>CM067523.1:10624962-10934962 GCA_034509495.1 Acestrorhynchus altus | reverse complement strand
AACAAATCAGATTCTGTCTCTGACCACCACGGGGTGGACCATCTAGGTTGGACAGTGTTTAAGCACTCCAGCAGCACTGCTGTCAGTGTCCCTGTAGTGCTGAGAATGACCCACCACCCACATAACTCCTGCTCTGTGGTGGTCCAGTGTGGTCTGGACCATTAAAGAACATGGTGAAAGGAGGCTAACAGACTTTGCAGAGAAACAGATGGACTCAACTTTGTAATAGCGATGCCAGAGACACATTATGAGCCTTTTTACAATTTTAACGAATCTCCAAATAAGGTAAACATTCTACCCCAACTAACAGCTTTTAGGCCCAAAGTAGATCCAACCTAACAACCATTTAGGAGCCTTTATTCTTGAGAGCAGCCTCCAGCTCAGCTGCTCTGTCCTTCCCAGTCTCTTGCGTCCTCTCCTCTCTTACCCTCGCTTCTGGTCTCATTCCTTTTCCTCTCCTCTCCTCACCTCCCCTCCCCTTTCCTGGCCCTCTCATGGGAAATTTTTGCAAGGCCCCACCTAAAACCGGGTGCCGGCGGTCTTCTCCCCGGGGCTCTTTCTTTCTCTTCTATCACAAAAGGAAAACAACAGCTACTCTCCCCATCTCTCTCCATCTCTCAGCTGGCTTCAAAGACAACAACAGTCAGGTCCCTGGGGAGAGGGGAGGAAGAATGGCACACACACACACTCACTCCAAGGGCTGGTGGGTAGATCCCTTGAAGGGGTGCGAATGTAGAGGAAATATGTAAGAAGTAATATAAAGAAGAGAAGAAGAAAGAGATGCGAAAAACGACCCATGAAGAAGCAGCGCAGGCGGGCGTACGCAAGAATTCGTCAGCTTCAGAAAGGGAACAGGGACAGAAAGAAAAAGAGGAAGAGAGCGAGGAAGAGCGGGGTGACAAAAAGACAATGTGAATCTAAAAGCAACAGTCAACCCCCAGACAAAAGAGGAGAGGAGGAGGGAGAGAGAGGAGGAATAACTGTGACTCTATCCTTTGTTCTCTCGTGTGGCAGTGGAGGAGTGTACTGGGGAGAGAGAGAGAGGGAGAGAGAGAGAGAGAGAGAGAGAGAGAGAGAGAGAGAGAGAGAGAGAGAGTGAACAAACAGGACTGGGACATATTTTCATGTCTATGACAAAGAAGATGCTGAAAAAACGCAAAATCTTAAAAATAAAGACGCTACAAACGGACTGAACAGAGTTTAAACTCGCCAACCGTTTATTCCTGTTGATAAATTCATTACTGTTCACTCTGGTCAGATCACTTTATCAGGACTGTATTCTGATAAGATTTTAACCACATGCATTAACACTTCAAATCTGTCTGTTGATTGCTTTGGGGGACCGAGTCTGACAATTCGCTCACTACAAGGCAGCCAGCTATTCAGCCTCTTCCTGTCCTGTGCTAAGATGGTCTTGTCTCGAATTTGCCATTTTACCGCTAGAGGTGTTTAGTTGTCTGTGAGGTTTGGAATTTATTACTGAATAGTTTGGTTGAGCTGGGAGGAGCTTAGGTTGGATTGGGAGTTTTCAGTTTTGCTAGGAGAAGTTCAAGATGTACTGCAAGAAGTTTGGTTGGAACTGAGAGGGGGTTGGGTTGTGCTGGGGAGGTTTGGATTTGGAGGTGGGGAGGGTTTCGGTTGTGCTGGAGGGGTTGGGTTTGTACTGGGAGGACTTTCAGATGTAGTGGAAGGAGTTTGGGTTGTGCTAGGAGGAGTTTGGGTTGGACTGGGAGGAGAAGTCTCAGTTGTACAGTAAGAAGCTTGATTTATACTGGGAGTGCTGGAAGGATCGTGGGTTGTTTTTACAGAGTTTGTTATATTATAAAGGGTTGGAGTCTAGCTAGTACTGAGAGGAGCTTGATTTGTGGAATGTATCTTGGAGAGACAAATATGTTTACGCTGCTATAACGTGGCTCAAATAGACCACATGGTGAAATGCACCTGGGCCAGAAATAATTGTGATATTCAAGACTGACAAAGGTGGTGTAAAGGTTCCATTAAAGGTAAACATGAAATCACTTCATGTTTGGTTGTGCACAATGACAAATGTACTTATGAATATTTACCCAAAAATTGTGCAGAAATTAAAGAAAGAGAAAAAATGGAGTGATGCTCAGTTTCAGGACTTACTTGAAGCTCTGTAAGAAATGACATTTCCATCGTCCCAAGAGTCTCATATTAACATTTCATAAGTGTGTTTTAGT
The DNA here is from genome assembly GCA_034509495.1 of Acestrorhynchus altus. Lineage (NCBI taxonomy): Eukaryota > Metazoa > Chordata > Actinopteri > Characiformes > Acestrorhynchidae > Acestrorhynchus > Acestrorhynchus altus. The sequence continues at coordinate 10,932,758 of CM067523.1, read as the reverse complement.
GTTTTACAATACGTACTATAATCACAGTGTGACATTCTGTCCATATTTAGCCCTGATTCCTTCCAGTTCTCTAAAACATAAGTTATTACAACATCAAAGAAAAGACTGGAATCCAAAGCTGGATACTGAGGGGGTCTGGCGGGGGCACAGAGGGCAGCATCCCATGTCATCACTAAGACCAGCAGGGCAGCTGTGAACTTCCCCCAAGACCAACAAACACTAATAAACACCAGTCTTCACCTGCCTGCAGAAGCACAGTGTGAGTCAATCACACACACACACACACACACACACACACACACACACACACACACACACACACACACACACACAGAGAAGCAGATGACTGATCTGCACACTAACATTTGGCAGGCTGAATGGAAACTTGAGCAGCAACAACAAAAAAGCATAAACTCATTCAGCTTTGCATTCTGACTTATAGCTTTCCAGACTAAACAAGCTCAACTTGCTAAACTCAACATCTCTGTATTTCCCCTCTTGGCAAAATGCGTGGCCCAAAACCCTTTCACATGCACCTTTGTAGGGAATTCTTCTGAGTGCAACCTACAGAATTACTGTCCTGATACTGATGCATTCAGATTTGCTGATGTCAATGCTAATACAGTAATACAGTATGATCATTTATATCTGGTTTTAAGTTTCAATCTCCCTCTGCTTCACCCCCTGCTCTCAGCTCCTCCAACTCTTGGACTTAGTGTGTATAAAAAAAAAGAATTTAAAGAAGACCATTCAGCCTTATTGTATATATAGATACAATTCCTGATCAAATATTGTCATTTGTCAAATTCCCTACAGTACAGAAATCTGCTGGTGTGAGTACTGCAGATGTGGTCCAAATCCGATCTGTTTCCAGATATCACCTGGGGATTTTGTTTGTGTGACAGTGTGATCTTAAAGAAAGCAAGTTGACGTGGAATTTTCAGTACCCATTTAGGGACACTTTCGAATATGGACCTCAGCCAGATATGAATTGATGTAGGGCTACTAATCCCATTAAGTGTGCATTCAGGAAAAGGGAAAATGGATGACAGCAGTGAGGGACGTTTTCAGAGGTAGCATCTTTGGGAGTGGTATTTTTCAGCCAGTGCATCAGTTTAGGAGCTGAATGTTGGATATAGGTCACATTTAAAAAATAGTGTGAACAGCAAAAACAAGATTGGATTTGGTGAGAAAATCTGATTTGGGCCACTTTATGTTGCTGTGTGGATACAAGCAAAAACACATTTATTTTGGCAGTATGGCACTGCCTTAGTATGCTTTTCTGGACATCTGAGATTCCGATGTCCCACAAGTTTACTATAAATAAAAAGGAATCTGAAAATTAATCAGACTCAGAAATGTAATTCCTGGTAGGATCAGGACACCCATTTTCCTGCACGTCAGTTATGTAGAGGGCTTTAAGTGTGTGAAAAACTGTGAACCAGTCCAGCTGGCTAATGGAATATGTGCTGCTGTATAAACAGGGTCAGCCTGTGTAAGGGGGGCACTTTCACCCCATGCATGAGCTATTCAGCACACAGCCGTAGTGGGCTTCAACATCAAACAGATTCCTGACCCTGACTCCCCACTGTCCTTCCCCATATAACCCACATTTTACAACACCCCCTTTTCAACCACACACACTCACACACTGCTGGTCACTCTTCTTGTGCTTGTTTTACACACCTACACACACACACACACACACACATACACACACAGCTGGTCCACTTTTCCTCCACAGATTCTTAAAATTCTCAAAATACACCCAAAAATAAAGGTGCTACAAAGGGTTCTTTGAGTGAAAAAATATGAAATATAGTTTTATATAGAACGGTGTTCATATTTGTTCTTTCTGTTTTCTGTTGTTATTTACAGTTTTTCTTTAGAACATGTCATCCATCTTAAAAAGTGTCATCACAGAATTCATAGAGTCCTAAATGACGTACAGGTAAGCCTGTCACGTTAAAAGTGGGCGATATTGTCCCAGAAATAACTGTGATGAATGATATTATTGTCATTTTAAGAGTGTTGTTCCCACTGATATAGTAATAATATAATAGCATGATAATGCAAATGCATTGTGCATTATCATGTTTAAATCATATCCGGGTATATGCTCGCCATTGTTCTTAGCAATACCAAAGAGTTTTTAGTCATATCAGCTCAGCTCTATTGTATGATAAGCCACGATAACAACAGGTCATATCTCAGCAAAAAAAGCTATTGTTTTATCATTTTATATCTGAGGACAGGAGCCACATGTTTAAGAAACACACTTTCTAATCCGATCACACACTAATCACAGTCTGAAATCAGTGATTTCTTTTAACTTATTCTAAGGTTGTTAATCCTACAGCAGGAGACTCTCAGCAGGAAAGTGTAGGGGTGATGAACTCTTGCGAAAGTCATTACTTTTCAAACAGGTTTGTAGTTTCCCATAAGCCCTTGATCTTGAGGGATAATCAGCCCAACATGACAAAAAGACAGAGAACCCATGGAAACAGAACCCTAGAAAAGTGCAAATTACACTTTTTCAAAATGTTCTAATCAAAAACTCAAAACCTGGATTTAATCACCATCATCTTCGAACAATAAAAAGGCTTTGAAATCCGTGCTTGTTTGGCATTTCGTGAAAGAAAGGAGTCCTGAAAAACAGACAGCTTCAGAGCGAGTCCAAAACATCACGTGCCGTCAACAAGCACTGTCTCGAACTTTAACAAGCAATGAAATATTAAGCTATCTTAGAAACGCTTTGTTAAAATCAAAACAAAGCAAACAGGTCCAAATAAATATTTATGGTCATAAACACGACTCGCACCATTTTGTTCTTTCTCTCACAATGCTGTGAAAACCAGTAGGCACACTGGACTCAATTATTTATGTTAAAACACACACACACACACATAAAGCTCTGTCGAGTCCAAATTGTTCAAACAGTCCAAGTTTTTCAGCAGGGATCCTTACGCAGCCTTGCCTAATCACTTCACACCATCTGGCAAATGCACAAGTGTTCCGCAATGCTCGTCCAGTGTTCTCCCAATGTTCTCAAACTTCTCTAGAACCTCCACTAAACCAGCCAATCAGATCTCAGAAACTGCCTCAAGGAGCACACAGACTAACCCTAACAGTTCTATAATGAATTTAATGGTTCTATATTTGCTAATGGATTAAACAATTTTTTATGTTTTGAAAGACAGACAATCACTATCTTCCAGAATGAAGATAATCATTAAATGGAAACTAAAGAGTTCAAAAGACGTCCACCTCATGTAGGGCTTTAATTTGTTTATTTAATTTATATATATATATATATATATATATATATATATATATATATATATATATATAATATACAATAAATAAATAAAATAATAATAATAATAATAATAATAATAATAATAATAATAATAATAATAATAGGAAGAAATCATGAATTATATCCGGGGGTCGCGATAGTTAATAAATCAAATAAAGTTTCTGTAAAACTGTGAAAACCTTTGGCAGCTAATTTAATAGTCTATAAATCATTGATGTCATCACGTTTCTCACGCTGGTTCAGGACAAACGAACTGTGTCAAGATAAAATACTAATAGCGACTGAGTGTATCAAAATTAAAGTCACTTATACAAAACAAACAAACAGACCATGTCAAAATAAAAGTTACTAACACAAACAGGCTGTGTCAAAATAAAAGTCACTTATACGAGCAAACATTCCATGTAAAAATAAAGTTGCTACATGTTAAATACATGAACAGACTGTGTCAAAATTAAAATGACTAAGATGAATTAAGCAGTGGCACTAAATACATTCAAACTGAAAGCTGAAATCAGTGTGATTTTCATTTTGTCGCATCCCTAACGTAATTTCAGTATTTCCACCCCTAATGGTAATTTCGAATTACCTCCCAGTTTGGTGGGCAAAATGCAAACCCCATGGCGGAAAGAACCAGTGAGTGAAATAAGCACATGATGAACACATTACACATTTTCTGTGAATACAGCTTCATTGTTTCACCACATTTTTTTATATTACAGCAGATTCATTATTATTACTATTTCTCACGCTTTCCAGTAGCCACCCCCCCCCCCTTCCCTTTGGAGGTGAGAACTTGAAAAACTAAACACTCACCCCTGACAATCAAAGAAGCAGTGTTCATAGCAATAACCCTGTGATCCAGTAATCTCCAAAACCACTCCACCACTATCTAATCACTCTGAAGGCAATAAAAGCTAGCCCTTAGAAGTTCTCACCTTTGGTTTATAACTCCGGCTGCCCTTGCCTTGGCTTTTATATCAAACACACCTCTGAAGGAATGACAATACAACAAAGGACTTTCCTCTCTGTATTTCAGTTCTGGCTGTACCAACATACCAGCATTCCTTACAATGTTTGTTTTTAGTCTCAAACTTCCTGTATATCTGAGCTGTCCTGTTGATTTTTGAGTTTTTCCCTCTTCATACCAGCCAAAGCCACTCCAAATAAACCCCAGTGGCACCGACGACCTTCCTTACCAGCAGTCACAAAGCTCTGGTCAGTCCATGTTCCCCAGTGGTTTATGTGAATACTGAGAAAACCTAACACCCCTCTGCAGCTATCATATGACGTTTAATTGGAGGGTCGCACCCAGATAAGGAAACACTTCAGTAGGCTATCCTGCACCAACCGTAGATCTGCAGTCTCACTAACTTTCGCTGCCTTCCGACAAGAAAGGCTGCTATCTGCATTTTCTTCCAGCTTAAAGGAAGCCTGCAAAATGGCCAGGGTCTACTGCTTTTTGAGTGGGCCCTTTAGAGTGGCCTGCTGGATATCCCCCCACACTCCACCCCAGGCCTCTCAAAAAACTCTTTTGAGACGTGGCGGCCCCCGACCCGAAAGAGGCTTACGCTCCCTCAGAAGTGCTTCCAGAGCATTTCTGCCCTCCTCAAACAACAATGTTCTTGTGTGTTTACCAGGACGCCAAATCGCAGACAGGCTTGCAACCCCCCACCCCACCCTAACTCAGTTTCACAATGCAGCCCTGTCACCAGCCTGTCAGGCCACAGCGCTTTCAAGACTGCCATGATCTATCACCTACAGGGAGGATTGCATCTGTTCTGAAGCCCGACACATTTGTTTCTCTGTGGCTTGAACTGAATCATGCCATCTTGCCATTTAGAAGTGAAAACATGACTTCCAATCATATCCACTGGAAGCCTTTCCTTGTGAGCAGTGTGGAGACTTCCAGACTCTTTTATGGTAGTAGTGTAAAAGTTGAAATGCATGCACCAACTTTTGTATGAAGTCCCCCCCCCTCGCCTCGCCTCGCCTCCTTCCTTTTAGCAAAACGACGGCCTGTCAGGTGCAAACAGACTCTGGACCTCTGTAAAAACTCCCAGACAGACATTTCCCCTCCCATCCTCCATCCTTCTCAGGAATAAACATGAAAAAATCCGCTCTACCTCAGGCTTCAAAGGGAGCATTTGCAATTGTAGAGAGAACTGGCAGGCATTTTAAAAGCATTCATTAGTGGGTGTCAGGCAACCGTGTGTGCAAAACTTCTCCGATCCACTGCAGAGGATAACGGCTCTGCCTTTTGTAGTCAAGCTCCAACCATTAAACAAAGCCAATCTTGTGGCTCCAGTGCGGTATGCTGACTGTTGTTCTCCGTTCTGGAAAACACAACGCCAAAGCTCACGTCCAAAGCATAAGAAGGCCATTAAGGAAAGTAAGGTGGTCTTCAGCCAAGAGCTCGGATCACAAAAGGGCAAAAGGCTGGGAAGAATTAAGAATTATCAGGCAAAAACACTAACACTTACACTAGCTCACCTCAGCGAGTTCACAAAGTTCTGACAGTCTGAAAGTTTCCGTTATGAACAGATTGCAGTGGAGGGGTGAACGATATGTCAAAAGTAGAAAATCGACTGTCACATTGAAAAACGATGTACAATGATTTGCATAGTTGTTGCACTAAATCGCGTCAGCACAAGATCATTGTTTTCACTGTAATGAAACAAGTTGGTCAGTGTTCTTTAACCATGACAATATTACAGGAACATGTATTGTGGTGTGATATACACAGTAACGTTCTCCTTACTGTGAAAAAGTCTCTACCACAACAAGCTGAACTTCTTACACTGTATCACTAACTGAATAAACAGTGTTCATTTCCTGTTTTTATACTTTACAACAAGCACAGCGTTGGAAGAGACAAAAATCCCAAGTGCTACCACGATTCAAAAATTGCCAAAAAGCGTGTGAAAAGCGTACATAAACATGCAGTTCATCACTATTCATCACCAGTATTAAAGATATCTATGATGGTACATTTGTGAATAAAGTCTATTTTGACGTACTATAACAATGACAATAAAATGTCAAGTACATACGATATTTACAATATATTTGTGAATAACGTACTGCGACCTAATATCTCGTAAACAAAAATACAGTATAATATTTACATAAATATAAATATAAACAATAGACAATACTGAAGGTGAACTGTGACATAATATCGTCAACATAACGATTAAATATCCTCGACTTACTCTCTGTGCCACAACAATTGACACTTCATTTGTAAATACAACATATTGTGACATAAAATCCTGACAGACCTGGTCTGTAGGGACAGGTGTGATGATAAACAGTGTGCTGAGGTGAAGTATCCTCTCACTCTGAATGAACAAACTACACTTCTTAAGCAGCATCACAAACCAAACCCACAGCGTTAATGTCGCACTTTATCACAGAGTTTGAGCTTTAACAGACTATTTTACTGAGGAGACCAAAGAGGAGAAGGAGGTGACAGTCTGACAGAGTGAACAGTCGGACTCACCCGCGCAGACAGTCCGCAGCTACTTTTCTGTTCCAGACGAGAACCAGTGCAGTAATACTTCTGCTTCACCAGCCAGTCGTCCAGTCCTTTCCTCGCCAAGCAGGCGTTCACTACAAAACTGTCTCCTGAGAAGCAGACACACTCAGTCGGACTCTGTGTAACGGAAGGTTACTTACAAATGTAACGCATAGATACAAAATGTAACGCATTGTTAGTTAAAGATGGTTAGATACAAATGTAACGCATGGTTAGTTACAGATGGTTAGATACAAATGTAACGCATGGTTAGTTTCAAATGTAACGTTAGGTTACTCACAATTGTAACGCATGGTTAGTTACAGATAGTTACAAATGTAACGCAAGATTAGTTTCAAATGTAACTTTAGGTTACTTACAAATGTAACGCATGGTTACAGATAGTTACAAATGTAACGCATGATTAGTTTCAAATGTAACTTTAGGTTACTTACAAATGTAACGCATGGTTAGTTACAGATACTTACAAATGTGACGTTAGGTTACTTACAAATGTAACGCATGGTTAGTTACAGATAGTTACAAATGTGACGTTAGGTTACTTACAAATGTAACGCATGGTTAGTTTCAAATGTAACGTTAGGCACGTTTAGATACAAATGTAACGCATGGTTAGACACATGATTGTAATGCAATGCATGATTGGATACAATTGTAAGGTTAAGTTACAAACGTAACGCCTGTTAGACACGAATGTAACGCGTGGTAGACAGAAATGCACTCACCTTCAGGGCTTTCCCTTGGTTTACAAATAGCAGCTTCCCGGGACAGTTCACAGGAGAAAGGAGACACGGGTTAGTCCAGCGACTGAACTAATTACAGCCTCCCAAATGAAAGGCAGAGAAAGAGAAGACCCTTACCATGTTTGGAATGAAGTTTACCCATTTCTCCTCATCGGGGTGGAAAAATAAAACATCAGAAATGAATATAATCCAGAAACAGGGGAGCGACTGTCTTCCTCCGTCCAGAACAGTGAGTGAACCTCAGTATATCCCACAGACCAGACTCAGCTTTGATCCCCTTCAGCTCAGCTCCCTCCAGCGCTCCTGCTGCACCCGTATTCCGCCAGGCCACGCCCTCCGAGGTACGATTGGCCACGATTGGCTGACGGCTCAACCCAAAGGCTGTTCACCAAGCCAATCGCAGCGCAGGGGGCAGGGCCGTTGTAGCCAATCCCGTGCCAGGAACGCCGGGCTCGTCTGAAAACGGGTGGGAATAAAAGGAGTCATTGACGCCTCGCGGTTTCGCTCCGTTTCATTGGTCCAGATGAAAGCGAGCGTCTCCAACTCCAAACAGAGTCTCTGAAACAGCAGCCGAGGAGCTGAACTGCTCCTGCAGCTTTAACTGTGCTGGGGCTTCAGCTCTCATAGGGTCAGAGCCCCCCCCCATTCAGATACTTTAACAAGCACCCACTGCTGACACCCATGTGCAAATGCACACACACCTTTAGAACTGTAGGCCAATTCTGTGGCATTTTTTCATAGTTTGATGTACTTATAGATAGATAGATAGATAGATAGATAGATAGATAGATAGATAGATAGATAGATAGATAGATAGATAGATAGATAGATAGATAGATAGATAGACGGACAGACTAGATGGATGGATGGATGGACGGACATATAGATAGATGAGAGATGAATAGACAGACAGACAGACATACAGATACATGGATATTTTTATTATTATTAATAATAATAATAATAATAATAATAATAATAATAAAAATAATAATAATACGTTATTTAAAATACTTGACAGTGATCACAAATGAAATAAAAAAACAAGATGTTTGTATCAACTTTTAATAGGAAGAAATCAGCTTACTTGCTGCTGTGCATTTGAAAACATTCCGCTCCATCATGTTTGGAAATCACATGGCTAGGTCTCAAACCAGGTGACCAATGGAGATTCAAGGTGAATGCCTTCTTCTAAGACCTGCCCACCTGTGAAAACAAAATAATAAAGCAGAAAGAAATGACAATATCAGCAAAATCAAAAAAAAAAATCAAAGCAAAACTGATAAAATCCAAAATATCCCTTGTTCTGCACACAGAAAGAGACAAAACAGTGCAGAGCTGACAGAACAGAAACTGATTGGCTCTTTTTGTTGAAGGTGTCACATGTTAGTTTAATAGTTCTGCTGTTGCCAAAATATCAACAGCTCACTGCTATATATGAGCATTTAGCTGTGTAATCATAAGACATTAGCATTACACAAAAATAAGGAGGGCTAGATTATTAACATATCCATGACTTGGTGCCTTTCTATCTAAGAATAATGTATAAGTAGGCAGCATCTTCTCTGTTTCTGACACAGCCAAGGTTTTAGATGTAGTTTGAGACGTAGTTTCTCAAGCATCAGTATTTCCTTACATTGTGAATATAGAGACAGATAGCACCAATTACAGTAAGAAGATGCAGAGGTAGTGTCTCTCAATATGGTGTTGGTTATAATGCAACATGCCAGTATTTCAGAATGGAGTTGCAGAGGTTCCTAATGTTGTCCTGCAATATTTCAGGACAGGATATGTAGGTTTGAAACTGTCACCGCATGTCACATACCTTATTATATAGTCATCCGGTTGTGTGTGCTTTCCATTTTCTACTCATGCTTTTGTGTTGGTGGCCTTCTCTGCAAGTGAAGTATGCCTCAGAGAAGAGTTCTAAACCAATACCAGCAGTTAGAAGAGTATGAGAGGGGTCACACTCTGGGGTTCCGGGAAGTGGGATGGACTTATAAATATATTGCACACTATACATGTGGTGCAGATATTACCATAGCATACTGTTTGCAGCATTGGATAGATGGAGAGACAGTATTGTCTGACATATTGTCTGAATTAGTAATCTGCCTGAAACACATCTTACACCAAACTGCTGCAAGTTGAATGACCAGAAATATAGAACTATAGTAGTTTTGTGACCTCACACAAACAATTCATTCAAAATAATTTGTAACACATGCTGAGTTTCTGTATATAAACTGGGAAGTGAGTGGTAAACATTGTGTAAATACTATGTCAATACTACTCTTTAATTAACTTTTAAAATGTAAGAAAAACCCAGTCTATAATGATGTAAGCTCTTTAAAATGACATGGCCTGCTGAAGTAGAAAGTGAATATCGAAGATAATGTGTCAGAGCTACAGGATAATTATCTCATACCGCTTCACTACCAGCAGTCTTAGATCTGACCTCTGTCTACTAAGGTTGACCCCAGGTCTTCACAGCTTCTCCAGAGCCTTGTTACCACTGAGGCTGAGCCAGTCAGGAACAGTATATGACAGCAGGCACCACCCCAGTAGAGACAGGGGGAAGACAGTAGCCCGTTAAATGTGTATTCTACTGTCATGGTTCAGCAAGCCTAAGACATCCTGTCACTTACCACAGTTGGTATGTCTAGATGACACCAGACTATATATAAATGTATTACCAAATCTGCTGGTCTTTCTTTCACTGGGTAGGTTATGCGTGAATATCTGTATTTAAACCAGTAACAGAAGCAGCTATAAGTTCTCAAATGCTCATATTCTGTCTCATTATAATGTTCTGAGCTCCTTAAAACATATTTGGCCTATAAAGCCCTGGATGATCAGGCCAGGTGATGCCCCCGTTGTTGTACAAACATTTTCATTTACATTAATGGCATTTGGCAGATGCTCTTATACAGAGGGACTTACAAAAGCATTAAAAAGTCAAGCCAAGGTGAACTGGATAGACTTGAAGGACTCTTGGTACGGGGTTTTGACCATTGCTATTAGGTACACAGGGGGAGGTCAAATTGTGGCTTTGTAGACCAGCATCAAGGTTTTGAATCTGATGTTCAGCTACAGGAAGATGGTGAAGAGAATACAGTAGAGGAGTTACATGGTTGAACCTGGGAGCATTAAGATGAGCCATGCCACTGCATTATGGATGAGGTACAGGGGCCTGATCGTACACATAGGCAGGCCAGCCATAGTCAAGTCTCAAAATGACAAGAGACTGGACCAACACCTGAGTGGCCTCTCTAGAGAGAAAAGGTGGGATTCCTTGGATGTTGTAAAAGAGAAATCTGCCTAACCAAGTCAAGTTTGCAACATAATTGGTCACTCACAACTACACCAAGACTTTGGGGTTCTGCTGATGAAGTGACATGCAATTTTCTGCACAGTTAGTACAAAACATTGTTCCACTATTGCGGAAAGTTACCTTATGTGAGATTGCTATGATACCAACAAGATCTCCAAAAATACATACATCAAGAATTTCATAACATTTGCAAAGGTTTTACATGTATTACATACATACAGTGACATGCAAAAGTTTGGACACCCCAGATCATAATGAATGATACTGAAAACAGGTAAACAGGTCAAATACAAAAAGATCGAAAGGCATGAAGTTAAAGATGATATTTTCCCTTTGTATTTTAAGAAAAACCAATTTTCAATATAACAGAAAAGGAAAAGGGCCCGAAAAAATGTTAGGCACCCTGCATGGTTAATACATAGTTGCATCCCCTTTGTCAAGTAGCACCGCTTGTAAATGCATTTTGGAGTCTTTCATTTCTTTTCTGAGGGATTTTTATCCATTCTTCCTTGCAAAAGTCTTCCTGTTTTCTGAGATTCCTGGGCCATCTTGCATGCACTGCTCTCCAAGATCTATCCTCAGATTTCTAAGAAGTTCAGTTCAGAGGAAGTCTGTTGTGGCTGTTGAGGTATGTTTCGTATGATTATTCATTTGTAGAAGCCAACCTCTTTTCAACTTCAGCTTTTTTTTACAGATGGTGGTATGCTTGCTTCCAGAATGTGCAGTAAATTTAATTGAATCCATTCGTCCCCCTACCCGTGAAATTTTCTCCATGCCACTGGCTGCAACACATGCCCAAAGCAGGATTGATCCACCCCCATGCTTAATTGTTGGAGAGGGGTTCTTTTCATTAAATTCTTCTTCTTTGTATATCTATAAATACAAACTGTAGTCCATCGTTTTGATAGCCTCATTTCACCCTGATCTTCAATGGTCCACAATAGAACAGGTATTATGCTCACAGCACACTGCACACACTAAGCTGTTGGTTAGATAGTTCTGGATGGTGAAGTATTCTCAGTCCAGCAGTGAAACTGAGGGGTTTAAGCACTCCAACAGCACTGCTGTCTGATCCACTCATACCAGCAACCATACCCCACCACCACGTGAGCATTACTGCAGTACACATTCCTTAAAAGAGCACATAGCTGGTAAAATACAGGGGGTCACTAACCCTGCTCCTGGAGGTTCCTGCAGGTTTCAACACCAACTCAAATCTAATACACTCCATTGAGCCAGTCAAGAACGTCTGAAGGCCGTGATGGGGTGGATTAGGGTTGAATTGTAGCTCTCCAGGTGGATGGTAGCTCTCCAGGATACAGACACACACACACACACACACACACACACTTGCTGATATTGATATTATTACTCATCAAGTTCATATTCACAAAAATCATGCACATGAGCACACCATCAGACGAGCATCTCATCACAGCACACCCGTTATTATTACCCACACACACAAATACTAGGGCATGGAACAGCCGGCCAGTCTCTCAGACACACTTCCTGTGCTTTGATGCGGGCAGCTGAGAGATGGCTTTTCCCATCAGCGCCTTTGAAGCCTGCACGAGGAGGAAGCGAGTGTGTGAGTGTGTGTATGTGTTAGAGAGAGAAAGAGATAGAGATTGGGGACGATTTAGGCTTTTTTTCAGCTGAAATGGTGTCTTATATATTAACATTCTTCTTCACTTTGGAAAACTGTGGCTGTCTGAATACCCACCATATAGAGCATGCTGATCTAGACCTATAGCTTTCACGTTGTAGCGCCTTCCCGGCCTTGACAGCAGCTTGTAAAGAATGTCACAGTCACAGGCCATCATTGCTATATTCTGTAAGGAGTGAGCAGACAGCTTCTTCTTCTAAGACACCTATCTGTCACTCATCTCATCTCCTTTTGCCAGGATGTCTTTCTTCCTGGGTGGGATTTTTTCCTGTCAGGATTGTTCTTTTCTGTTACATTCCAAACTCTCCATGGTAATAATAATAGGAGATGTTTAACAGAAAAGAGAGTAGATGCATGGAGAAGCATAAGCCAAGTAAAAGTATTGAAGCGACTGTGTCACATAATGGATCAGGTAAAGGTAAAAGTACCTTCAACATTTGGAACTTGGCCAATTTTGTGGGATGGTTTTGCAGTTTGACATATCAGGCAAAAAATTAGACAAATATTTATAGGAGACATGGGAGATATTGTCATTTTCAGGAGATTATAGGTTACTAAAATTTGTAAATTTGTCTTAATTTGAGATGTAAATACTAAGAGAATTAAAATATTAGTATGAATTTGACCATGTTTTTCTCACTTATAAGAATGACTATATATATATATATATATATATATATATATATAGGAGTTATGAAGTGGGGAATAAGATGAGGTGGGGTGGTGATCATCCAGTATCCTGACCTCACCAATGCTCTTGTCGCTGACTGGATTTAAATCCTCACAGCAATGTTCCAAAATCTAATAGAAAACATTCTATGATCAGTACAGACATTTACTCCAACAAAAGAAGGATACTCTTGTTAATACCCTTGATTTCATGAGAAACAATGAACGAGTAGGTGTCACAATACTTTTGTCCACAAAGTGTATAATCTGCTGTCACTGGCATAACAGAAATCTAAAAGAAATCTGAAAATACTTGGGAAAACAGAGAGAGAGAGAGAGAGAGAGGGAGAGAGAGAGAGAGAGAGAGAGAGAGAGAGGAGAGAGAGACAAACAGCAGCTGCGTGGTGCTTGCTGGACATGTGACTGTTGCCTTCCTGCAGGGACAAAAGCAGGCCGTGGGGTGCGGTGCAAGGTGGAGTGGAGGGGCAGTAGGCAGTACAGCAACAACCCCAACCACGGCAATGGAGCCGGGCTTTGTGGGGGCCCAGCATGCATCGTAGCATGTGTTTGGGTGTTTTTAAGAAGAGAGAGAGAGAGAGAGAGAGAGAGAGAGAGAGAGAGAGAGAGAGAGAGAGCTATGTGTACGTGCCTGTGTGTGTGGGGGGCAGAGGTCAACAGCTTGGCATGCAGTATGCTCACAAGCACAAGGACCAAGCTTGTATTTTTTACATATACATTTACATAACATTCCCATTTCAACACTTTGAATCTACATTTTTATGTTTTATTTTTGAAAGTATTTACACATAGTGCAAAATGACTTACAACCTTGTTCAATTCATATTCAACTCTTAGAACCAGAGATGCATGCAGTATTATAGGCTTCATAACTCAGGATCAGAGTAACCTACAGACATAATACACATATAACAAAATACGAAACTTGTTAAATTACAGTTTAAATTCCAAAGCAGACTTCAAGTGCATGTTTACTGCTCGGTCCAGTAGTACAAGCCCAACCTGCATGCAGACTCTGACTCTAACCATTACACATAACTCAAAAACACTCCAGATGATCAAAATGATTAAAACATGATCAAATTCATACACATTTAAATTCTCCTATGTTTATATCTCAGATGAAGACATATTTGAGTATCATGGGCTCTCCTGAAAATAACAACATCTGGCATGTGTGACTGTCTCCTATAAATACATTTTTGGTAAATAAAGTACATCAAACTATGAAAACATCCCAGAACAAATGGTTGTAAAGGTTAAACTTAAAAGTCCATATCATACAAAAATTATTTCTTGCTATTTTTTTTATTTTATGTAAGCACCAATCCATACAAAGGCTTAAAAAGATGTCCAAAACATACATTCATATATGTTTGCACATTTGTATGATTTTCACAGGCTGATTTCATACATATATTACTAATCACAGTGTGCTCCTGTCCACTGGTGGTGTAGTTCTGCCAAATATACACAAACTAGCCTCCAATGGACATGAAAATCATGTTCAGCGCAGCATGCTGTGGTTAGGGTTAGGGTTGGAGTGGCTAAACCCCTCTGTGTCACTGTCCATCAACCAGAAATATGTGTCCTGTGGGCACTGATGAAAGACTAGACGATGACCAACACAAACTGTGCAAAAACACATGACCTTTTGTCTCCACCTTTTGACTTTACATCTACAAGGTGGAGGAACTAGATAGGAGTGTCTAATAGAGTGGACACTGTGAATAAACACTCCAGCAGCACTGCTGTGTCTGATCCGCTCATACCAGTGCAACACACACTACCCCCCCGCCACCACATCATTCCTCTCTTTGGTGGTCCTGTGGGGTCCTGACCATTGAAGATCAGAGTGAAAGGAGGTTAATAACATATACAGAGAAACAGATGGACTATAATTATAGTCTGTAATTATAGAACCACAAAGTGCTCCTGTATGGTAAGAGAAGCTGATGTGAACATAGCCTTTGACAAATCTCAAGACATATCTGTCCGATTATGATCAAACTCAGTACAGGATGTTTCTGCAGGAATTTGAGGATGTAATGAAAGCAGTGTTCTACTTGAACCATATGATGTACGGTGCTCATTCTGTGGCAAAAGTTTGACGATATGCACAAAATTCTAAGAATCAAAATGTAACGCCTGGACACAGGTAGGTGGAGGCGGACATATACGCTGGGTTGTATTTATTGACAAGGTACAACAAATAGGGTACAATAACCATTAAGACTTGTATACATGAAGACAAGGCACACCAGTAGTCACACAGTCACATAGACCCACAAGGACCAACAGAGACCAGGGACTAATATACACAATCACATGGCTGGGACATGATAACTATGGGGCAGGGTTACAAATGGAACACAGCTGGGAATGGGAGGAGACATGACATGTGCTCAAAAGCACATGGGACTGAAAACAAAACAAGACACAAGCTGGACTCTATATGTGACACAAAAGGAAAAAGATGGTATTTTTGGGGTTTTTTTGCATTCACAACATATCAAAAACAAATTTTAGAAATACTTGGTTACTTTGTTTCTCATTATTTTGTATTTGAGGACTTTGCTGATAAATATTTTTACTACTGAGTTTTGGCACAATTCTCATGAGTACAAAAAGGCATTCATCTTCAATCTCCATTGGTCACCTGATTTTGGACTGACAGTTACCCTGAAACCTGTGTGAGACCAAGGCACGCTCACTTCTCCAACCTTAGGCATTCTTCCAAACAAAGTGCAGGAACTGCTTCAAGTGCACAGCAGCAGGTAAGCTGATTTTTCCAATAAAACAAATTTCCATTGATACAAATGTGATGATTAATTGCTGCACAAATGTTAAACATTGAAGTAGTTCACCTGTTAGCTAAAGTAATTCAAGTGGCCAATCAACTAATGATAACCAGCTTCTACTTGGTTGTAACTAGAGATATAATAAGTTACATTAAGCATGAATATTTAGTACACTTTTGTATAAAACTCTTGGCACTCATTAACTCACAATGTTCTACTTAACTGTTAAATTGAAGATAAAAATAAACACAAGATGCAGTTCAACATCTTGCAACAAAGTAAAGAAGTCCAATCCTTAATGTTCCACAATAAAGCAATTACAAGCCATGTAACCATGACAGAAGCAAACGATCAAGTGTTTACAGAGGAACATGGTTTTCTAACCGCACTTAAGTACAAAAGTGGTTCATAAATAAAAAAAATGAAATTCTTACTGAGTGATAGCATTTTTTTTTCTTTCCGGATGATTCCTTTCTTTAAAGATTCCCCTTTAATTAGCTGGATGCTGACTTAGTGTTTTATGTTATTGGCTTGTAGTGTAAAACGAGGGGAAAACTTTCACTTAAAAATTCCCTTTCATGTCATAAGAAGGCAGACATGCACAGCTACTGGTATTCAGGCCCAGAGCCCTCGGAGTGTGTTTACCCCTTTGACTACCGAACCGCACGCTAGTTTAGGCTTCTAAGGGACACGCAGACAGCCAGTCGAATCGGATCTTTGTTTGGCTTCTAACACATGATATCTGATGCATCCAATCTTTTCTTTGAAGTCTAAACACATGAAATCTGATCTGTTTTAGGCCAATTGGACTTGCGCACTTTTTCAGCAGACCAACACACACTGGTAGGTTTTCAAAGCATGCTGAAGCAGTGAAGTTTTAAAAAAGCACTTCAAAAGCAAGTCAGATTAATATTTAGTAAAGAAGATTTCACGTTTAGCCAAATAACATGAAGCAAAATGGAGTGCCCTGTGGAGGGAGAGATAAGACACTATACATTTCTAATAAATGGTCTTAAATACAGTTGTGGAAAAAGTCCAGACACCTCATGAAACTTTGACTTTAACATATTTAACAACGATTGTGAACAAACACAACCCTATGAGGCTAATTAAGGTCAGAGTTATATGAGTTCTCTAATCTCCTAGGGTCCCCATACTTTTGCAAGGCACTCCTTACCTTTTTCACTTGCTTCAAATGTTGAAAAGTGTGTTTCATCTTTAACTTTACACCTTTTGGAGATCATTCCATCTTCAAATTGCTGAACAGTTTATTTGACCACCCAAACTTTTGCATGCACTGTAACTAAAATCTTAATCTAACCTTCTGCTTGCTCATTGGCTTACCTAATGAGCTAAAGGTGAGCAGAGAAATCATTGGAGATGGCCACTTCAGGATTAGGTTAGATATGACGATGCCTCTAATAAATCCCTCATGTTACTCTGTTGTCCAAACACAGTGCTGTGGCAAGGCTAGCCAACACACCTGACCTGAGTGTAGAATATGTTTCCAAGCTGAGAAAAGTGAAATTGTTTATTCTGATCTAGCAACTGCTTCTACACAGCCTCAGAATACCTCAAAAAACAACCAATAGCAGCATTTTGTTGATCAGTACATTTACTTAGATGTAGTTCAAGACTGTGTCCACATGTGTTCTCATGGACATTCTGGAGCTTCAGTTGAGCATATGGAGAGCATAAGGAGAGCCCTAAATACTTGAACTATCCACCACCTCCACAGCATCATTGCCCAACCATAATCCTTCTACGACTCCTCTCACATCTCTGTGTTTTAACTCTAAGATCCCTGGATCCACATTTTGTGGGCAGTTACATGCCATTTTATAGGCTTCATAAGTCAGGTTCACAGTAAAGTATAGACTTGAGACACATATCATAACAAACTACAAGACTTACCCCACATGGTGGTCCCATTATTGTGTGATGAGCTACTAGTGAGTAATCCAATTTGGAAAAAGAGCTAAAATGTACAGATTTTCAGCTGAATTAAATCCCAGTCTCAATGTATCCCAGTTTGCTTTATCCATGCTGTTGTTTCTTTTCTCTTCACTCATAAGCAGCTATATTCATAACCATCTTTTCACAACTGTGATTGTTGCTGTTTACTGCACATTATTTATTATTACTATTAGTTATTATTTATTACTGTATTTCCTGAACAATTCTCTTTTTATATACTGTTTATTTCTATTTTTAAATTCATGTTTTTTTGGGTGTAACTGGGACCTTAAGATCATAATTTTGTTACACCTCATGTACCACATGGGATGCGAATGACAACAAATCCTTGAATCCTTGAAATGCTAAATGAGTCTTCAAGTGCATGTTTACTGCTCTGTCCCTGTGTACATGCTCAACGTGCATGCAGACTCTGACTGATCAACAAGCGGGGGCTGGGCTAATGATGTCACTCAAATATTGGGTTAAAGAGGACTTTGATAAAGGGAGGAGCTGTTCACTCTCTTTATTTGCTCACACTGTGTTCAAATTTTAGAATAAAAGTCCTGAGAAGTAGTACTTTAGAGCCCAGAAAGGGATGAATAGCACATAATTTTCAGTACCTGTGCTGATAGATGCACAATGGACCAATTCATTCCACTGCAGAGAACTGTTCTAAGGCTACTTTTTTCCCTTCTACTCAAGTTGTTTTTCGGTTGCTGCACTGAATAAACAACGCTGCAGTTGGTTAAAGCTACACTGCTCTGATAATACGATGCATTTTGCAGGCGTGCTGTTCTATATAAACTCCATATATAAGCTCTTCAAAATGCCAAATACGCTTTGAAGCCCTGAAAGCAATTCCTAAATGTAGCCTTCACAAGCCAAACAGCAAGACTGATCTGGGGTCAGTGGAAGTCTACCGGCACTGCTAATCTACACTCTCCATTGGCTGCTTTTTGAAGCGGTTGGGGGTTTTCACCCCATCCAGAAGGGGGACACAATTAGTGCAGCGAGGCACAAACAGTGGGGGATCCCTCTTTGAAGTGGGGATCAAAAAAAAAAGGGAGAGACGAGCTGCGTGTTTTTGTCCAAAATGACAGCGCTGCCAGGTTCAGTATTGCAAAGCTAATGGAAAGCGTGCTTTATGATGTTCCTTAATTACCCCATCTATCGTGGCACAGGGGTGGGAGGAATGGTGGAGAAGGAAAAGAGGAGGAGAAGAAGGTGTGTTGTGGAGGAAGAGAAAGGAGGAAGAAAAAGTAAAAAAGGGAAGAAGATGAGGATAGAAGGAGAGAACGAAAATCCTAAATCCTAAAGACCAGGAATGAGATGTGCAGTGAAAGAGGGAGGATGTGAAGGGAAGAGGAGAGAAAGGAGGAATGCAACAGAAGGAGTCGAGGAAAGGAATAAGATACGTGCACTGAAACTGGGAGAAAGAAAGCATGAGAACAAGAAAAGAAAGGATGCAATGGAGGCAGAGTGGGATATAAGAAAGTGTCAAATCAGAAGGAAGTTGTGGAAAAATCAAAAAATGGAAAGATGCAATGGGGAGAAATTGGTCTTCAAGTATGAGTGAAACCCGAAGGTGAGGGAGGAAATGGAGGAGAAAGAGGATGGAGTCTAGGTGAAGAAGGACAAGGAATGGAATAAGCAGATAGGAAGACGTTGGGAAATAGGGAAGCAAATAGTAAGGAGGAGGAAAAATTGGGAAGAGAAAAAAGCGAGGGATGGAGAGAAGAGGAGAGAGAAAATAAAAAGTCTAGGTGAAGAAGGGCCAGGAACACAAGGCATAAAAAAGGAGTGAATAAAGTCAAGATGAACACAAGGCAATAATTGGTCATTTTGTAGAGTCCACAGGGTTCTAGATTAGGGTCTATGAAACTGTTGTTAATTATGAGAGTATTGCTGCACTTGACAAAAAACAACGTATTCAGATGGACGTCAGATCGGTATGCGCTTCTGTCTCAGTAATATGTAAATGATTACAGGTGTGGTGTGATTAAACACTTGGTCATGGACAGGAGGGTATAAAAAAGTGACCCCCGCGTCCCTATATAAAGGCTCACAGAGGGTAGTTTTGAGTAAAGTACCTCTTGGTGAGAGAATGTTGACTTCTAGACATGCCTCTACGACACACTTGAAGACATTTTGCCCATTTGACTTTGAGAGGGGACGCATCATTGGACTGAGAGAAGCAGGATGGTCATTTTGATGAATTGCCCACCATCTGAGCCATTCTGACCAATCTATTAGGAGGTGTTGGGAGCAGTGGTTACATGAGTGCACACACAGTGAACAGGACTGGAACTGTATCATTTTTATTGACAAATCCAAGTTCTGTTTTGGATCCAATAGCTTTAGTATGAAACACCCAAAACAGTACTAGAGCCTCCTTTCAGTTGGAGTTTGCCAGTGATATGTTGAGTCAAACGGGTTTTTGAATGTATAGTATAATCCAGTGAAGCACCAGTTAAGGTTAAAGATCCAGAACCTGTCCCTCATTTAGGACAGAGGTACCTTGGGTGGGTGTGTCAAAGCAGGGAAAACACAGGAAAATATGGAGGGCAGTGGGACCACCACTATTAAGTTAGTAGAATTAGAAAAATCTTGAAGATTTTCAAAAGAAATTAAAAGACAAAGGAGAAGCAGCACTGCAGGCGCAAGGTGAGGGAAGCAGTGAATGATGGTAGGAGAAGCAGGGATATGATGGGAGAAAAGTCTGGAATGGTGTGAATGAGGGCTTGGAATAAGTGCACAGAAGAAAGGAAAGAAAGCGGTAAACAGAAGAAAGCAGAAGGATGGAATGGAATGAGAGTGGGTGACAAGATAGAGCAAAAAGCAAAGGAAGTGAAAATGAGAAGAGGTATAGAAACAAGGAAAAAGTGTGGATGCACACAAGTACAAGAGTGAGGTCAAGAAGGTGAAGAAGAAGAAGAAGAAGAAGAAGAAGAAGAAGAAGAAGAAGAAGAAAGAAAAGAGTCTGGGAAAGGAGAATAGGGAAGTGGATAATTACAACAAGAGAGAGTAAGTGTTGGAAAAAGAAGAGAGGCCAAGAGGACGATAAGAAGGATGACTAGGAGGGAAAAGAGAGGCAGACAGGAGATGAGAAAACGTGAAAGAGACAGAGAAAGAGAGGCTAAGGAACGAGGGGGAAAAAAGCAGGCAAGGAAAAATGTTTAGGCTGGAGATATTTCCTTTCCTGAGATAAGAGAAGCCACCAAAACAGGCAGAAGCTTCAAAGTGAGGGAGAGGCTCCCATGGGACAGCACCGTAAACCTCTTCCACAGCTGCACATACACACACACTCACTCACACACACACTCACACAGACCCTGATCTGAACACAGCACATCCGATGACACGCTTATTCTCTCTCTCTCATCAGACAGGCAAGGTTTGGCGCCCCTGGGTGTAAATGTGGCTTACTAATGAGGTCAACAAAAATAAAGAGGCCCACAGCCGCAGAGGAACAACGCAAAGGTAAGAGACAAATAAAAGTGATCTCATCCGGCCCTAGTTAAAGATTACCCAGAGAAGTGACTTTAAACAGGCTTTAAACATGTACTTCCCGTTTTAGGCTCATTCACTGCCCTGTCATTCATTCACTTGCAACTCAGTCTCATATAAAGTCTCGGGACCTCATTTAAAAAACATTAACTCTTAGAACCCGAGATCTGCACTTTGCAGGCACTTACATGCTGTTTTCCTGGCTCAGGATCAGAGTAACCTACAGATATGATACACATACCATAACAAACCACAAGACTTACTATAGCTACCTTAACCACAAGACTTACTCTACAACCACCAGTCAAGGTTAAAAAAAGGCCAGAGTGGCCTTTTAACTGTTACACATGGTACACTTATCATACCAAAGAACAAGACTTGACCCATGTAGTGGTCTCATCATTGGGTGTGGAATTATCAGTGAGTAATCCAGCTCAGAAAGCAGCTAAATTCTTCTTATTTTCAACTGAATAAAATAGCAGTTTAAATACCAAAGGAGTTTCCAATGCATGCTTACTGCTCTGTCCATGTGTACACGCTCGATCTGCACACAGACTGATCAGTGAAAGTGGACGGGGCTGATTATGTCACTGACCCAGATATTGGGTTGCTGTTTGCTCTCTTTTCTTGCTCTCACAGTGTTCATAGTTCAGTATTAAACTCCTGAGAAGGGATAACACTGATACATACATAAATAACAAAAAAAAAATCTATTTTATAGATACTTTTTGAAGAACTTATTATTATAAATATCTTTGTCAAACTAATCATTACAAATAACTCATCAAAGGTCTTCCATTTTTAGCCCAAAACACTCTGGATGATCAAACTCCAATAGGATTTCTGACAAATGTTTAAATTATGTTAATGACGGGTTCTAAAGGTTAATTTAACTAGAACTATGACTATAAATGATTACATGTGTTGTCTGATTGGACACTGGGGTTTGGCACAAGAGGGTATAAAGTGCTTCCCCCACTGCCCTATAAAATGGCTTTCAAAGGTCACTTTTTGGTAGTGTACCCCTTTGGGAGAGACCATTGACTGCTAGACATGCTTGTACGCCACACTCCAAAACATTTGCCCAGTTCACTGACTGTGAGAGGGAGAGCATCACTGGACTGAGAGAAGCAGGACGGCCATTTTTGGGATCTGATGATGATCTGCTTTGAGTATGGAGACATTGTGTTGAGCACATCAATCCTGCCTTTGTTTTGGGGTGACACACCACCCAACTGCAAGTATGATTATTTGGGGAGCCATTGCATATGACAGTCACTCACCCCTAGTAGTGATACGAGGAACACTAACAGCACAGCAATGTGTGCAGGACATCCTGTGTTGACTCTAATGGCAAGGCTTTCAACTGACATTTTTCAGCAGGTTAACGTTCACCCACACACAACAAGGGTTTCAAAGGAATGTCTCCTCCAGATTGCAACACTTCCTTGGTCTGTCTGGTGGCCAGATTTATCCAATTAAGCTGGGACTCCAGCTTTTGCAACCTACAAGTGTGCCGGATCTACAGACCCAGCTGCAACATCTGTAGGTAAACGTGCTGCAGGATGCCATACAGAACCTGTATGCCTCCGTGCCCAACCTTATTTCATCTTGCATCCAGGCCAGAGGAGCCCAACTGGGTACTAGAGCCTCCTTTCAATTGTAGATTGCCAGCAATGTGAAGTCAAACAAAACAACATTAGGACCACCAGTGGAACACATTATGAAGTTAGTAGAATAACTCAATGTTTTCAAAGAGTCACACATACTTCTGCTATCAAGTTCCCATATGTGTTACACAGTTCACATGATCCACCATCATTATGTGGACCACTGTGGGCCACACAGGAGATCTAATGCGAGTGTAATACCCAAATATTTCCTTTTCACAGCAGAGATATGGGTGTGGAAAAGCATGATGGGTGTTTTGCAGGAAGACCCTGCAGACTCCAGTTACAGTCAAACTTCTTTGCTTAAACTTATATTAGACCTCTGACCTTTCATCTCCTGCTGTAGGGGGAGCACAGTCAGGGTTGGGAGGAGCTAAAAGAGATGCTGGAAAAAGTGAGAAGAAAGAAGGAATGAACAAAAGAGAGAAAGCAGTAAAAGAGCACACAGCTGGTGGGGAAAAAAGGGAAAAGTGTTTGTCTTTATTTTGAGAAACACTTTGCAGCGTTGCCTTGCAACATCACTCCTTTTATATGTTTTTGTGAAACTGCGTCATAAAAAAACGTTTTTTTTTCTAAAATCCAAATTTAGCCAAAAACTGAGCAGTATTGTCAGAAGGCACAGGCTTGCCTCGAGCAGCGTCGTAAAACAAGCACTTAGAATCATTTTCTTCACAACAATAAAGTTTTTTTCTCCTGCTGGTACCCTGCCATCCCTGCAGACTCTCTGAGTGCAGTGGCTGTGGAGAATGAGAATAGAAAAGACTTTTTCTGAGGCAAAAGCCATAAAAGCTCTGCTACTGTAGATCTTTATAGGACACTTTGTTAAAGTCATAAAACACTGAAATGACAGCGTGTTATTGACGAGAAAAAATCATAAAAAACTGACTGTGTTCTACTTTGAGCTGAGAAGGAACACATTCCAAACCTTAAATATAAGGTGAAACTCTGATGGTGTGATATTAAACAGGATACCTGAAGCAGTAATATGATATGATACAGACACATAATGATATATAATGTCAAATGTATGTTCACTGTAATAGGTTATGAAATAATTGTTATTTTATTTATGTTCATGTAATAACACATAACATTCTAAACACAACTGATTTTGCACCTGTAGGGCCATAAAATATACGTTTGCAAAACTCTGTGATTTTGTGACTTTGTCTTTTTTTTTTTTTGTATTAATATTTTATTTATAGAGTAGTTTCATAGTAATTAGTAAGTAGTAATTTATAACCATTTTTATTTGTTATAATCATTTTTTTTTCTTTTTATATTTGCATTTTAATTACTTTATGTTTTTTTAAGGGACGCTTGTATATGTTCATAATTTTATAACCATTTGTTATTTGTTATAACCATTTTGTATAAACTTTTTTAATATATATTATTTAATATATATTATAATATATATTTCTCCTCTCCTTTCCCTCCATTTTCTTTACAAGTGTCATCTGGTGCTTTGTAAATAACAATTAAATTTGTTCTTACTTTCCTTAATTTTTCTTCTTTTTTCTTTTCTTACTCTTTCATTTAACTAAATACCTCAAAAACTGTTACAGTATTGTGAAAAAAGTTATATTCAGTGCATGTAAATCCTTATTTGATTTTACATTTGATTACAGAGTCATAAAAACTGACTGAATCTCACACTCGAGACAGCCGTGACACCCCAGAGGAGCGAAATGTTCACAACAGATGAAAACATTATTATTTTATTATTATGAAACTCAACTCTACTCAAAACCAGGTCATCTAGTTATCTCAAGTTAAAACCCCTAAATGCAGTACCTCGAACGTTATACCCCCCCCCCATACTTTACAAGTGTCATCTGGAACTTCCCAGGCCACCTTTGTAAATAACAATTCAATTTGTTTTTATTGGTCTGTCTTGTTAATTAAAGGTTAAAGTAAGGCCAGAGTAGCCCTTTAACTGTTACACCCGATACACTTATCATAACAAAGAACAAGACCTGACCCATGTGGTGGTCTCATCCTCATCTGTTGAATTATCAGTGAGTAATTCATCTTAGAAAACGTTTGTGATGTTTACTGCTCTGTCCATGTGTACAAGCTCAACCTGCATACAGACTCTGACTGATCAGCGAGTGGGGGCAGGGCTAATTATGTCACTGACCCAGATATTGGATTAGAAATTAAAAGGGAAGAGAGAGGGGAGGGGCTGTTTGCTCTCCTTTTTTGCTCAAACTGTGTTCAAATTTCAGATTAAAAGTCATAAGAAGGAAATATACTGATACATACATAAATATCAAATATAATAAAGGATATTCATGTTTTTTTTATATTTTATTTAGACTACTGTCAAGATTTAAGAATAAAAGTACATAAGACTATGAAAACATCCCACAACATTGGCTTAGGGTTCTAAAGGTTAAAAACTATTCCTTAGGATATATACTTTTAGGATAATCAGCTATTTAAACAAAAAAAACCTTGTATCTCCATGTTTTCCTTTTACCTTATGACATAGTGTGAATCTGGCAGTTGTTCTTTGTGTTGTGTCCAAATTTCATGATAACTTCCACTGACAGTGAAGATGTTTCTTCCAGAAGTGTTGCTGCTTTAGAGATATGAGGTTTTGTTCTGGCAGCGATTATCTGCTTGTGACCAAGATGGACAGTCGATTTCGGTTTATCTAAAATTCTCCTCTTCCAAATCAAGTGACATTCCATTGGAATGGAAAGGCAGGAAAGGCAGGTGTGTGTGTGTGTGTGTGTGTGTGTGTGTGTGTGTGTGTGTGTGTGTACTGGTTGGAGACCACCTCCACAGTCAGAGGAAGTTTCTTGTTTCCTTCAGGACCAGATCAAACGCTCAGCAGGATCTGCCACCTCTACCCACAATCCCCTCTGTGTCCCTGACATGTTCTGCAGATGTGCATTTGCCTGGAGTTGCGTGCGACCTGACTTTCGTGCTCCATGTAAACACTGTTCTGTGTGTGTATATGTGTGCAAGGATTGTTTCAGGGGGGTGGGGGTTGCTTTAAGGCCTTCAGGAAGTAAAAACATGGCCGCGTCTCACGAAACAGGTGAAAGGGTCAACATATACATGCACACACAGACACATTCAGTCTGGTCCATAAGTATTTGGACAGTGAAAGTTTTTGTAGTTTTGCGCCGCATATCAACCCCACCTTAGTGGACTTGAAAGAAAGCTGACGGCATGACTGAAGGGTGGGCCCTATGTTAGTTCCGTCCTAGCTGTGGTATGATGTAAAAATAGTGGTTGGGGTGAAGAATGCTCAAGACTGTTTACACACGGTGACCAACCATGGGCCAACTTGTTTTCCTGGACATGTCCTCTTTCTGGGATGTTAAAATGTGTCCAGGAATTCTTGCTCAGTGATGTCATTGGCCCCACCCCCTTTCACTGAAGTCTTCAAAACGAGTAAAAGATGAAAATGAAGGAATGAAATTCTAAAATAAGTTGAGGGTCAGTCCAGGAGCCTGTGTTTGTACTGGTATAAGCTTGTGAACTACCTCTCTCCCTTACTCACACTGCTCACTGACCCCTGAAGCAAGGGTCGCAGCAAGGGGCCACTTGTCACACACATACACACCCACAGGGCTTTGACACAGTTGCACTCAAACAATAAGAGGAGCTGTCTCCGTATGAGGGGAGAGGGACAAAGGACAGAGGGATGAGTGAGGTAATGAGGGGAAAAGGGCCAGAGAGGACAAGAGGATGGTGAAGCAGGTTAGCTACCCACTGATGCTAACTTGATGATAAGAGAGAGCAGACACAGAGACCCAGCACTCAGTCCACGAGGGGTTTCGTTTGACTGGGGCGGGGTGTCTGATGGTCAGTTTTGCTTTTGGATCACGGTCAGCTTGTTCAACTGGGGGCCAGGGGGGGTTCTGTTCTCATTTGTATGAGCAAACCTAGGACAAACATATAGAGTTGTTTAGGTTGTCAAAGAAACAATGATTTATCAAGGTGTCAAGTCATGTGATTCTCTTATTAGTTGACACAGGTGGGCAGAGACTGGAAATGAGTGGCCATATGTAAGGTCTAATCATGACACACAGCTCTTCAATGGCTGCTTTCCACATTCTAAAATGCTGAATCCAAAGCTGGTGTGAATAATGGCCCTGCACTCCACACTCCCAGAAGTGTCTGAGGTGTTTCCACAGAGAAAGTGGCGCAGAGAATTCAGCCCTCATTAGGTGGCCACTGTTCATCTTGTTGCCACCTCTGAACTGCAAACAACACAGCAATAAAACATTGCAAATGGACTGTAAAGAGGATTCAGGCAAAAGCAAAGACCAAGTTAAATCTCTCTGTTTTGCTTTTTTGATGCCAATCCTAATCTTGGTCAACTATGCCATCTAAAGTGACCTTGCATAAAAATAATGGATTGAAACACGACTATTTCTGCCTTATTCCTGAATAATTCCATAATTTCAATCATTGAGCATTACTTTTGCAAAACATTTGGATGGAAACCCAGCTATTATTACTGAACTAAATGGGTGGAGGATGTGAAAGGTGAGTGTTTGTGCCTCTTTGAGGGGAGGGGTGGTTCTTTTGAGAGGCGTATGATGTCATCTGAACCCAAGTGTCAGGCTGTGATGGGTTGCCCCTCTAACGTCTGGGAAAATGCCTCTCAGTGTGTGTGTGTGTGTGTGTGTGTGTGTGTGATTGTGTGTGTGTGTGTGTGTGTGTGTGTGTGTGTGTGGTTGGGGGGGGTCTGATCTTCACTGCTGTTTTTGCTGTGTTTGTTCAAGGTTCAGTATCCCACTCTCATATTTTCTTCATCCTCGAAAAACCAGACTGCACATTTACCTTGGCTTATGAGAGCCTTCATCAGGTCCAGCTTATCTCAAATTGTAGACCCACAATACCCCAAAACCTTGAATTGACAAATTGCTTGATGCAAAGTTTCCTCACCAACACAGAAAGAAAGTCAGGTCAATATGTGCTACTTGACTGTTGGTAGCCAGAACCTCCACTGCGGATCTGTCATATACTTTTCTATTGTCTGTTTGTTCAGGGATCTCCAATGGCCTTGTGGAGAAGAGTTTAGCGCCAGCAAGCCTGAGAACCTTGACTGCTGCAGACCACAAATTCTATCTTCTTGGATATATCTGCCAAGCTAAGCACCCTAAAACTAAACGAAGAAGTGCCCCCTTGTGATGAGGATAGTAAAGACTTTATTACTAACAAGAATTTCATTTTATGTACAATAGTATTGGGACATCTGGTCATTCATGTTTTCTTCTTAATTTTGTCTACTCCAATTTGAAGGATTGCTCTGAGGATTTGATTGCATTCAGCCATGCATTAACTTGTATTCAAGACTAGAGATGGCCCAAAAGGATCAATGTATATGGATATACAATACCATCCCAAAGGTTGGACACCCCTACTCTCTTCAACCCTTAAAGCAAAACCTTACAAAATAATCTTCCTGTCCAGTCCTGTAAAAAACAAATAGAAATGTTTTGTGAATTCTGCACATGGCCAATAGACTATATTTCTGTAGTAGTAGGTATGTGGTCTATTTTTAGTTTATACAGTATATTTTAATGGTATTGATATATACACCATAATGAGGTTTCCAAGCAAAGGGCCTGTATGTAGCCTACACATCAGATCAATTCCTGACAATAGTGCTCACAAACCTAGTATAAATCATTCCCTGGACAAAATCAAATCAAATCAAGTTCTATTGTTGCATCACATTACACAGGTGTAAGGGTGAGTGAAAAACGTAAGTGCAAGTCCCTCGCAGTCGTGAAACAGATGCATAAAGAAACACAGGAGAAGAAAAAAGAACAAAGATAAGAATATACTTATATGTAATATAAATAAACTTTACACTTACACAATAACTTGCACTATAAATGCAGTACATTAGACATACATTAATGCACTGAAACACATAACTGTGTTTTGTGGGTTCACTGGGAGATACTGGTGGGTGTAGTGTAACTAAGCAGCTTGGTGCAGAAAGAGTTTATGTGGTGTGAAGGTGTGATGAGACAGGTGAGATGGGTTGTGATTGGTTGTGGACTAGAACACTGGGCTATTGACTGTTTAGCAGCCAGATGGCCCGGGGGAAGAAGATGTCTTGGAACATCTATACACTCATCATCAAAAAATAGTTGCACCCAGTTATGCTAGAGTCTTGGTTTTGTCTTGGACAGGATCAAAGATTGTTAGACATGTGTCACACTTCCAGAAGGCCTGGTGTCTGAATGAAAATGTGTGGGATGCTATTGGATAAACTATCAACACCCCATTCCTGCAGGAACTGAGTGAGAATATTCAGGTTGCATGGCATGGATTATCACAGGACACCATTAGGAACCTCTACAACTCCATTCTGCGATGTCTGGCATGTTGCATTAAACCCGGCTGATTCTAAAAATAGGAATAGCTGAAGATAGCTGAGTAAAATTTTGTGAGGGCTATTTTTTTTTTACAAAGCTGCACATTTTACAGTAATCCACATAAGTGTCAATGAGTGACAATGTGAGAAGAACTCTTGAATCATACTAACCAGCTCCACTGCACTGTTGGAAGGACTGGGCTTGTGTGCATTACAGACATTCTGGAAACATCTGGAGAACGTATGGCTCACCCCACCTTCATACAACAGCATTCTCCCTCTTTCATACATCCCATTCAGTCTGTCTCCTTTCCCTCCTATCTTTTTCTCCATGTATTGTTCTCTCCATCTCCATTCCCTCTATTTCCTTCCACCTCTCTCTCTCTCTCTCTCTCTCTCTCTCTCTCTCTCTCTCTCTCTCTCTCTCTCAGCTCAACTAACACCTGTGAAAAACACTGCACAGACCAGCCATCGCTGCGGAGGTAATCAACGGCTTCTATCAGCGGCGAATACGGCAGTTAGCTGTATCTTTTTCCAGAGCATCTACTACTAATAAATCAACCAACAGAAAATCTGTAAACTGAGAAGAAACTTTACGAAGAAAAGAGGAGAGACATTTTTGGAAATTCCTCAGCCTGATCACCAGCCCACTCCCAGGAGATCTTGTTTTATATATGCCCAGTAATGTTTCATTGTATATTAATAGAATATATAATATTCTAGATCCTTAAGCAAACAAATGACAACAATTCACTAATCAGCAATAACATGATCATTTCCTTGATTCCTTGCTTCATACACTCCACTTTATCGTACAGTAGCTCAGCTGTTTTGCTATATATTTCGTTATCCTCCTTTCACCCTGGTCTTCAATGGTTTGAACCACCACAGAGCAGGCATGGTGGTGGGTCATTCTCAGCACTGCAGTGACACTGACATGGTGGTGGTGTGTTAGTGTGTGTGTGTGTTGTGTTGGTATGAATGGATCAGACACAGCAGTGCTGCTGGAGTAGCTTAAACACAGTCCACCACTGCCCACTGACAGACACTTACCTAGTTGCTCCACTTTGCAGAAGTAGATCTTTTAGAAGTCTGTTGCTGCAAGAGGTTAGTGTTGGTCATCCTCTTGTCCTTATCAGTCCTCAGTGTGATGCTTCCCCCCAGGTCGCTTTGGCTGGGTATTGGCTGATGGCTCTTCTCAGGACCTACACAGAACACTTAGGGGTTTAAACACTCTGATCAAAGCACTGCTGTGTCTGGATCCACCTTACCAGCACAATAGAGAAATGAGAGTGACCCACCACCCACATAACACCTGCTCTGTTATGGTTCTATGGGAAGGAAAGAAGTCTGATAGCTACCAAGCTTTTAATGTTAATATGAAAAAATAGCATCGTGTCACGTGTATAACACAGTCAAGTGTTATTGGTACATTATATAAGGCAGGGGTCACCAACTATGTTCCTGGAGAGCAACCTTCCTAGAGCTTTTCTACTCAAATCAGGCTCCATTCAGCCAATCAAGAACCTCTGCAAGCAGTAATTAGTTGGATCAGGCGGCGCGAATAGGGTTGAATGTAAAGCCTGCCAGAAGGTTGGTGACCCCTAATGTATGGTATAAACAAATTTAGGAATACTATCAATTACATGGCCTATTGTTCATAAATGGGGTTCTGTAATAATGTCTGTCAGTTGTAGAGGTGGGAAAAATCTGGCCATACAAATATAACTAATAACCCAAGTGGGTTAGATTGTGTCCGCCATACCGTACTGATTCTGTTCATTCTGTCCATCACAAAAGTGAGCTCATAGGAGGAGATAGCAAGAACAGAAAGTATGCAGCTGTCTGAAAGAAGCTGACACCCTTAACTTCATTTATCCTTTCAAATAACAGACTAACAATAAAGAATTCTATCGACTATTAAAGGACCCTGCAATTTATAATTCTCTATCACCTCTTATCAGTACTGTTTAATACCCATCTCACAAAATGCTGGGCAACTTTGACCCTCTCACATTAGCAGCGCTTTAATCCCAGATGAGTGATCTGATATGCTTTCCGTTTGAACTCTCGCTCTATCTATAATCTTAGGAATGCTTTTTAAAACACTGCTCACTTCCAAAGGAAAATGGACGCGGTCCAGCTGAGCAGAAGAAAAAGCATGGTGCTCTGAAAAAGAATGCAGAACAAGTTGAACACTTGAAGAAAAAACATAAAATGAGAAGACCTAAAGGAATGTTTTTTCTCTGAATTTGGTTTGACTTCCACGGGCCCAAGTGACCTTCTGCTTTGCACTTTGGCAATTAGAAGGTCATTCTGACATGGTTCAATAAGTACTCTGGTTGGGAAAGAAAGCATGCTTGGGAATTGATTAGAACGTTGGAAAAATGGAAAGATGGCAGAAAGACAAGGAGAAAGTGAACACTGGCACAAAAAATCTATACAGTTTCAAAAAAAGTGCTCCAAAATGAAATTTAAAAATTGAGGAAATGTCAAGGACCAGCTTGGTCTGAAAAGGATTTCTACATATGCATATAAATGGCATTTTGAAACACGCCT
This sequence comes from Acestrorhynchus altus, assembly GCA_034509495.1. Lineage (NCBI taxonomy): Eukaryota > Metazoa > Chordata > Actinopteri > Characiformes > Acestrorhynchidae > Acestrorhynchus > Acestrorhynchus altus. The sequence goes on along the minus strand of CM067523.1, from coordinate 10,900,611 downwards.
GTGGTGCAAATCCAGCAGCCCACACCCATACTGGTCCCTCCAGGATTTGCCCTGGTTCTCCTGATTGCCAAACCATCAATGTTGATATTATCTTCCATTCCCTCCTTCCTTCATTCCATTACCAGTTGCCCATTGGTCATCCACGGGTTGCCCTGACCCCAAGACCTGGTCTGAATACGGGCCGTTGTCAAAGACTTTAACTTATAAATATTAACTGAAGTCTTCTGGTAAACATTTTATTACCTGAACCTACACCTCAACTTAAACTTAACCCTTACTATAACCATAAACTATCCAACCCAAACTTAGCCTAAACCTATCCTAAAATGAACCTACCAGTACTGAAGCTTAACCCTAATAATGTAACCTAAATGTAACCTAACCCTTAACCCAACCCTAATCATAACCATACCACCAAACAGCACCACCAGTGAACGGGGAGCTAGAATTGTAATATGTGTATGTAAAAATGTGTGTACAACTTATTTTTGGAGATCTTGTTGCAAGGCCATCTAGGCCTTCGGATCTTCAGAGCAAATTGCAAGTGGAAAAGTTCAGTATCTAGGTAGATACAGCCAAGCTTGTGCCTCCTATTATGAATTTCAGAGAGCTAGCCTGAAGGTCTAGTACATTAGAAGTTGAATCTTGGAATGAATTATAATTAAATGCTTAACATGTATTATTTTTCAAAGATTTGTGTACAAGAACAAAAAATAGTCACTTTGCTGTATCAATAAATCTTAAGGACGCACATTAGATGAAGAAAAAGGATACGTGACAAGATATTAAACAAAAGTAAGTTACAGTAAATGGTAGTTGGAGCATGTATGGTGCAGGAGGAATTATTAATCTATTCGAAGTATTTCTACACAGGAATATCCAAATTCCTTTTGTTTCACCATTTTCAACTTCCATGTGTTCATGCAATCAATCGCATTGAAAAATGATGGATGCTTTTAAAGCACTGTTTGGTTTGACATCAAGAAAAGTTCATGAAAAGATTCTGTCCACATCAGCAAAAGCCAACTTCTGCTGCCATTATAATCCTGTTTAAAAGTAGAGCAGTGGTTCTGCATTTACTGCTGATAGTGTGAGCAGTCGTGATGATTTGACGCCAAATGCTGAGCTCGGATTTGAGAACACTGTGCTCTCCAAGTTGGAATAACTCCTTTGCTTTTCAGTTCAGAGTTATGTGTTGTAGTTGAATGCAGCACCACCAACATAAGTAAAATGTGACAGTGAAGCCAACCAACCAATTAGATCCTCTAGGAACAAAAAACATGACTTTCTAGAAGTCCTCAGCAACTTCCTGGCTGTTAGTATGATTAGTTTCCTAACCAGGATTCAGTCAGCTGTTTGAAATTGAAAAAATGTGGTGCTAGCTCTGTAGTTGGGTTGCAGTGGTATACTGGTTTTAAGTATACAATGATATAACCTGATGATTATCACATCATGTATATTTGTTTAATGGCAAACCAAATAAAGAAGTCCATCAAGTAAAAACAACTAACTAATTGTTAAATAACACACAATGTATACAAAAATCAACCAATTTCTAAATAATTATATCAATAAATCATCATCAATTGAATGCTACTGAATAGTTCGCCAGCTGCAAGAAGGCAAAAGGGGATGAGACTGGCTGTTACAGGTGTGTTTCACAAAGAGTGTTTGGGGTTGTGGGGTGTCTTGCTTGGGTCACTATTTGTGTGTTTGTGAGTTTGGTGTGTTCTCCCCACATTTTCTTCAGGCACACCAGTTTCCTGTTGGTGCCCGATAATGCACATGGTGTGAGAATTGTCCATGTGAGTGTGTGTGGAGTGAAAGGCTGTAGCCCCAAAATGGACTGGTGCCTGGGTGACTTTTTTTATTCCCAATTTTCCCCCAATTACCTGCCAACCCCTATTCGATTCTACCCCATCATATATATATACATTTATAAATTCTATTAAATTGTAAATACAGAATACATTTCCTAAACATTTATCAGTGTGTGCTCATGGTGGGATAAAGTTTCAGTCCCATTTATACAGCAGCCTTTACTCCTCACTCTCAGCTGTAGTTCAATTGTTCTGATTTGGGGGAAAAGAATTGTATAGTCTATAGAACTCTCCTATGCTTTACTGAGAGCTCTCATGAATTTCTGCAGGTTTCCTAGAACCTTCTGAAGCCCAAAGCACATATGTGGAGCAATATACTATAGCGTGGTCTGTGTGTGTGTGTGTGTGTAAAGGCAGGCGTGTGTGTGTGTGTGTGTATGTGGGTGGGTGTAGAATAGTGTACTGGGGGACATGTAGTAGTGTGTGTGCATGAGTGTAATTGGGAGCAGACGAAGGGGCTCGTGGGCCCTGCGTTTCCACAGGATGTTGTTCTATGCCTGTGTTTGAGTAGGGAACACAGCGTTCGGAATGTCTGAGCAAATTTTCTCCTTTATTCTGTACTTTCTATCTTTCTCTCTGGCTTCTTATACTTTCATTTCCAGAATTAATACTTCAGGTTTCAAGCTGCACATATAGTTCCAAACGTATTTTTATTTTTTTTTTGCTACTAATAGTGTTTATAGCTCTTTCTTTCTCTCTTTATCTTTCTCTCTTTTTGTTTGTTTTGTTTTTCAGTGCTTTTTTGTCTTCTTGTCGAATATTTTCCCCTGAAATTGATGAACATATCTATACAGTGCAGTTGAAGATGTTCACACACTCCATTGCCTCTTAAATCCCAACTACTTCTAAAGTAATTCTATCTCTCTACTTTTCCATGACTCAATGATGACCCACCTGCCCAAACTGACATAGATGGACTGGCTGTCACTCTTTTCAGAGGCTGGATCTGACCCAGTGCCTCTTGAGACCAAAATGTAAAATGTTCCATACACATAAATTTGATTTGTTTAAAAATGTCATCATAGAAATCATAAGGCCCTAAATTGTCTCCTCCCCCTCACTCATATTTACTATGTGGCCTCTTTTGATTACTAATCACTGAATGCAATAATACTTCATTGTTCATAAATATATGCCCATCTCCCACATTTCTCTCTAATAACTATGTTCATCCTGAGGCCCATTTGTAACATATCTATGGTTTTATCTACCAAAATTGATTTGTTGTTTCTTCAAGGGTATTAAAAAGAGTTTGTTGGAGTAACTGTCTCTGTTGTCCGGAAGGCTTTCTACTATATTTTGGAGCTTTGCTGTGAGGATTTGATTCAGCTCTATCTCCTGCTGGATGGAGCACCATCCTTCCAGGGAACATAGTTCCACTGCCCACAGCTCACGGCGTTTTAGGTGTGCTTAGCACTAGGCATGGTGCCAATAGTTCCATGTTTGTTTATCTGCTCATTCCATTGGAAGTACTTCTCTACAGTGATCTGTGTCAGCGAGGGATGCAACTTAAAGTAGTTGTTGGAATTCATTAGAAGGGGTGTCCACAAAGAGTGTGTATTAGAGCTGTAACACACTACTATCTGTTTCTGAATTCTCAAGCATTTTCTGTGAGATGCTGCGAAAGACCTATGGAATTACACACACAGAAAAACCCCACACACACACACACACACACACACACACACACACACACACATGGCCCTGACAGATGCTGCACAGAAATCAATGCTGACTAAATGCACACATATCTCTCCAGAGACCCTGGAAACACACACACACACACACACACACACACACACACACACACACACACACACACACACACACACACACACACTCCCAAAAACACACCAATTGAAAGCTCTTAGGAACAGCAACTGAGGTTTTAATACAGGTACCATAGCTACCGCTGTAAGCACTTTTAATCTTGTCTGTAAGGATATTTATGTTCTGGCACACCCACTCTGAATTGCGGATATTATTCCACTCTGCGGATTTTGTAGCAAAATTAATCAATCCAGAAGTGCCGTTGGAAAATATGACAATCCCTAAATATGACGATCCCTGTTTGAGCAGAATTAGTATAGTAGGCCTGTGGGGGGATGCCGCTCTCTCTCTCTCTCAATTGTTGATTTGGCTTATTATTTAAATGAAAATGTTGCCCATTGTATTTCTTTATTGTCTCTGCTTATTGGTCCTGAACCCATGCACACACACACACACACACACACACACACACACACACACACACACACACACACACACACACACACACAGAGCTCCTCATAGTGCTGCCCTGACCCATTTCAGCATGCTCGAAACATTTGCATGAAAGGATGTGGGAACTCAGTGCCAAAATAAACATCAATTATAGCTGTCATGCAGCACCCAAAACAAAGGCAAGCTTGAAATATGCCGCAGCCGCTTCAAACAGGAGGCCTTTTAAAGCCCAGCGCCTCACACACAAAGCAAAGGCCAGGTTGTTTATAGTCGCCCCCAATCGAACAAAGCAGAATCAAATAAAGAAAATCTGAATATTCCAGAAAGCTGCTGCTTCCAGAATGAGTCCAGACTCATGAGTGTCTGTGAGGTAAAAGGCCAAAATGTTGAGTGTGTAATAGAGAGAGAGAGAGAGAGAGAGAGAGAGAGAGAGAGAGAGAGAGAGAGAGAGAGAGAGAGGGAGGCTATAATTCAAGAAATTAAAAGGACACATATTTAGTTTATTGTTCTGTTAATATATCAACAGACATTCAATTGGGAGAATTTCTGTTGAAGGAGTCTCTCAAAAAGAGAGGATCTTTTTAAGAAAATATCTAGAAAACATTAGAAATAATGTAAAAATATTGAAGAAAGCATAATTTGACAAAATTTTGAAATAATGAGAATATTTCAAAATAATGAGTATGTTAAGATAATGGTAAAATAATGATGTCATATCTCAAAATAATGATTTAATATCTAATATCCAACTTAATTAAATTCCAGTTTAAAATGCCAGCTTCCCAGTGCATGTTTACTGCTCTGTCTACATTTTTGTTTGTTTGTTTGTTTTTTTTAGTTTATTTTGACCACTGTCAAGTATTATTTTTATAATAAGGACTTATTATTATAAATGGTTTCTGAGATATAAAGTACATATCCTTATACAAAAAAATACAAAAAAATTCCTTAATCAAAACATATTGTATCTATACAACATTTAAAGTTTATAATCTCAAATATAAACAAGTTTGAGTAATTTAGGATGTCCTGAAAATAACAGTATTTGTTACATGTGATTGTACCCTATCAATACTTTTCAAAATATTTTGGTGGATATAAGTACATCAAACTATGAAAACATCCCACAAAACTGGTCTAGGGTTCTAAAGGTTAAACTGAAAAGAAAGAAATTATTTCATCAAAGAATTCAACCTGACTCTGCTGATACTCTTTGGGCTCACGACTGACAAATACTTTTCGTTTCAGCTGGTGGAGAAACTTTCGAATAAAATTATCAAGTCAACCCTCTGCAATGATTCTCGGGAATACTTGAAAAGGGAAAATATGAAACAAACTCTTCAGTTTCAGCACATTCTCTGGGCTCTGACAGAAAGTTGGAGTAATGTGGTTTCTCCAATTGTGCTATTCAAGCTGTTATTAAAGCAACCACGGACATAATAAACACTAAGCCTGGAAAAAAGAATCCAGACTGAAAAATGTAAATTCACAAATATACGGTCAAGTGAAAAAGGACACGTGATCACTGTTCACCTTTTTAACATATTTAAACACAGATATATATATATATCTATATATAGATATCTATCTATCTATATATATATATATATATATATATATATATATATATATATATATATATATATATATATATATATATATATATATATATATATATATATATATAGTGATTTCCATAGTTAAAATTAAGATCATATATATTCATTTTAACTATATTGAGAGATGGAAGTGAAAGAACTAAACACATAACTGAATAAATGTCTTTTAAACATCATTTATAAAATTTAATTATTAGAAATTAAATTTTCTTGTGAAGAAATTGTTAGGACAGCTTATGACCTAATAGCTGGTCTCTGACATCGACTTAACCTTTAGAAAACTAGGCACCATTTTTGTTTGACAAAAGTTAGACATACTTTAATTCACTGAAATATTTGAAAAGTATTTATATGAGACAAACATGCCAGATTATAAGATATCTTGAAGAGATCCCAGGAAACCTGGGAATGTGTCTAGATCAAAATTAACAAATTTAAATATTTGTATGAATCTGACCATGTTTTAATAAAAAAATGACTTGTGCCTACAATTTGTGTGTTTGTTTTTCTTTTTTTTAATTAATTAATTAATTAATTCAAGTATTTATTTATTTTCCTTATAAGCAGAATTAAAGAATGACTTTACATCTCAGAAACCCTACTGGAAATTGATCAGCATTTTGGAGCTGAAAATGCAATAATTTGTTAATGAGTACATTTATAATGACGGATTGACAAGATATTTGTAAATAATAAGTTCTATGTAAATACTTGACAGTGGTCCAAAAAAATCTAACTAAATGTGCCTTTATTACTGTTGTCCTTTATTTATCATGTCTGTAGGTTACTCTGATCCTGAGTTATGAAGCCTAGAAAACAGCATTTAACTGCCCACAAAGTGCAGATATTGGATTCTAAAGAAAGTTAAAGAAAGATTTTCCCACTCCTTCTTGTGGAATTCTTTCAGGTGTGTGAGACTTTTTTACACATTGCACAGTCTGCTCAGTACTGAACTTGCTTGGACAGCCTTGTCTGGCCATGTTTTTGTACTTTCTCCTCTCATATTCTAGACAGTGGTTCAGCTGATTTCTAATTGTTTGGAGATCTTTTTAAAATTCAGCATTTTGAGTAAATGTTTTAAAATGAAGATAACTTTGAGTAGTCTATGTTCTCCTGAAAATAACAATATATGGCATGTGTGACTCTTAAAGTGGAGATTATTCTTAAAGTACTGTTATAAATAAGGAAAGTTAACTTTTAGCTGTTTTTTTTAAATATTTGAAATGTTTGTAACTGAATATTGGAAAATAAAAGCAAAATGCAACATAAAAGACTGATACAAACTTCTAAAATAAGAAATCTGTAATGAGTATCTTGTAGGATGTTGTTAGAATTGTAAGAGAATCTCAATTAAAAATATCTTAAGAGTATAATTGATAACTTTTTGCTGGTATCAACATTCTTATAAACTTCATAGTGTTTATCTTAAGATCCTCTGCAAATTTGGGGGGTTTTGTTCATTACACATTATTAGAATTATGCATATTGTTTTTTATTACCTTACTGTCTATGTAAAATTTCAGTGATTTTGCAAGTAGACTTAGAAATTTCCTACCTGTACTCTACTCTAAACCATAAATAGACCTGATTACCACTGAAGTCCAAACAAAAAGAACCCTGCATACTTAATTGCAATTGGATATCTTCTTTGGAAAAAAAAATGGATTTCTTTCTTTTTTTCACTTTTTCTCATCATTTGATTCTTGAATTTCATAATCAGTGACCAATAGAAATTTCTCATCCTTAGCGCGTAAGAGAAAGAATGAAATGGATGAGATGAAGCACCAAACCAGAGCACCAATTTAACACTCGACAGAAGAACATGAAGGATAGCGGGGGAAAGGCCTAAAAACGCTTTTGATGAGTTCTTTAGCAGGGTCTGCTCAGTGACTGCTAATCTCGTCTCCATTTAGCAGCTCAGCTTTTTTCTTTTTCCATGAAACTCTTCATTGGATGGCCTTCTTTGGGTAGTTTGTGCCCATGAACTGGACATTAAAAGCAACAGTTTTCACAAAGACAAGGAAAAAAACAAAAAACAATTTCTAAGCTTATGCTAGCCTTATGTTTCAGAGGCCAACTGGCAAGAATGCCTGTCCAGCTGTGAAAAACGTGAAAAAAATTATACTAGCGAAAAATCAAAGGGTGAAAAAGGATAATCTATGTAACATTTCCACCCATTCCCCTACTTCCTCTCCCATTTAATAACCTTCTTCTCCAGAAGCTGCATGGGATCTTCTCATCAGAGAAACAAAGATCTGGTCCTAAGGAAGTAATTTATCATCGTTTAGGAGCAGCGTCTCTTGAACAATCATTGCTAATTGATTCCTGCGCCAGCTGTTTGAGGAGGAATATAAGGTTTAAAAAAAGAAGGTTGTAGAAGGCCTGGTTCCCAGGGAGGGTGAGCAAGAAAGAGGAATGTTCCCAGCCTTTTCAAAAGGAATGGGGAGAAGAGGGAGAGTTCATGCTTTTAAGTCCCGCGCAAACATGCAAGGAGTCTGGCGAAGAATTTTCGCGCACCTCCTTTGGGTCGACGGCAATATTAGTGGCTAATGGTTAGCTTTTTCCCCTTCACTGTGCTTGGAGCGCCGCCTCAATGGTAATTAATTGAGTCCCTACCACAACTGTGTGGCAATTAATAAATATTTCTTGTGGAGAATGGAGCACGCACGCCAGTTAGTCCGCAGTCACATTAACAGCATGCCAACCTCTCAGTTTGAACAAAAAGTGAATTTCGATCAACCACGGAAACAGGCTGTTATTAAGGGACCCCGCCTCCAACCTCCTTTCTATTTGATTCTCCCTCCCAGAATGAAAACAACAAAGACAGAAGAAAGAGCTGCCGAAGTAGTCCACTGGGTGGAAGGACTTCAGTCATCAGCCAAGGGTTTCAAAGGAGTGTCCATTCATTATTCTTCCTTATTTTGGGGGAAGAGGATAAAAAAGAGAAAGCAGCATGAGTGGAAACTTTTAAAGGCTGTTAATGTCAGGCTGAATCAGACAGAAAAATGGCTGCAGTGTTTGGGAGGGGCCACACGAGCCAGGAGAGAAGAAGAGATAGTTCTCTGGGGTGGCCTATTTCAGAGGAATTATGCCTTTCCCTTGAACACCCTCTGATTAAACATTAAAAGCCTGTTGGCATAATCAGAGAGCAGGATGCCCTCAAAAAAGAATTCACGCCATCAAACGCCTAAGGGTGGAGGGACAAATGAGAGCATGTCCGAGCACTGGAAGGAGTGCGGGCAGCCATCTCAAGGCCACCACACTGTCTGCTCTCCCTCTCACGATGTCTCCCCCCACCCCCCTTCTGTCTCTGCCCCTGTCTGTCTATCTCTCACCTCACATGTCTGAGGGCCAAGTGGCTTAGCAGATGAAAAGGGAGCGGCAGCATCCGCCTGATGGCAGCAGACACCCATCTGTGCCTGGGATGGAGGGTATCATGCCTACACACACACATACACACACACACACACACACACACACACACACACACACACACACACACACACACACACACACACAAATAAACAAAAGCCAAACACAGTGATAAAGGGTATCACACACAGCCACCAAACACAAGTACAGTCATTCAGGCTAATGGCACAAAAGCCTCTGCATTTAACACCACTTAGAGGGGAGGTGGAGCCTTCAAAGAAGACCCCTGCCTTTCCCTCTCAGTAGGTCCAGCTTAGGGTCATACACACACACACACACACACACACACACACACACATCAATAATACGTTGTATCACAGCCTGAGAGGCCTACCAGGCGATACGTTCATGTCATTTAGCCTTTTATCATTGTTTTAAGAAAAAGTGAATTTGTGACATGGGTAAATCACGGGAAAGGGTTCAAATGGGTTTCATTTAATGAGGAATGGATCTTCAATTTAACTATAGCGGAGAAATTGTTGAATGAATGTTAAATTGCATTAAGAACTTAACTCTTTCGTGGAGGGAAAGGCACGCAATCATTCTTTGAAGGAGGATGGTTCTCGGTTTTAAATCTTGCACTATTAGTTTAGTCACTGATTGTTGAGGTGAGTGGGACCAATGCAAAACAACTTCCAAAGAGTTTCTGGAGGACTCTTGGTGATGTAGATGCAGATGTTTCTTGGGAATGGATTTAAAAAGATCTCAAAACAGTTAGAAATCAGTTGTTCCACTGTCCAGAAAAACAAGTGCAGGACATTTAAAACAACTTATTAAACATGCCAGGGTCAGACGTTCTAGCAACTACAGCCCAAGAGCAGACCACAAGATGCGTAAAGAAGTCAACAATCCTAACATGTCATCACAGTTACTAAAAGTAGCTCTCGCCACAGCTATACAGTGTGCAGGATCACTCAGGAAAGGAAACTTAAACAAGTTTGATTACATGGAATATGTACAATGAGGAAAACCCTTGTTTATAGAATGACTGGAAATGAACACCAGTGAGCCGCAACACCATGGTGGAGACTTTGAATTTTGTGGGAGAGGCTTGACTCCCGGTCTGGGCAACCATGCTGTAAATACTAGATTCCTTGGGCAAGACCCCTAACACTACCCACCTCTGTAATGGAGTAACCTGTGTTTCGCCTTGGATAAGAGTGTCATAAATGCTATAAATGTAATGTTATGCTTTGAGTTTGTTTGGCTGCAGCAAAATTTTGGAGAACTTTCATGAGAAACCCATTGGAAATTTATGGTACATCAGGTAGATCTATTTGCAGAAAATCGCCTGCCCAAAGACTGATTCTGAAACATCTCATAACCGAAAGAATTGTATGACAAGTGGGGAAAATCTTTCTACCATCAATATCAAAGTCCCGCCTTTGTCCTGGACCATTAGCAGGCGACGAAAGGTGCTCCTGCATGGTCAGAACAACAAAGTGCTTCTGCATATTTAAAGATAATAAAAATAATTATAATTGTATGGTTGATTAATGTATATTTCACGAATTATATTTGACGTGACATATTTTCAGGCCTTTGTTTCAATATATTTCATGTTTTATTATGCTCTAATGAGTCAACATGTGAACTCTTAGTGCTAGGATGGGTAGTTAAGGGTTTCTTGTATAGTACTGTCTATTCAATGTTATCATCAGTCTTGTTGATTATTGAATTAGAGAATCAGCAGAATCTTACTGTACTAACTTGGAGTGTACAAAGTTTTGTAATGTTAAAGCGTATGAAGAAAAGGGAAGAAAGATATTCTGTGAAAGGTCAGGGCGTGTTATATATAAAGGCCATGGACCACTACATGAAATCGAATGTTTGCTCCTTTCAAACAGAACCTCTGAAGCTTTCCTATAAACAGTTCTATATGAATTTTATAATTTAATCTTGAGAAAGAGACAGAGCTGTTAGTTAATCCCCAGCCTATATCACCCACCACACACACACACACACACACACACACACACACACACACACACACACACACACACACACACACACACACATGCACACAGAGTGTATGCTCATATAATCCTCCTGATTGTGTCCCACAGCCAAAAAAAACTATTAGCTTCCAAATAAATTTATGCAAGGCTATAGCAAAGGTTCATCCTAATTTATTTCAGGCAAAAGATCTTTTTTTAGTATGATTTATCCACATTTCCATATACCTATATAAATCACTATTACATAAAAATAACCCATTTCACTAGTGTGGAAATGCCATAACTGGTTTAGACACTTTGTCACATATCTCTAATATATGATATCTCAGATATTATTTATATTAATATGTTAATATTCCAATAATAATGTTGATTGCTGAGAATCATTCAAACTGTGCTGTTTTTGCCAAACATTGTATCACGCTGTGGAATGGACCTTGCTAAAAGGAAATAATGAATTCTAGCCAAATGATGTTCTGGAGCAATGGACCATTTCAAGCAAATATTCATAAGCAGTAGGAAGTGACATAGCTGTCCTTAAGAGTCCTTCCTTCAGCATTCAAAACAACAGCTAGCACCACAGCTGCTTCTCTTATATTGTGTGACATTTTAGTTGATTTATTGAAGGTTGAAATTGGGTATTGGCACTCAGGCTTGCAGCAGACAGGCTGTTCCCTAGGCCAGGGACCAACTTGCTTTCAGAAATTAAAGTGTAACCGCAGCCAATGAAATGCTTGGAATTGCAGCTGTGGCTACATGAACTGCTGAAACTATAAACCACAACTAATCTCGCAGTTACAAACATTTAAAAACAGAGGTCAATGGGAGCGACACATTAGGCCTATTAAAATGAATGCACGTGGCTTTCATTTGTAAACTGAGCTAATCATTTAGCGGGTGAACATCCAAATGTCCGCCAAAATATGCCCTCATACACTACATGACAAGAGTCATAGTAGATTGTCTAGTTTACCAGCACACATTCCTGATGCCCTATACTATATGAACAAATACCCTAACATTTCTTCAATAGTATTTGCTTGTGGGTCATTAAAAATGTCACCGGAAATGCTATTGGACCAGACATGTACAGTAGCTTTGATATTTTTCACCTCATTGAAATGATCTATAGATCAAAATGAAACTAATGTGAGGGACCCTTAGATGGAGTCAATTGTTTGTCGTTGGCCCACCATGATTGTGGTCCAGCTGCAGCTGGTGGAACTTCCAATCCCTCGACATTCGGGCATAGATTCAGTTTGACGAAAACAGGAGATCTGGTCAGGGCTCATTATAGCTCAGGACGTGTTCCTTTGTACTCAAGGGTTTGGGGAAATTGATTCAAAGTATTTTTGTGCAGAATAATACACATTTAGTGGCACCAAACCATTGATCAGTGTCTTATACTGTAGAGCTTTTGTTAAACATGTGACTCTCTCTCTAACAGCCTCCAGGGCTGAGATCACAACAAGAACAAGAACTTTTTAAAGACATTTCTTCCGTTTTATGTTTAAATATATTAAAGTCATGGGATGTTCTAATCCTTCCACATCACTGTAGAGAAACACAGTATCTTTACTGGACTTAGAAGACACTCAGTTCACATCCACTATGGATGGGGTGCCCCATCATTTAGAAGGGCTCTGTAATTATATGACTGTGTTTGTCAGTCTCAGCTCGAAAAAAGTCAGTATTAAAATGGTCAAGAGGATGAGGGTCTGGCAAATTTTTACCACTTATTCCCAAGCTCATAGATGAGCTCTAGGAGTATATACTGAAAAGCTAAGAGGAATTTACAGCATTTCTAATGAGCCTGTCATGCTTTAGTCCTAAGATCACCACCACGACACTTCAGTGCTAATTTCCGCAGGACAACAATAACACCAGTGAAACATATGAGAGGCTGGACCAAAACATTCTTGGACATTGAGGTCATGGGAAGCGGCTGTACATGATGAGCTTTTCACACACACACACAGACACACAGACACACTCACACACACACGTGTGTGTGTGTGTGTGTGTGTGTGTGTGTGTGTGTGTGTGTCTGAGAGTAATAATGTACTATATACTGGTCACAGACTCAATCAGATCCAATTTTGAGTGTAATGTAGTAGTGTATAGTGGTCAGCGAGGCTATGCAACGGTCAGTGGGGAGGTGTGAGAAACCCACTCTGTTTATAATCTGCTGCAAGTGTATCGTGCAGTGGACTCAATACTTAGGAAATGCAACTCAGGCAGACGTCTTGAGACCCCTCTTATGTAGAACTAGATTTTTGTTTAGAAATACAAAAAATAAATTACCTGGAGAAGCACACAACCCCCCCCCACACACACACACACACAGATCCAATCCCATAAGGTGAAGTGTTTCAGGTGCCCGTCTCATTGCGATGTCAGTGTGGTGTCATGTTATATGTTTGTTAAACACTTAGACTCCCCGCTGAGAGTTGAAGTCCTCTCTTCAATTCCAAATCTTCCTCCCCCCCCCCCCCCCCCCCACTCTCTCCACTCTCTCTCTCTCTCTCAAGCGGATTTGTTTCTTCAGACGAACACTGATTTGAAAAGCACCGACTCTTCAAGAAGCTGAAGCACTTCGTTTAAAGTTAAGAAGATTTAGATCAAAAGGTTAGCGCAAAGAAGAAGAGGAAGGAAAAGTAAAAAAAGGGAAGAAAAAACACATTCAAAGGATGACCCAATGGAACAAAAAAGGCCTACGCAGTTTTTAAAAGCTGGGTGGGTATTTTTGTCGGCCATGGCAGGACACAGACGGTATTTTCTCAGCTTCTAGGAGATGAAAGGGACGTCTGTATGCATTCAGGCCGGTTTGATTGTGCTCAGCCCTCAAACGCACTCAGGGAACCCAAAGAACACTGGCAGGATTCGGTCTCTGGGAGCCTGGACTTGTGTCTGTGCGTAACGGGGTTGTAAAAAGCTAGCAAAGATGCGGGAAATTGCGCAACGCTAATTACGCCAGGTTCACTGTGAAAGCCGCACTCAGAGAGCCTTTTACTGAATGTTGGTGGTAAACATGCCTGGACCAAACTGTGCTTACCATCTGAAATTGCAAGAAAGGGAGAGAGAGAGAGAGAGTAGGGAACCTTTGCCTGAAACAGAGGCAAACAATTCCCATGGCTTTCTCATATGCATGCAAATTTTGTCATTAAAAAGCAACCTTTTTCCATCCTCCTTCAGGGTTTTGATGGTGTAACCTGTGGTGTAACCATGGGCAGGTTGTTTAAAGGAAAGATGTTACCCAAACAGTATAGCTCACATTGATCATTTGTGCACAGTGTCCAACAGGAACAGCTGCTGCATTGCTTACTGTTGCATTTCTTTACACCACAGGCTCTCAAACATGCCTGCTATCAGCCTCCTGGCATCTCAGCTTTTTCGGAAGATGTGTGACTTTCCCATATATTGATACCAAATCTCATGTGCAAAATAACAACTCAAAACAGATCTGAAGGCAATGCTACCTCTGAGGCAGAACAAACACAATAGGATCAGAGAATAACCAATTAAATAACCAGTAGGTTACTTTGTGCTCCTCAGAGCTGTGTATGTGGATGCATTGCATAAAAGCTGCAATTCAGTTTGAGGTTTTGCTTTTTACAGGAAATTATTTTCATACAGTGTTGATACAGAAACAGATACAGGTTTGTAAATCTCCACTTATTGGTTATTTTTAATTGGTTATTCACTGAAACAATTGCATTTGTTCTGCCTCAGAGGTAGATGTTCTTCCAGAACTGTTTTAAGTAGCGATTTTGCACATGATTACATATTGATAGCAAAGTGCAAAATCACAGCTCTAAACAGTTCTGAAGGTAGCGCAACCTTTATGGTTATGGAATAAGAGAATAACCAATTAAAATGACCAGCAGACGGAGCTTTAGAAATGTGTTTCTGCTCTTCAGAGCTTTATATGTTGAATGCATTATATGAAAAGTGTGATTTTTGAAGCAATTCAGTGCAAAATTTTGTGGGTTTTTTTATTTTATGTGTTGTTGCTTTCTTAGAAAACTGCCTAGAACACAATCCAACTGGGCAGCATTTTTTTGGTTGTCTGCTTATTAGTTAGCTCTCTATGTAACATTGTGAGAAATGCTTACTTAGCTACTGAACGTGCGTGTCATGAAATTGAAGACGTGCCGCTTAGAAAACTATGTAAACGAAGGCGTGTTCAATCTCACATAAATCACCATTGCTCAAATATTAAACATATTACGGCAGTACATTGCAAGCACATTCACTCACAATGCTCACATTACCCTGATTGGCTATTTTTGTTGAAGAGTGGAACTTTTCTTTATTACTTTTAAAAGACTTGGTAAAAGACTTTTTGTTAAAGACGAGACCATCCATAAAAACACATTCACATGATGGATGTACAGAGGAATATTTTAACCATATACCTGCTTTGTGTTGAACATTTCCGTTTGTCAGAGAAAAACATAAACGTAAAAAATGAAACAACTGTTACTCTGATATGCTCTGGACCCAGCATGACCCTGACCCTGAGAAAGAAGCAGATAAGATGAAATAAAAATAAGCATTCTACAAATAGACTATATGACCATGTTTGGTCCCTCAGCTTTATTCCCTGCATAGTAATTCATTACATACTGAACTCAGACAGGATTTACGACACACTCGCATCAAGTTTACTTTACCAAAGGACTCTGCGGGAGGACATTGACAAGCGGCCAGCAGCCAGCTGGGTGACTCAGAAGCTGAAAGCAGGTGGTTAACAGCTAAGCAGCCGGTGGCCGTATTGATTTGCTTGAAAAGGCACAGCTGTGCAAATGACAGCTAAATTAATTAACCCTAATGAAGCCTTTCCACTAAGCTGTCACATTTAGCTGGGCAAAGCATTATCTCTGATTTAGAGGTGTTTGCCAAGCTGGGAGTTCCTGAATGCTGTAAGGTGGGACCTCCATCAGCATCAATGAGTCTTAGGCACCCATGAACCTGTTGCCAGTTCATTGGCTGTCCTTTCTTGGAGCCCTTTTGGTAGGTACTGACCACTGTATATTTGGAAGACCGTACAAGACCTGCCTGATGTTTTGGAGATGCTCTATGGTTCAGTTTGGTTCTTCTCAGAGTGTCTCAGATTAGACCATTTTTCTGCTTTAACACAACAAGAGCTGATTGCTCACTTGCACCTTAATATGTACATTCACCCCTTGACAGGAGACACTGGAACCACATAATCAGTGTTATTCATATCACTACATCAGGTTTTAATGCTATGGATGATTGTTTATGGCTATACAGTGACATCCCATATGAATTATGGTGTTTCACAGTCATTTCTTGTGCTTGACACTGGAATTGGAAATGGTGGTACTGCGTTAGTGTGTGATGCTCTAGTATCAGACCCAGCAGTGCTGCTGGACTGTTTAACTCACTCACTGATCTCTCAGAAGACCAGATAGAAGCTCATCTGTTTCTTCACGGTTTTTGTTGTTCATCCTCTAGTCCTTCATCAGTGTCCACAGGACGCTCTTAACTGGATATTTATTGTTGGTGGACTGTTCTCAGATACTGAGGGGTCTAAACACTCCAATAGCATGTTGTCTGATCCACTCATACCAGCACAACACACACTAACACACCACCACCATGACAGTGTCACTGCAGTCTTAATGATAGGAGTACAAGTACTCCTATATGGTAAGAGGAACTTATACAATAGACAGTGAATGTAGGAACAAGAGTCAGTTTGTGTGTGTGTGAGTGTGTGTGTGTGTGTGTGTGTGTGTGTGTGTGTGTGTGTGTGTGTGTGTGTGTGTGTGTGTGTGCGTGTGTATTATCAGATGGCCTATGATCTGGACCCTCACAGGCAGCAGGACCCTTAGATCTGCCTTCTGCCCCACAGGAGGCAAACAGATTACAGTGCAGTGGCCTTTGAGCTCCCTATGATCCTATGATACACATGCAAACACACACACACATACACACACACATACACACACACGCGCACACACACACACACAC
Source organism: Acestrorhynchus altus (assembly GCA_034509495.1). Classification (NCBI taxonomy): domain Eukaryota; kingdom Metazoa; phylum Chordata; class Actinopteri; order Characiformes; family Acestrorhynchidae; genus Acestrorhynchus; species Acestrorhynchus altus. The sequence continues at coordinate 10,883,496 of CM067523.1, read as the reverse complement.
ACACACACACACACACACACACACACACACACACACACACACACACAGATCTGCATTTCAGACCACAATGCTTCACCTTTGAGTAAGACCTCCACCATCTTCAAAATGTCCAAAGACTTCCTACTACACCCTTTTTATTTATGAATTTACTTGCCCACTTTTTCTCTCTCTCTCTCTCTCTCTCTCTCTCTCTCTCTCTCTCTCTCTCTGGCTGATGGCTGCTGGCTGCTGTGTCACAAGCTCCCTCTGGTTCCTGTAGTTCTTATTTAATTGTGTGTCTGTTTGTCACTTTTATTGCACTGAATGTTGTCAGCACCCTCAACTACAACCAACAAACACTTCTAGAAATCAGAGTGACACTGGAGGAAACACTGGAGGAGTTCCATTCGCCTGGGCCTCATGACTGTGCGACCACCGTAGAGGCCGGGAAAGAGGCAGGAGAACTGGCATCCTCATCATGCTAAAATGGTTTTTCCAACACATCATGTGAACTATGCACAAAACACACACATTGGACCACTGCTATACTACCTTACAGGATGCATACAAAACCCTCCTCTGAACTCAATTTGGCAAATCAGATGGCTCCTCCAACTTGGTCCTGCCCACCTATAGGCCGAAACTGAACCAAAGAGGTTCATCGCTGCTCTGACCAGTCAGACTCCATGCTTCAGAACTGTTCTGATTACACGGATTGAGAGATGTTACAGGATTCATCTAACAGCGTTGATGAATATGCTGATTCAGTCACTGGATTCTTCTGAAAGTGCATGGCTCATAGCTCAACTGTGAAGTCCACACAGTTCTAGATGCACGTACCACTGCTTTTAAATTTGGGAACCTGGAAGAGTACAGAAAAGCCAGCTATGCTCTCTGTTAGACCATGAAAGCAGCAAAACGTCTAAAAGAAGCCAATCACAGCAAGGCCATGGAGAAAGTGACCTCCAAAGCTGAGTCCAACCCAATCTCCATGTCTGTAGATGACATGCAAAGAACCTTTAAGCTTCTCAATACCTGCAAATCCCCCAGTCCAGCCCACCTCTGTCATAAGCAAGTGCCAGACACAGATTGAACATCATCATTAAATTTGCTGAGGACGCAAAAATCATGGGCCTGATCTCCAATGATGATGAGGCAAACTACAGAGAGGAGGTGAGCAACCTCTCTCTAATCATCATTAAGACCAAGGAGCTGATAATGTACTTCAGGAAGCAGGAGAGAGAGCACTTCATTGGGACCACTGTGGAGAAGATCAGCAGCATCAAGTTCCCTGGTGTCTACATGTATATGGAGCTTACATAGTTAGAACACACCACACGGGTGGTGGCACAACAGTGCCTCTTCTACCTCAGGAGGCTAAAGAGGTTTGGTCTGAATTCCTGCATCCTGAGGATATTGTAACACCTGTGCATCTTGATGGCCTGCATCACCACCTGGTAAGGGAACGGCACCACTCTAGAGAGGAAAGCTGTGCAGAGGGTGGTGCACATCACTCAGCACATCACCAGGTTTCAGCTCACAAACCCTCTGTATTTATACACCAGCTGGTGTTGAAGACCAGGAGAATTATAAAGGACTCCACCCACTCAAGCCACTGCCTGTTCTCATAACTGCCCAGTGACAGGAAGTACAAAAGCACGAGGAACCAGAACCAGAACCAGCTGGTTCCATGACAGTTTTCCCCCTCAGGCAATCCATCAATCAATCAATCAATCAATCAATCAATCAATCAATCAATCAATCAATCAATCAATCAATCAATCAATCAATCAATCAATCAAAGTTCATTAATATAGCACTATTCAGGACATACACATTGTCACAATGCAGCTTTACAGAAATTTGGGTCCAAGCCTCAATTGAACAAGCCAACAGGCAACAGGAACCAACAGGGGAACCCATCCTCTTATGGTTGAAACCGGATAGCACAGATAAATCTGCCAGGCTGCAAAACAGGCAGTAGCACAGTGTTCCAGTCCACAGCCAGTCACAACTCATCTCACCTGCCTCATCACACCATCTCACCTTCACACCACATAAACATCTGCACCTACACTTAAAAGACTGTCTCCCTCTGCACCCACCTAAAACTTTCTCCCACCTAATGTCTCACACCACAGCTACACATAATTCTATACCCAGTGCAGATGTAAATTTAATACCAACATACATTTTAAAGTTCCTATATACACAGAACTTCTATAGTGCAGTATTGTATGTTTCAGTGTAATAGTGTATGTACAGTATTTGTACAGTGTAAGTCAATGTGTATATAGTCTATTTATATTACACAATATATTACCCAACTACTTTTATACATCTATTTTACTACTGCATGGGACTTGCACCTTTACACCTGTGTAAAGTGATTTGTCAGTACACAATTTGATTTGATTTGATTTGATTTGATTTGATTTGATTTGATTTGATTTGATTTGATTTGATTTGATTTGATAACCCTTTGAACTTTAGGCAAGTTTTGTGGGATGGTTTCATAGTTTGACATACTTTTATTTGCCAAAAATATTAATGGTATTTTTAGGAGACAGTCACACATGCCAGATCATTATTCTCAGGAGATCCTAGACTAATTCACAAATTTAGAGAACTATTATTAAATTATTCTTAAGAGAATTAAATTATTCTTACAAGAATTAAATTGCACACAAAGTGCAGATCTCTGGTTCTACGAGGCGTTCCCTTCACAACCATTGCTGCAAAAGTAAATGTAGACATTGACTTATAACAAATCCAGCAACATTGAGCATGAAACTACAGACCATCAATAAGAAAGACAAAAAAGAAGAGTAATACAGTGGGGATGGCTGCAAACCAAGCAGTAAGTGCAGTGATCCAGTAAAACTTTGCTTTCTCCCTGTGTTTGACCTTCCATCCACATGGAAAATGGAAAAGAACCAAACCCTAACTCCTCCTCTCCAATATTATGCTGCTTATAAAATCAAACCTAAACCACACCATCAGAAAAGCTGCCCAGAACTTGAGCCCAAACTCCTTGAGTTCCCTTCCTTGCTTTAATATACCTTATTACTACATTTTAGATCATTGACCAGAGACCTTTTGTAAAACTGCTTCAGGGTCAAGATATTCAGGAACTCCGTTGTCAGTGTTGTCACATGGATTGGAAAACGAGGGTTTCTAAAAATGCATGTTTATGGCTAAACACATATAGGTCCTTACCCCTATATAGGGAACTACGTAACTACAGCATATCACAAGATTAGAGACTTAAATAAACAGAGAAATACATATGGAATTAAACTGTAAGTACTGTTCTATTACACAGTGCTCTATGTAGATTTAGAATGACTGATATAGTACACTACAATAGGAAGTGATGTTAATTTGGGATTAAACCTTTGTGGTTTCTTCCTTCAGTTTAAGTTTCTGAAACTGGAAATAGCTAATGTAGCCCATCATTGCCCAGTATAAAAAGTTGCCAAATTTTGGCAACTAGGTAGTAACTGGTAGTTCCCCTTGTTGTATCGGGAATTCCTTGGAATGCATTTTTTCCTATAGGCCACTCTATAAACGTAATCCTATTCACTGCAACAGTCTCAGATGCATTTATGTAAGACCACTACTGTCCTGTGGAGTGGTCCCTTGTGACAGGATGCTCATTAGAGAGCTCAGCTAAGTTAATTCATTATAAGCAGACTTCTGCATTCACTGACAAAGCAGCAGTGTTAGATATACAGCCAGCCACAGTGGCAGTTTTCATTCAACCCCAGGGCGTGTATGAGGCCCACTGTTGAGGAGAAAGGGCACAAATCAGTTCTGATTGTTTCTCCCATCAAATGAAATCAAATCTACTGTGGCATTGCACAAATCTCCACAATGCCCATTGACTTGTGCATTCAAAGATACAGAGCCATGATGTTTGCTTAGACAGAGACGTCTTTAGCCTACAGCATTAAGACAGCCCCTGCTGGAGCTCGGGGTGTTCACATCGATGCTAAATGGTTATTGTGGTGAAACGTTCACATTTGTGGCACTGAAACGATGCTCTGAACAACCGGAGGCAAATCAGCACATGCTGAGCGTACGCTCCCTGCCCTGCTGCTGATATGCTTGGAAATCCAGAATCTAATGTTCCAAGTTCCCAAAAAAAACAGCTCAGGGTTAGCAGATGTTTTGGTGTGTTAGTCGCAGATCTTCCAGGGTGAGAGAGCGACAGCTCTATCAGAGCTCTGCCGGGAAATTAGATTCGTCCTTACTCTGATGTTCCTCTAAGATATAGCTTGTATCTCAGAACAGGTCCTTCTTTAGTGACCGTTCTCTTTCTGCAGTGGAGGACAGTGAGACGGACTCAGAGAGTTGCCACACCCTCTAACCAACACATGCACAAGATTAGTAGCACTACTGACAGGTGAATGAAAAACAGGTTCTCTTCATCTACAGTGGCTGTAGTAGCAAGGACTGATTAGGCAGCGAGTGAAGAGTCAGATCGTAAAGTAGATGTGTTGAAGCAGGGAAAATGGACAAGTGTAGGAACCGGAGGCACTTTGACAACGTGTGTTCACACAGAATGCGTGTGGCCCGAATCTTTTAAAAATGACTTAGAGTCATGTGAAAAATTGGACTCCTCATCAACACCTTTGATTTTAGCCTATTTAAGCATATGGACATTTGACCTTTATTTGAACTATATTGACATATTGAGATGGGAATTTCGCACTCCTCCGTGATTCAGTGTATTTGGTCTCACAGCTGGTCTTATATTTTCCTCAAGCCCCCTCTGATGCAATAAGTAGTTCATAGTGTTTCCTATGATGGAGGCCTCTCCAGGCTTTTGAAGTAGCAATAAATGGGAAACTTATCTCTCACAAGAAATTAACATTTCAAATATTTAAATCTACATACATACTTATTAAAGACCAACTTGGAACCTTTGAATTGTGAATGTTCCTTGGACCACAATGTCTTGACCACCTTATGAGTCATGCTGAATTCAGTTGTAAACGAGATGGTGAAATATCCCTTCAGTCCGTTCAGCTGGACGGTGGAAAATTTGTTCCAATAATAACCAATATAGTGCCATAAGATATTCCAAAATCAACTACATTGTGGCATGCACAAATACAGCAATTTGAAAAAGCACTGGATTTAATAACAAAAACTACAATTTACAAATACAGAATTTTAAATCACACAGAAAAGGTTAAAGGTTGCCATATCCATCACATCAAATGTGTACAGTCTATAATCCCATCTTTTACAAATTCATTGACTGTTTGAACGCTATTTACAAGTGGAACAAATGGAATTTGTTAAATTTGTTATAAAAAGCTTTGACCAACACATCCAGTAATTGTTTCAGCTGTGATAAAGGTCTGTTCACCTCACCTTGTGATGAGCACACTGGTCAGTATTTAACCTCATGACAACATTTCACAGCTTAGCATAAGCACACCCATCACCAGCTGCTCCAAACATAGGTTTGGGCATTCCCAAGCAGTCCCCTGAGGTAACACATAACCAAGTAACCTTTGGCATGTCAATGTGTAATACACTGAAGTACAAAGACACAAAGAAAAAAACAATCTACAAGTTTATGAAGGCGTGTGTGTGTGTGTGTGTGTGTGTGTGTGTGTGTGTGTGTGTGTGTGTGTGTGTTTTACAAGGCTAGGATGAAACAATAGTGTCAGTGAAGAGTAACTGCCCAGGACATCTAAGCTGCTGTCTTGGCAGGGGTTCACAGTTTCATTCATACTTGGCCTGGTCACTAACTCATACACGCACGGTCACACTTCTATGTGTGCAAACACACTCGTACACAAACTTTGGGACAAAATCCGGCTGCTCTCATATTGCACACATCTGGAGGGAACAGCCCTGCCAAAAGCAAGCGGCACAAACAATCAGCAGCCGGCCCCTTGATGTGATTGTTTGAAGCCTCCCCAGAAAAAGGACGCCATGCGGAGAGAAGGAAAACAGAGGGCCAGTGATTTATTCAATAGTGATACAGCCATTCAGCTACTGGATCGCTTTCAGGAATGCCAAGCGTTTCCAAAATGATTTCCTCTTGTTTATTTGCCTAAAAAACAAGTTGGCTGGACGTTGAGTTTTTGTTTTGTGGTTTCTCTCCTTCCCTGTCCTCCTTCCTCCAATTCTGAGAGATAGGAAGGGCCTGAAAATGTTCGGAATATTTCGCTCATGTAAAATCCCACCTGATGTGGAGCATAACAAAAATAATATCTGACCACAAATTATGACATATATCCATGGATACATCCACTGTCCACTTATTTGAATCTATTTGTTAAGGGTCATGGTGGGTCTGAAACATTAGCTCCATTAGAGTGAAGGGGCAGCATCGGTGCACAGCCATTTTCAGATATCTCCAGAGATGTTCAATCAGGTTCAAGTCTGAGTTGAATTACAGCATTAATAAATTTGAGAGTCTAGATTTCTAATTTTCATGAACTACAGTCCAAACTGGGGTCTATTTCCCAAAAGGAAAGTTGCTAACTACATTAGCAACTTACATGGTTGGAATAACACAGCTGCAATGCAGGTGTTTCCCAAAACCAAACTACATGACTTACGTAACTTACATCTCAATCACTCGATTCTATGTTCATGCATAAAATATATTTCATTTTTTAAACATATATTTTAATACATATGTGTTATTAAACATATTCTAATGAAAACTGGTTTAAAAAAAAAAGAAGATATTCATAGATGTATATTTCCTATTGTAACGACTCACGGACACAGAGGTAGGGGCGGACGTACACGCTGGGTTGTATTTATTGACAGGGTACAGATAAACACTAAGACACATAACCACAAAGCCACAAAGACCGACCAGGACTAACAAAAGACAAGGGAGTTATATACACAATGACACTGGACATGGCTGGGACATGATAACGATGGGGCAGGGTTACAAATGGAACACAGCTGGGAATGGGAGGAGACATGACATGTGCTCAAAAGCACATGGGAAGGTAAACAAAACAGACCACAGGGACGAGACAGATACTGTACGTGACACCTATCTATATACAAATCTTGTTTTTGCAAAAAATATGTGTGCATTTGGGTTTCATTTGGGTTTCTAGGCTCATAAAAGAGATATGCAATCAAATGAGTCTTTATTACAAACTTACATTAAAAAAGGACAGCTTTATAATATCTAAAATCTACTAATGAATCAGTTTTTAAGCAGAGTGATTTCACTGCCATTATGAAAAAGCACTCTTGGGATGCAACACGTTTCAGTCCCAGGTTTTGGGTTTTTGGGTTCTGCTGTGAAAATCAGACCAAACACATGCAACCATTGTAGTTCAGATTATGGTGGTTCAATTCAACATGGTTCAAACTACTGTGGTTCCAAAGCTGTCATAATTCAGATCTTAATTTAACAATGCATCATACCATGTTGCAGTTCAATGCTAGTCCACGTTGTTGTACAGGAAACACACCCCTGATGGACAGGGGATTGAATGAAATATTTCCCTTTACATTTAATGAAGACCAAATTTAAGTTTGGTCTTTCTGAATGAAATTATGTACAGGTATGGATGCACTAGTAGATTTCATTCTGGCTATTGTGGTTCCCACTGGGTTCGACCTAATATTTCAAACTCTATAACACCCAGTCACTCATCCGCTGTAGTTGTCTTTCATCGAGCTATGAAGTTGCTAAATCTGGGGACTGCTATGCCATTGGCATGAATAGCATTTGTTGAAAGCTTCTGCACCTTGGCAGCCTTCAGTACAGTATGCTATTAATGGCCTTGGCTTTGTGCTCGTCTATGCTATCAATGGGGTTTGTAGCTCTTCCTGGTCTAGTCTTTTAATGGCTTTGCCTCTTTCTGCAGTGGTAATGGAGGCCTAAGCCCCAACAGGTGCCCAAAACACAGAAGACAAATGCAGACTGTTAGGGCTTTACCCACAGGATATGCATATATAGATTCACATATACCAGACTTATGAGGCCTGAATCTTTTATTTGGAAAGCCCCGAAAGCTTTTCTTAGATGACTTCATCATCAGCAGATCCTGTAAAAATTCAATTAGTCACAAAACAATTCTATTACAGCCTCTCCTTTCTGTATATAACAGTGAAAACAAGCCAAAGCCTCATACATATGTATAATTTCCATGGACACTGTTGTAAACAAATAATCATAATTAGATCCAGAACATATGCCAAATGGACAAAGGTATTGGGACACCTGCTCATTCATTGTTTCTTTTGAAAATCAGGGGCATTAAAAAGAGTTGATCTTGCTTTTGTTGGAGTAACTGTCTTTAATGTCCAATGCTGTGAGAATTTGATTGCACTTGGTAACAACATCAGTAGTGTGGTCAGGATGTTGAATAATCATCACCCAACCTCACCCAGAACTAACCAACTGTTTCTAAATTTATTGGATGGAACACCATCATTCCAGAGAATAAAGTTCCACTGCTTTGCATCTCATTGCTGGGGGACTTTTTAAGCCTGTCCATGGTGTCAATAGGTTCATACTTATTTACCTGCTCCAGAGAGTCCTATTCTACTGTATGTGCATTTGTACATGTGTGTCAGCAATGGGTGCAACTTAAATGTTTTAGATTGACTTTGATGGAAGGGTAAAGTTTAGAGGTCTAGGCCAATTTTGTGGGATGTTTTTGTAGTTTGACACACTTTTATTCATCAAAAAAGTGGAAAATATTTATGAGACATACAAAAAAGTCACACATACAGTTTATTTTCAGTTTTCAGTGTCTTTTACATCAGCTCTGAGCCTGAGTTCACTCGGCTTAAGAGTGTGACATACAGGCGAACCACACTTAATAACATTAAGGACAGTTTGGTTACAAAAACAGCAAAGACGAACCACAATCTCAGAGCTACACAAGGCAGACAGCAGATACTGAGGAGATTGGCGTGGTGGAGTGGAGTTCAGCGGACAAAGGGCAGGAGGTTTTGCAATTGTATAACATAAGCTGTACTCTGTTTTTCGAAAACATGGCTGGACATGTGGATCACAGCCAGCTATCAGGGTGGCTTATGCATCTATGTAAACAAAGGTTGGTGCACAAACTGTGTTCTGATGAACAGCTACCGCTCAGAGGCTGCAGAACAGCGGACTGTGAAGTGTCGGCAACACTATTTACCTTCAAGTTTACGGTGGTGTTCATCATCTGTCTACATAACACCGGAATCAAAATCTAAGGACATAATGTAGGAGCTACATGACAACAGCAGCTTATTTTAGAGGAACCAACCTATGTGGTGGCTGGGAATTTTCACCGTCAGCATGTCACCATACCAACACAGGGAAAAAACACACTGGACCTAGTTTATAGTAACGTACGAGATGCGTACAGAGCCGCCCCCGTCCACACCTCTATTATGCGGATTCCTGCCTGCCACCCCTGCTAGGACGCTCCAGACCTACACAGAAGACCATCACTGTGTGGCCCATGACGGTGACTCTGTACTGCAGGACTGCTTTGAATGGACTGATTGACAGGTCTTCAGGGAAGCTGCTGTGAATGAAGATTCACTACCACCAGGATGCAAAACGCAGAGGTCTAGTCTGCCTTCATGTCTAGTGATCTGGTCCAAATAAAATAAACTCAAAAGAACAAAAATGTACTTTATTTTTGTTATGTATCAACACTATGTCTCGTGGTTTAATTCTGAATTTTATTCCCTTCTCATTTTCCTCTATAACCCAATATCTGGGTCATTAGCCCCACCCCCTCTGACTGATCAGTTGGAGTGTGCATGAAGGTTGAGCATGTGGACAGAGCAGTAAACATGCACTAGAAGACTTGCTTTGTCATTTAAAGTGGGATTTAATTCCACTGGAAATTGGTTCATTTAAGTTTAGATAGGATTTTTTAATTTGTTATGCGTATTGTGTCTGTGGGTTATTCTGATCCTGAATTTTGAAGCCCAGAAGAACAGCATGTAACTGCCCACAAAATCCGGATCTCAGGTTCTGAAAGTTAAGTAGGTTTTTCTCTTCTCCGGGAAAGTTTGGATGTATGAGGTTCTTACAAGAAATTGACCATAAATATCTCAAGTTTGGCCCACGGTGGTGTAGTTGTAGGTACATATAGAGCAGTTATTTTGGAGAGAAATCCTATATTAAGTGTTTAAAAACTAAGCAAAATCTATGTAGTTTAGAATTCCCAACTAGGTACATTTTTAGATCCTAAAAAGAGGACATGTCTCACCATATTCCTAACACCCACCATGTGCACCAGTGCCACGTGCACTTGCAGGAGACTGAAAGACAAGAGCTGAAGAGAACGGATAAACTCATCAAGGAAGAATGAGAAGGGACAGTAATAACAGGCAGACTGATGGCTACTGCTGACTATAGCCTGAGGAGGAGACCTAGCCAGAGCCACACGACTGACTGCAGAATTACAGTATACGTCAGGTCTATGCAGGGATATTACCCAGACTCCCTAAAGTCTGCTGACCTTGGCCTCCAAATCAATCCCTCCCTTTTCTTTCCCCACTTTACAGGCCTGTAGAACGTGGAGGACAATGAGGCTCTTTAAAGAACAGTTCAGTGAAAATTAAGATTTACACAATTGTGTTTTTTTTCTGTGGTCACTTTGCTTTTGGATTATTGTCCAGGTGAGGCTCATTAAAAAATATGAAGCTCAGCTCTAATCAGCCTGCAGCTGTTTTTCTTGATCTTTATTCATTTTTTATTATTATTTGTTTATAATATTTGTATGATTCTTGCTTTTGTCTTAATTTGATTTTTTCATAATTATATTAGTATAATTTTAGTAATTTTAGCACATTTAATTTGTTTTTTGGTTCCTTTTTATTCATTTCCCAGTTTCCTTGTTTATTTATTTTATTTAATGTTAATTTGTGATTCTTTAAAAGTTTGCACTTATTGTCAAATATCATATTTTCCTTTTGAACTTTATTTCTCCATATTTTGGTTTTATTTGTATCATTTTCGTGTATTTATTTCTATTTTTAACCTACTTAATTTGAGTTTTGATCTTTGTCTTACTAATTAAATCATAATTTGTTTCTTTCTATCATATAGTTTATTATTCTTACATCATAATGGATTCTAATGCATTTACCTATACTGATTTAAGTTGATTAAATATTAATTTATTATAAATATTGATAATTTCTTTTTCAATCCCTGTCTATTGTCAGCAAATTGAAAATGAGGGTCACCTTTAGTGTATTTTCGGAGGGAAAATGTATCATTATATTTATGGCATTTAGTTGACACTCTTATCCAGAGCGATTTACAAGGTTACTCATATTACAAAGGTGGGTCACTGTAGGAGTCTTGCAGCAAGAACAGCATGGCATAGACTGGGAATTGAACCCCATTTGTCCACATGGTGTGGTGGCTCACTGGCGCACCACACTAACCACAATTAACACAGAAAACATTAATTATTTTTGCATCAGTGAAACCATGGCAAATGAAAGTTGGGCTTAAGTTTAAAATGGACTTCAAGTAATGAGAGACCAGTGATCTGTAATATACAGTTTTTACATAAGCTCAATTTTTGCTGATGTGTTTTCTCATGATGCATGACACACAGTTACCCATAATGGATGAAGTAAGAGCACTAGCCGCCGTAGTGCACTCTGTAATGTGTCTTTTGTCCAACTGAGAGGAACGTGTAAAAGAAAAATGTGTAAATTTGATTTTTCAATACACTTCTCCTTTAAAACAACATCAAAGCCTTTGGGAAGGAAAGAAACAGGCGACTGGAAGTTCCTCTGAAGTGTAAAACACTAGCATGGCATCTGCATGTCCCTGCAGCACTGGCCAGTCCCGCAGTCTGGGGTCCTGACCGGCCTCTATTTTTCGACCATGACTGTTAATCATCATACCGCTGTGGTGTTATGTGAGACAGGAAAGATGTGAGGAGGATGGGGAGGGGCAGAAAAGACGAATCAGAAACGGCGTCCTTTGTAAAGTAAGGCGAAGCCTTTTAAAATCCAACTTGAGAGAGTTTGCAGTTGCACAACAATGACACAAAGGGAATTCCAGATGAAAGCATTAGAGATGTAAATAGCATCTCTGTCAGAGAGAGAGAGAGAGAGAGAGAGAGAGAGAGGCAGACAGATAAACAGAGAGACAGAGTGGCAGACAGACGGTAACAGGATAACGCTGTCCAATTAGAAGCTGAGCTCTGTATCTTCAGACTTAAGAACTGAGCCTAAAAGTTCAGCAAAGCTAAAGTTTAGTCTTTCTGTTCTTTACAAAACAAAACAGACAAATGACCTCCACCAACTCCATCTACTCTTTGCGAATCAGTTTCTAAAAGTACATCAGGTGTGAGTGAGAGCCCTGTTTCATTTAACTCTCAGAACCAGAGATCCGTTTGATTGATTTCATTTTGTCTGGGTTCCTTCGGTTTCAGTTTGTTGACTGATGACCGGTCCATCCCTGGTTCTAAAGGTTCATTTTGAAGGAGTGTTTATTTCAACCAGCTCAAATTTTGTAGCCTTTACACGACAGGTTTAGCAGCCCAGTAAACCCGTAGACCAATCACATGCATTGTCACACTTGACCTCATCCAGCCAATCAGACCACTGCATTATGACGAGCACTGCAACTCAAGTGAATAACACATACAGACCAGAGCGATCGGGACACATGTAAACCCAAAGACAAGTTTCCCAGACACAAATTAAGGACAGACCCAGAACAAATCTCCACTGACAGACCAAGGCTAGGCTGCTCCTTCAGACATTCATCCCAAATGTCCTTTTTGTCCAATGCTTTCCAATATTCTCATTCTTTTCATTCTCTATCATAACCTCTCCTCTCACTGTCCCTAAGAGTCTGACTGAAAGAAAGAGGTCCATTAGAAAATGGCCAAATTCCAGTCCAATTTGTCTTCAAAAGAGACCAGAGCTTATTATGGAGGCACCGTTCTCTCTTTTGCTATTAGATCAGCTGAGAAAGACCCGTTAGTCATGCCTGCTTATCTGGCAACCTTATAAGTGTGGGATTAAAAGATCAAAGGCCTGAGAGGGGTTAGAGTTATGGAAAGTGTAAGCCCTTCATAGGGGCACTTCAGTTCTATGGCTTTAACTCAGCCACAATAGTCATATCACAGAAACATACACGCTTCACATGGGCTGCACTGAAATGGACAATGTGAAATTCAGTAACTAGCTGTCAGGCGTTTAAGAATTCTCTGTGAAATCAAGCTAATGGCACTGCTGTGTTAGACTGACAAGCTATATTAAAAACCGAAATGTTGGAGAGTAATACATGCCACAGTAATGTAGTAAAGATGACCACAGGTGAATAGAATTGAGGTATGGAACCTGTGGGCCCTGGCTAGAGCAGTTTGCCCAGGGCCTCCGACTCTCTAGCAACCTTTTTCTTTGCCCTGGTCCCACAATCTTTTCCTTTGCCCCAACCAAGTAGGGATCTGGGTATGTAGATCCACCATTCCCCCCAGTTCCTGAAAAGACTTCTTATAATGAGGCACAAGAGGTGCAAAAATCCCACACATCGCTTTATTAACTCCAATAACAATATATGGATTAGGACAAAAGGCAAATTACAGCTTGGAATTATATTGCTGGAGCCTCTCAGATCAATGCTTGGGACAATGCCCCAAGATAGAGGGTGCAAGCAGTGCTGTAAGAGCTTTTTTCCTAAGAGAAGCAAATGCCACTGCTCCCAAGACCAAACACAAATCAGTACCTTACAATCCCCCATTGAATATTTCATTCTTTCTTTTTTTTTTTTCTTTTTTTTATTTCTTTTTTTTTTCCCAATTCGAGAGTGCCATCTACCCACCCAGAGAGACCAATTTTGCTCTCTCAGACTCTGGCTGCCAATGGCAAGTACCACGGCTTGAGAAGCGAACCTGCAATCCTCAGATCACACTGCTGTGCTGATGGCTGGAGTAGCAAAGAGAGGTGGCTCCATGTTATTATGAAGCTGGGACAGCACTGTCTCTCATGCTGTACTGCAATTGAGGATTGTAGGGTGAAATTGAAATGGTGAGGACTGCTGTTTATGTAAGCTGCTCCTTAGGCTGCTGGATTAGGCATACAAGCCCACTGTGCATCCCTGTTAAGTATCATATGCAGGGGAGCTGTAGTTGCAGAGTACTGGGGAAGGAACCATGGAAGGCAGTCATTCCTAGAAAGGATCCATGTTGGGTCATGTGGACACAAAACTACCTCCACATTAGAGTAAAGTGAGCTGAAGCCATCAGATATCAGGACTCAACCCAGATTGTGCCCCTAACCCCCACCCCCACCCCCCCCACCCCCCCAAAAAAAAAAAAAAAAAAAAGACACACACGCACACACACACACACACACACACACAGTACAGGACAGACTGGGATACACACCTCATCCAACACTACAGCAGTGATAGGCTTCCATGAAGGAGCAGTGACAGTGGGGGTGGGGTTGGGTGGATGATGCTGCAATCCTGAGTCGTGCAGATTTCTCCTTTACAACATCAAGAGAATTTGTCCTTTTCTATCTAGAGAGGCCACTCAGGTGGTAAAAATGCTCACCCAGGTACGATGCAAAACATCGTCATGCAGAGCCATGTCTAGTTGGGACTGAGAGGGGGATCTTGTGGTCTATTGTAGAAGAGATGTCAAAGAGAATTAGAATAGATGATAATTTAGCTGATCTCGCAGCATGAAGTTTATCAGTGACACCAATGAGAGCAGTCTCTGTTGAGGGTGCCAGATTGAAGCCAGATTGGTTTGGGTCCTGTAGATTGTTCTGGGTGAGGAAGCTGGATAGCTGATAGACAGAGTGTTCAAGGACTTTTGAGAGAAAAGAAAGAAGAGATACTGCCTTTTAGTTGTTGATGTCCATACATGTCTAGAGTTGGCTTCTTCAAGATCAAGAGCACTCTGGCAGTCTTGAAGGGAGATGGAACATGACCTGATGACAATGTGCTGTTTATGATGATTTATTCATAAATAATTTCATTTATAGAACATGCCTAGAACTTATCTAAAGCTAGAGCTAGCTTTGGATAGGTCTCTATAAACTTGCTACATCTTGCCACTGAGATTTTTACCTATTCATCACTACAACTGTTCCAGCTCCCTTAAAGGCCCTCTCTTGGTACCATGTACTTTCCATTTGATAATAATGGATTTGATGGTGCTCTGGGGGATCATCAAAAATCCCAACCCTGACCTGTTCTTCTCAACATCTTTCTCCCTGATTGTTTGGACATCTTCTTGGTCTTCAGGGTGTTGTTTGGTTACTGGTGTCCCTTGCTTGCTGGGCAGTCTCTGGGGCCTTTCAGAAAAGATGTGTACATACTGGCAGATCATGTGACACTTTCACATTCACACAGGTGGGCTTCATTTCACTATGTCTTTGACTTCTGAAGATAATTGGTTGGTGCAATACTTTTTTTTTATCTTATTTCACTTCAATGTTTTGTGCATCACATACAATTCAGATAATAATAAAAAATAGGTAATTAAGTACAGGTTGTAACGTAACAAAATATGTTAGAAGCCAAGGTGTGATTACTTTTATAAGGCACTATGATCCTGGGGTCGCTGGTTTGAATCCAGGTTCATGCTGCTCACCATTGGCAGCCGGGGTCCAGAGGGAAAGAAATTGGCTTGCTCTCCCTCGGTGAGTGGGTAGATGGCACTCCTCCCACATCTCACAAGTGCGCTTCCGGTCAACGCAGGCATCTGCCATCCATTGTGTCAGATCCGGGGATCCTCCAAGCACGATGGCTGCCCGGCAACGATGCAAATGGCGGCAGTTCGAAAAGAGGTGGTAGGCTATTGTCACATGACTCAGAGGAAACGTGGACAATCTCTCCCCCCTAACATCGAGAGCAGGGCATGTAATGTGGGAGGCTACTTAGGGGGATGGGTAATTGGCACGTCTAAATTTGTAGGGGTGAAAAATAGGAAAAATGGCAAAAATATAAAAAAAACATGGCAGTGTAATTCTTCTGATTAGAGGAGGAATGATTCTTCTTCCTTTTTTTCTTGAAAAATCTTTCATGAATCTTACTGAAAACATTTGACATGTTGATGTGCACACACACACACACACACACACACACACACACACACACACACACACACACACACACACATACACACACACACACACACACACACACACAGCACATCATCATCATCAGACATTTTATGCAGTAAGATCTACTCCATTTTGACAAAGGAAATAAAAATGTAACTTGGAAACAAACAGCATGTCAGTTGTGGCTGCTTTGATGTTCATTTGCCCGTCAGCCAAGGAACCAACTTTAACTGGGTTAAAGAAAATGAACTGTTTGTGTATGTGGGTGAGAATTCGAGAGAGAGAGAGAGAGAGAGAGAGAGAGAGAGGCACATCAACAGGTCAGTCAGTGCTCCCTGTAGACCACAGCAAGTACCCTGAAGGCCAGAGAAATAAACACACAGGGCCTGCTGTAGGGTTCTGGAACACAGTCAAAGCCAGATTTACGTCACAAGCGTTCTAAAGTCAGAGGAAATCCTGTACAGCGGCCAGATCACCGCCACCACAAGGTAGGGTTCTGGCTGGCCAGAAGTGATTGGTTGATTTGTTGAGGGCACGAGTGGATGGTTAGGAGCAATCTGTTCTCAGATGGTTGATGTAATAGAAGAGGAAGTTTCTGAAATCTCTACAACCCTGCCAAGTAAAGGAGGAATGGAGACATGGTAAGAAAGTGGATTTGTGTGTGTGTGTGTGTGTGTGTGTGTGTGTGTGTGTGTGTGTGTGTGTGTGTGTGTAAAATCCATTAATTTAGTATTTTAAGGTGTGAGTTCTGTATGTGTCTTCATTTCAGGTGATGTCGTTTAACAAGCCTATTTACAATCCTGTTATTTTACCTCCAAATTAAATTCTTATCTAAGGGGCTGTGAAAAAAGCCATCTTCTGTCTTGTTTACGGCACCGGTGATGATTAAAAAAAAACACATTAGATCATAAGTTTAACACTGTGACCAAAACAGAGACATCGAGACATTTCACATCTCCTGGAAAACATAGGACTCTCCCACATACTTATAGTGACTCCCTGATAAGGTAATGGTGCTCGTAACCCCACTGTGTTTTGCACACAGGGGAATTTGAGCTCTGCATTTAACCCATCCACACAAAGTGGATAATGGATATGATTGTATTATTTTTATGTCTCAAATCTGAAAATCAGAAAGCTTTACTAAGTGCATCTTAAAACATTAAAGTATTGGGAAACCCAAATATTTTATATGCATTGTATTTAAAGTGACATATATCAACCTTTTTGGTTCTTTTATTGTTAATATATTGTTTATTGTTGTCTGATTACTATACTAATCATTTGCTAATTTATTCAAACTCAAAATTAAATATTTTAATATTAATTTGTTGTTAATATCTTGTTTCTTTGCTTTAGAAGTGTCAGTTACCCAATCCTGCTAGGACTCTCCTCCATCAAATACTAGGAGGGTGAATACAAGCACACGCCTTTTCCGATACAGGTAAAGCCATTTCAAACTGCTGCTTGGAGGAAAATGCTGGGTCCCCAGCTCCAATACCATGGCTAACAGATGCCTGTGTCAGCCAGCATCACTGGGTGTGATGTGGGGAGAGAGGCCATCTACCCACCAGGAGAAAGCATGGCCGATTTTGCTGTCTCCAGCTCCAGCTGCTGATGGCAAGCAGCAGGAACCTGCAATCAAATCCATGTGAGACAAATAGAGTGGAGGTTGAAGAGGCACACATGTTCTTCATTACCTGACCTTTCTACATGTACCATATGTAGACTCATCCATGACCACCAACTTCCCTCACAGCAAGAAAGAGAGAAAATATATGGGGCACATCAGCTCTTCCTCTATCCATAGATTCACTCTCTAACTAGTTCAGTCTTCAAAAGCAGCCTTAAATATTCAGCAGTGCTTGTTTGATGTTGCTTGATGAGTGCTTGGTTTCATGTTGAAAGATGGAAAGATGGCCATACAGTCACAGTGATGACACGTTTGCCAGCTTCAATGCCCTCTCGGAAAAATTCACGTTACCACAGTCAAGTCTGTTTCGTTATTTTCTCCATTTGGAATCAAAACTCCTAACTTTAGAATCCCGAAACAGTTTAAGTTAAGGGAGAGATCTCAAATACAGTACCAGTCAAAAGTTTGGACACACTTGACTGAATGTGTTTGAGATGATTCCTTTTTTATACTGATATTAAAATCTTGAGCATTGATTCATTGCAAAATGCAGAGAGAATGTGGACCTGTGGACAAAGTATTGGGACACCTGCTCAATCATTATTTCTTTGGAAATCAAGGTTATAATTAGAGTTTATCCTGCTTTTGTGGATTAACTCTGTCTATTGTCCAGAGAGGGCTTTCTGGTAGATTGTGGAACATTGCTGTGAGGACTGAAGTGAAGGGTGGGGCTGCAAATGGACCCTCAGGCTTGAAAACCTCAATGTGGTGTATATATCCAATACTATTAAAATATATTGTATGAACCAAAATACTTATAATTATACATACACAAAACCCCCAAAGTATAGGAATTTCCCCTTTTGGTCATTACAGAAAACATTTCCATTTGGTTTATAGAGAACTGGACAGGCACATTATTTGTAAGAATTTTATTTACATTTAAAGCCCAATTCATATATTAGATTTACATGGGTAGGTGGGGGTAACAGAGGTGTCGCCTGTTATGTCAACTGTGCAAGTTTGGGGTGTCCACAAGAGCTCACCTTGAAGACACAGATACAATGCCATGGCCAGCCACATCACCAGACTTATCACTGATTGAAAATGTGTGGGGTTCTATTGGATGTGCAATCAACACCCCATTCTTACCGCAAAATCTACAGGAGCTAAATGAGAATATTCAAGATGTATGGAATGGATTAACATACGGAACCTCTACAGCTCCATTATAGATAGACACTACTTCTGTATGTGTAGCTCAATAAACATTGCTCATATCATTTATCTTCCTTCCCAATAGCACTGCAATTTGACACTTCCTTCTGGGTGCAACTATTTTTGACATTTTTTTTAGACGCTCCCTCCCAAAGATACAAGGATTGGCATTTTATCTTGTGATTAATTATGATAAGTCACATGATTTTTTTGTGATTAACCAGCTGATACCTCCAAAATATACTTAATTGCATTATGATGATCTGATATTGCTCACAGCCATACCATTGTGAGACTGCCTGATCTAGTCTAATCTAGTCTAAGCCTGGTTAGTACTTGGATAGGAGACCCTGCAATTGACCCTGCCTTGTATCCAACGATTCCAGGTGGGTTCCAGACCATTCTTGACCCTGAACAGGACAAATCAGATAAAAAGATGAATGAGTTTTAAATGTATTATTTTGTTTTATATTTAAACATCCATTATTAAACGATTTTTTACAACACGTTCCCAAACACGTACACTTGTGAAAAATACAGATACAACAGTATTAATCACAATTTCTATTGAAGTAGGGTGACAGTTCATGGACTACAGGCCATATTAGAACAATCTAACAATGCAGAAACATATAAAAAGAAGATAAGAACAGCAGATTAAAGTAAAGAATAGAAGTGTTTAATAACAGGTGAAGGTGAGCTGTGCCAGTGAAAGCTGGACAACTGAGAGAAGAGATTCCAGGGAGGGAAAAAAAGGGAAAATGATGAAAACGGATGAACCAATTGTACCAAGCCTGCTGGATTAATTCCTGCACAGTACGAGATGGGACAAAAACGGCATTGAGTCTAATGAGCTGCCCCAAAGGTGGAGAAATACATGGGCCGTTAAAGGAAAATGGGAATGCACTGGACCAGTACGGATTTAGAGTTAGAAAAGTGTGTGTGTGTGTGTGTGTGTGTGTGTGTGTGTGTGTGTGTGTGCGTGTGTGTGTGTGTGTGTGTGTGTGTGTGTGCGCGCACAAGTATGGTCTGGCTGATAGGATTATCATGTGCGTGCTGGCTCTCCCCGTGAGTTACACACATTCAGCGTGCCCCCTGCTACTGTCATGCACGGTTGACGTCTGACCCCTGTTAGCTTGAAAAATGGTCAAAAATCTTTTCTCAATTCCTGTCAGCAGGAGGTGCCATGCAACTCCCCTACACAGAAACACACCAGCACTTACAACAGACCATGTGGGTGGCAGAGCATGAAAGTATTAATGGGAGGAGGCTTGCATAATATTGGATGTGAAATGCGTGTCAGAAGACGGAAAACGAAGAAGGAAAAATATTGAAAATAAACTGAAATTGTGTTAAATGATATGCACCATTGGTACATGGAATAGAAAAGATCATTCAGATATACAGGAAGCCCCCACTGTCTATCAGAATGGGTTTTATTGCAGGGGGGAAGGTACATTGTACACCAATAAAACATTGCTTTATAGCAATTTTATAGCAATTTCTAAAACAGTCCTAAAGCTCTTGCCTAAAGGACAGGAAAGTGGGCTTGAGACCAGTGCAATGCCTAACCCCTGCCTATGGGGCTGATCAAACACGTTATAATTGTCTGTTTATGGCAGCTCCTGGACCCCCTTAAACCACCCCACCTGACCCAGCTAATTACAACATTCAAAGGTTCTTGATTGGCTGAATGGGGTGTGTTAGGATTGGGATAGGGTTAAAACCTGCAGGGAAGTAGCTCTCCAGGATCAGGGTTGGCGACCCCTGGTTTATAGACCTTGTTCAACAAAAAGAGCCAATCAGTTTACTGGCTGCACTGCGAGGGGAGGAGAGTTGCCAGTGTTTTGACAGTTAAAGGGAAACCCCACCTCTTTGGTTTGGACATCTTTGGAAGTGCAGTTGATTTGACCTTTCAGTTTGGAGTATTTTGCTCTCTTCTCATTCATATAAGGAGCCTGGACTTGTGTGACTGGAATGACTGCCTGGTCGCATTGCAAAGGGTTCTGTTCATTTCTGTGTCCTTGGCAATAAACTCTTGCCTTTGGACAGCAATAAAATCACCAGAGATTTTAATATGTTTGATTCACATTGAGTCACATGGTAACACTCACAACATGCAAGGCACTTAAAAGGTCAAAGAGAGATTCAAAATGTTGCTTCAGAGAATGATCTGCTGAGTTTGATTAACATCTGGGAATTTAGTAAGAAAATCACAAACATGGTCGACCGAGACACAGACACTTCTTTTTGTGTTACTGCAGAAAGTAATATAAGGTAAGGAAGATGTGTTTTGTTTGGTTTTGTTTTAGATGTAAGTATTTCAATAATGTGGATTAGAATGTTAATATGTAATTTGAAGTAGTAGTCTCAGCCTCAGACGGTCTTCCTACACTCTGTGCTCGGTTGGGCATCAGTAAAGAGGCCCTACACACTGAAACTCTGTTGCCATAATGTGGGTATTATACTGTATTGTATCATACCTCAACGGTCACTGCCCATTTTATCAGCTCATCTGACCGTAGAGGAGCACATTCTAGTTCGCATTACACAGACTGTAGTCTATCTGTTTCTCTGCATACATTGTTAGCCTCCATTCCCCCTGATCTTCAATGGTCAGGGCCCTTTTTCAACAGTTTTTTTGATAAATGTCAACTAATGTCATAATCATGACGGCACATCTCAGCTACCTATGCTCTGCCCACATGTGTTCTTTCACAGAAAGAGGTGGTGAAGCGGAATGAACACATATCATTGACATTCCAGAGAACATGGGAAATCAGCATGTAAAATGACTATGAAGAGACGTTATCTCGGGGGATGGCTTGGGAATGCCCACACCTATAAGTTGTGAGCTGTTATCTTGTGAGTGAGGTTGAACATTGGCCAAAGCGTTCATGAAAAGAAGTATGTAATTTGTGGGAGTCTGAGCAAGGCATGATAGTGGCTGCCAGACGGATGGGAAATTCCATTTCCAAAGTTGTGTGGGAATTTAACATTCCTTGATCCACAGTGTCACGTGTGACAAGTACAATTCAGCTACTATATATTTGACCCATTGCTGACGCAGACGTGCAAATGCACACACAGCTTGTCTAGTCCCTGTTCATAAGTATTGGCAATAGAATAGGACTCTCTGAAGCAAATAAATAACATGGTGTGGACTAGTGGGGTATAAAGCCTCCCAGCATTGAGCTGGGAAGCAGTGGAACTGTGTTCACTGGGATGATGTGCTCTATCCAATACTTTCGGAGTGAGTTGGTGACCGTACTAATGCTCTTGTTCTATAATTACAGACTGTAGTCCATCTGTTCCTCTGCATACTTTGTTAGCCTCTTGATCTTCAATGGTCAGGACCCCACAAGACCACCACAGAGCAGGTATTATGTGGGTGGTCATTCTCAGCACTGCAGTGACACTGACGTGGTCTTGGTATGTTAGCGTGTGTTGTACTGGAACAATTGGATCAGACACAGCAGTGCTGCTAAAGTGTTTAAACACTTGTCCACTCACTGTTTACTCAATTAGACAGTCCTACCTAGTTGCTCCACCTTGTAAATGTAAAGTCAAAAACAGAAGCTCTGCACAGTTTGTGTTGGTCATCCTCTTGTCCTTCATCAGTGCTCTGTCCGTCATCACTCTTGTTCCTGAAGAAAATGTTAGGTTTTTTTTTTCACTTTTTGACATCATTTGAATCTGTCAGTTCTTCTTTATGTTGTATGGGGAGAACGTATGTTGTATGTACATGGTCTAGTGGTTAGGGAACCAGCCTTGGGACTGGAAGGTTGACGGTTTGAATCCCTGAACTGGCAGGACATGACTGGGGAAGCAAGGCAATGAAATCCTTAGTTGTTCCCTGAGTGCTAAGGATAAGGCTGCCCACTGCTCTGGGCACATACGTGTGTATCACTGTGTGTGGATGAGTTAAATGTTTAGGATTAATTCCTGTGTTTGAGTGAAACACAGTGGGTTAAAAAAGTATTATTATTATTATCAAATTTTCATAATGAATAGGCCAATGACTTGGGAAAATCTATTTGCATTGACTTCCATTGAAGGTTGGGATGATTTTAAGCTTCTCTTGAAAAATTTTGGAGATGCAAGGTTTCTGTGTAACAGCAATGATAAAAGAAGGTAAAATTGAGACATCAGACTTCCTCATAAAAAGGACATTATGCGCATCTGTAATGGAGGGATTGAACAAAAAGTGCTACTAATGGAGAAGTGATGCTTTTTAAATAAACAAACCAAAAAATAAATAAATAAATTCTAAAAATGAATATTCCAGACAGTGAAAAGTCTTTGATCTGAAGTTCAAAGAAAAGGTCTGTTTTCATGATGCTGGATCTTTACTTTAAACACACACACACACACACACACACACACACACACACACACACACACACACACACACACACACAGTAGTGTGCATGTACATTAGAAAAGTTACACCTTGGATCCTTCATTCCCTTCCTTATCCATCTCTTTCCTCTCTTTCTCCCACTCTCTCTCTCAGTGGGGGTCCCATGAGGCAGGTTTTAATCACTGGGTCCTGCTCCATCAGCGCAGACGTACGCCGAAGGAGCCCACTGCAGGAGAGCAGCAGCAATCAAAGCCTTCTCCACCCGCTCTGCTGCTACTGCCACACAGGCCGAGCACAACAACCAACCAGCTCAACAATTATTTATTCCTTTTGAAGTGGGGTTTTGAAGTTGTCCCACCACCCTACTCTGACTCCTCCTTTAACCGTGCCCCTCCCAAAAAGCTCTCTCTCTCTCTCTCTCTCTCTCTCTCTCTCTCTCTCACTCTCATGCCTTTTTTCTCTCTGAAGAAAAAGTGAAAACCTTGAAAATAATCTTGAATTGTGTAAAATGATGTGGGCCATTGGTTCATGGAAAAGAAAAGACAAAAGTACAGATATACTGGAATGTCTGAATACACGGTCTGTCAGAATGGTTCATTGTGGTCTTCAATAACATGGCCTGCTTTCACTCTTTCACTCTTTTTTGCTCTCTCTCTGTTTCTCTCTCTCTCTCTCTCGCTCTCTTTCTTTCTCTCTCTGTTTCTCTCTCTCTCTCTCTGTTTCTTTCTCTCTCTCTTTCTTTCTCTCTCTCTCTCTTTCTTTCTCTCTCTCGCTCTGCATTTATTCAGCACTGATTACACAGGAAATCAAAGATATTAAAGCTTAAATGTTTAACCTGCTTTTGTTGGAGTAACTGACTCAACAGTCCAGGAAAGGCTCTGTACTAGATTTTGGAACATTGCTGTGACAGTTTGATTGATTGCAGCAACAAGAGTGTTAGTGAGTTTGGGAAGTTATATGATAACCACCCAACTTCATCACCAACTCCCCAGTGATGAAGCACCATCATTCCAGAACACAGTTCCACTGCTCCACAGCTCAATGCTGGGGGGCTTTAACCCAAACCTGGCATTAGACATGCCATTAGATTAATGCTTGTTTATCTGATCCAGAGAGTCATATTCTATTAGCAGTACTTCTCTTCTGGGACTAGACAAGCTGTGTGTGCATTTGTACATCTGTGTCAGTAATGGGTGCAACTTTAAGTAGATGAATGCATTTATTAGAAGAGGTGTCCATACATATTTGGTCTTGTGAGTCTTGGGAATCCGTGTCCCTGTTGCCGGTTAATTGGTTGTTCTTTCTTGGAACACGTTTGGTAAGTAGTGACAACTGCATTCTGCAAACACCCCCACAAGACCAGCCTGATATTTTGAAGATGTTCTGACCCAGTTGTCTGGAACTTCACACACAGCAGACTGGGTTATTCTGAACCAGCATTTTGGAATTTGCTGCGTTAACCAAAGTATAGGTTGTTTCTGGGTTATGGGTGTGCATGGCAAGCCAACTTAGAAACTGCTTAGCAACACCATAGTAACCAATTAGCATCAACATGGCAAGCCATCTAGGATTCTGCAGCAAGCTTGTGTGCAACATCGCCACTCAAAACTGTTCTGAAGGCAGCTCCATTCAAACTGAATTGCAAACCTTTGTGCAATGCTTCGAAATAGACTGCTCTGGGGTGAAGAAAGTTCTGCTTACTGGTTTTTTGAATTGGTTATTGTCTGATCCAGTTGTCTTTGTTCTGCATCAGAGGCAGAGCTGTCTGCATTATCATTTTGAGCAGTGATTTTGCATAGGAGCCCATAGCAACCACCTAACAACCCCTTAGCTTCATAGAACCCCCTTAGGATGCCATAACCACCATTTACTAACACCACAGTATCCATATCAATGCCTTAGAAACTACCTAGCAACTACTCAGCAACACCATAGCAACCACCTAGCAACCACCTTGGAAACCATAGAAACCAGAGGAAACATTATGAGTTTTCTTCAGGATATGTGCTGTTGTAGTTATTACGTTATTCAAATTGGTTTGCACATACAACCATAATCAAATTAAGTAATTAAAATGACATAACATTTAGGTTAATAGTGTGACCCAATCTGCTGGGACAAAACTATACATGGCTATGTTTGCGCAATATTAAGCCAGCACTGGGTTATTTAAACCCAAGATTTGGCCCTTGTGGGAATGGCTCAGATTCTTATACTTGGCCATTCTATAAAGATTATTCTGAAAAGGTTAAGCTAACAATTTATTCATTTTTTAAAAAGCATAAACACTCACTGCCCAGATAACCAGCTTTAAATAACATTTACACAGCAAGACCTCCATTTTATGAGGGTCCAATATTAGTCCCAAAGTCTGAGGTACACAAAGACTCTCGGGAAGCAACATTAAAATGATTAAACATTGACATGAGTTCATTAAGCAGCTGTGAATGTTCCCTAAATCATACATTCACAATCGGAGTTGACATCATAAACAATGAAATATTTCATAAAAGGCTAGAAAATTGTCTTTTGGGCTGCTTTTGTGATTCAAGTCAAGCCCAAAAACATCTGCTGCAACCATTAAGATCTGAGTGCAGCCCCAACAACAGGCTTAGAAGCACGTTCCCCAGAGACAGGCGACATTAATCATGTTTATATCATTCGCACAGAGCTTTGATAAACTAAAGTTTAATTAGGCCTGACGCAATACGGCATTAACAAGTCATTTGCCGAACAGATTTCTCCGTTTGACGCTGAATCCGAATTGATGTGGTAAACATTAAGCAAAGCGTGGTCTCTGCTCATTCCAGGAGACAAAGAGACTGCCTTTTTATCTCAGATCTGCTTCGAACATTACCCACTTCTATAACGAGATGACTACATAAATTGCAATAAAGCTCTGCAATTAATTACATGATCTGGATACTGGGACAGTGCTGACCACAATCTTCACAAAGCCATAGGAATGAGAGAATAGGGGTGATTTGTTTTTCGGCTCAACAATGAATTATACTTTTCTTTGAACTTCGCTTGCGTGGCAGGATCAGCGCTTATGTGGATTACAGCCTTAATTATTTATGAGGAACTTCAATGGTCCTTAATCACCCCAGGACATCGCCAGTCATTTCTTTATGTTCATTATAGAAATACAACTCATTCAAATAGCTTTTTTGATTTCTTTGATCAGCCTTTGCAGATTAACCTATTTCAGAACCATCCCAGAGTCAGCCTGAACAATTATATCCACCAGAAAGTGAAAACTGGCCGACACTACAAAAAGTGCAAGATCCTTGGACTTTTGGAGGTTCTTCTGTTTAAAACTCTGGAGAAACCTCTTAAGGAACCTTCAAGAAACTCTTGTCTCTGAAGAGTCACTGAAGCACATTAAGAGGTTCCTCCACAGTTTTAAATTGAAGAACATTCAAAAGATGTTCCTCAAGGAGCTTGTACTTTTTACAATGTACAAAGGGAATGAACTGCACTCTTAAATGTATGAGCTCACTGATCATTTTTAGAGCTTCTTCATGGGGCCAGGATGGGGCCAGGATGAGGGTTAGCATTAGGTTTTAGGTTGAGGTTTAGGTTAGGATTGGGGCCAGGATGAGGGTTAGCATTAGGTTTTAGGTTGAGGTTTGGGTTAGGATTGGGGCCAGGATGAGGGTTAGCATTAGGTTTTAGGTTGAGGTTTAGGTTAGGATTGGGGCCAGGATGAGGGTTAGCATTAGGTTTTAGGTTGAGGTTTGGGTTAGGATTGGGGCCAGGATGAGCGTTAGCATTAGGTTTTAGGTTGAGGTTTAGGTTAGGATTGGGGCCAGGATGAGGGTTAGCATTAGGTTTTAGGTTGAGGTTTGGGTTAGGACTGGGTCCAGGATGAGGGTTAGCATTAGGTTTTAGGTTGAGGTTTGGGTTAGGAATGGGGCCAGGATGAGGGTTAGCATTAGGTTTTAGGTTGAGGTTTGGGTTAGGAATGGGGCCAGGATGAGGGTTAGCATTAGGTTTTAGGTTGAGGTTTGGGTTAGGAATGGGGCCAGGATGAGGGTTAGCATTAGGTTTTAGGTTGAGGTTTAGGTTAGGATTGGGGCCAGGATGAGGGTTAGCATTAAGCTTTGGGTTGAGGTTTAGGTTAGGATTGGGGCCAGGATGAGGGTTAGCATTAGGTTTTAGGTTGAGGTTTAGGTCAGGATTAGGGCCAGGATGAGGGTTAGCATTAGGTTTTAGGTTGAGGTTTGGGTTAGGATTGGGGCCAGGATGAGGGTTAGCATTAGGTTTTAGGTTGAGGTTTAGGTCAGGATTAGGGCCAGGATGAGGGTTAGCATTAGGTTTTAGGTTGAGGTTTAGGTTAGGATTGGGGCCAGGATGAGGTCTAGGATTAAGTTTTTCATTGATGCTAAGGTTAGGATTAGAGCCAGGATGAGTGTTAGGGGTAGGTTTTAGTTTGAGGTTATGGTGAGGATCAGAGCTAGCCATAATTCTTTGGAGAGTTTCCTGTAGACTGTGATTTCTGCCCCTGCTGGTAGACCCATGTGAGCATATGCTTCAATGCACCAGCAAATGTATCTCCTTCCCTCACACTAAGGCTTTTGGCCACTCAAACGCAATGACTATTTTCAGCCAATTGTGACCCACTTCCCAAATATCAAATGAGAGGGTCATTCCACTGAATTACCTCTTCTCCATTTTTTGCTTCTGCACAGACATGGCTGGGTTGCGCAGCAGCAGTGTCTCTACAAGGTTTTAGCTCCCTGCTATATCTGTCTATTTTAAATTTAGAGATGCAGTGAAATGGTTATTGGCTATTGTTTGACTAAGCCTGGTATAGCGATACAACCTCTGGATAAGTAATTCCTTCGTTTGTAATTGTTATTGTTTGGGTTTGACCAAACTAAACTCACAGTCTGTCAAAGTAAGAAGCATTTCAACCTTTACTCAAAAGCCCTCATGGGTTCCAGCCCATAAATCTCAGAATATGAGGCCATCCATCATAAAGTTATACTTCAGCTGGCACAGACTCTGACCGCACTCCAAGAGCCACAGTCCAGTCCAAAAATAAGTAAAAGTTACTGGCGCAGGACAAAGGCTGTCCTTAAAATACAGCTAAACCCCATGATTCCCTGAGCTGGGAAAAGTGTGGAGGCCGTGATGACAGGAACACTTTATTTTGACGGGAGGCACACAGGCTATGGCCAAATGCACTACCTCAAAAGCCTGAACGGCAGGGGCTAGCAGTGGGCATTCACCTCACATGGGCACTTTGATCCATGTTTAGGATTCCTGAAGCTTTGGTGTTTCTACTGGAGAAAATATTGGAAAAATAATAGTCATTACACAATATATCTAATATTTAATTAATAATTAATAATATCATTATGAGATTATTATAAGAATAATATATAACTATTAATAATATTTCTAAATAATTTTTTGAGTCATTTTAGCACATGAAATTGTGCCCATGATGATATGTGTCAAAGGTCTGTGTAAAGTTCCTTACAGCACTAGGGCAGCATTATTGTTTATTTCAATTGGTCATTGTCTTAACCCGTTGCATTTGTTCTGACTCCAGGTAGAGCTGCCTCCAGAAGCATTTTCAGCAGAACCCCTTATGAATCCATAGCAACCACTCAGCAACATTATAGCAACCACCTAGGATGCCGTATCCACTTCACTTCAACATATGAAGGCCCTCAGTGACACATACTGAATATAGATGAGTCACAGGAAAGTGTGTAAATGTGTAAACATGACCTCATTTAAAAAATGATGGTGTGTTTGAGTGCTTGACACAAAGCCAGCTCTTTTTAAAAGTGTATTTTTCTTTCTTAAGGGCTGTTCCAACACATCCTAGATACCAAATGTTTGATCCAAAAGTAGGCCTCATCTGAGCTATAAGTGCCATGTACCTGGATTCAACCATTCCAACACTTAATAAAATGACATATATTACATTCATGAAATTAACCACCTCTGACCTAATATTTCAACTAAATGATCCAATACAGGATCATTGTATACATATAAATTGTATACATATATGTTACACCAGGATTTAAACCATAAAATATTTGCAGAAAAGGTCATTTGACTCTTTTATCCCAGTTAGATAAAACAATAATAAGCCACTCAATGTTAATAAATACATTAAACTGATTTAGTCATTTTGCATGAATATAAAACTGAAGACATTGAGAGTGTTTACATGCACTCACAAGCAATTGCTGGATATCAGATTTTGTGAATAATCTGATCAACACATACGTTTGAGTAATCAGATAATGTAGAACTCCTGGTTTACATGAGTCAGGCAATAATCAGATTTCTACTTTGCAAAGAACCCATACACACACAGAAGCAGATGAAAGAGTTAGAATGAAGGTGGAGTCTATGTTGGTTCATCCTACTGATTTGAGCTGTGTGCTTGTCAATTTATCAGAGGCAGCTTGTCAGGAAGAATGTAAAACTCCAGTAAAGAGTATACATGCACTGAGAAATTGAATTACTCTGGGACTGGTTGTAAGCACAGTCACTGAAATTGCTATGATTGGGCCTCACAGAGAACAGCAGGGCATTTATCACTGGTCATCCAAAATGACTGAAAATTAATGATGAACAGTCCAGGCTGTGTTGTGATAGCGTGGGAAAAGTTTTCTTGGCACACTTTGGGCTGGTAATAGCAATCAATAATTGCTTCAATTCAATGGGCTATTTGAGTACTGTTGCTGACCATGTTCTGGTTTCATAACCGTGAGTTCAGCATTCTTCAATGGCTTTCCTAATCTCTGGCTTTGAATCTCATTGGGATGTTGCAGAAAAGTAGATTCTAGCCTGAATCACAGCATGAAAGTGTGTCTGAAAAATCTCCAAGGTTGTGTGACGCACTAATGTGAACATGAACCAAGATCAGGAATGTCAGGAATGTTTGAAACATTTTGTGGAATCTGTGCCAGGAAAAACTGTGGCTGATTTAAGAGTCAAAGGAGGCCCTACACAGTGTTCCAAAGTGTTTGAATTCTTCCAGAAGTGGCATTATACCTTTAAAAGTAGTTTAAAAGTGAATGTATTTTGAAAGTAAAATTTTGTCTTGGTCTTCATACCTCAAACACAGGAAAACACAACTGGATAAAGGTAATACTTGTGGCTGGCACACAAGTGAAAATCTCAATTTAATCTCAATTTAATCTATGCATGCCATGTCCCTCCTCCAGTGGAAATGATGTGGGAAATCCAATCAAAAGTGGTCAAAGGAGACTCATTGAAAATGCCAGATCAGCTATGCTTTTTGGGTATCATTTGTGATCATTTGTGGCATGTTAATGCCAGGTCTGAACAGAGCCTTTGTGTGCAAAATGTTTGTCACATTAAGTAATACTCACTGACTGAAGAACTTAGACCTGCAGATGTAGACCTGGTTGACATAAGACGCAGTTTGGCATGGAGGCATACAGGTTCTGTATGGCATCAAATAGCACATATACCCACAGATGTTGCAGCTGGGCCTGTATATCCTCCACACTTTTTGGCTGCTGAAGCTGGCACCCCAGCTGCATCCCAATGCCCCAGAAATTAAGATTTGTTATGTCTATAAGTCAGACTATCGAATGGTTTTTGCCTACAGATCAGTGGTATAAGTGGCTCAAATTGAACCCAAAAGGGGTTCACCTCAGTACCTCAAAAAGTGGCTGGTCAAATGCCTGTTTAGCCCCACATGACCTCAAAACCTCAAAGCAGCACTGTGACCTCAGGAAACTCAGCCTCCCAGCTCTGGGGTCTTGGGTTCAAAGCCCTATCTGAGTGAACTTTCTATGTTCTCCCCATGTCTGCATGGGTTTGTTCCAGGGATTCTCCTCCTATGGTCCAAATACATAGAATGTATGTGTGAGTGTGAGTGGGTGTGAGTGTCTGTATGCCCAGGCTTGCCACTCATCCAACATCTGGTTTGGTAAATCAGTTAAATCAGAGGTGAAGGTGATGGAATTGAACACACCCATGTGCTGGCTGGGGGCATCCAGGAGAATTCTGGAACCAAGCCTTGTTCTTCAAATTAGTTCTCGACCACTTTCTACAGAATGAGAAATTCTTCTTCCTCTTTATTGTATTTCTGTTTACCTGCATCTGTTCTAAATGGGTCTGGAGTTTCTATACTAAACTCTCTCTTATTAATCAGGGACAGGAGTTAAAAGAATGCAATTAGGTGTCTAAAACATTTGCACACTACTGTACACGTAACTTCATTAATTCATAGTCTTTTTCCAAAAAAGACCACCTGCCTCCTCATCCAGGCACCATTTCCTTAAACTTGTAAAAAGCAGACGTCTTGTCGCAAAGCCTCATGCTTGTGGTCGTTTTGCTGGCTCTAAATTCAGCCCTGGTGACCTTCAATTATCACACAGAATGTACACTGTGCAATTATGCAATTATGCAATTATCAGATGTGGTAATGTGTCTATATGTGTAGGAGGACGTTTACACAGTAAACAGTCCCTTTGCACCAAAGCTCATTATTATTCAAGTAGCCCTGAAGTATTGTACAGTTTACTAGCAAGCAAACTACTAGTGCTGCATTCAATAAAAGAAAGAAATCTAATTAGTGGTTAGCAGCAGTTAGGGAAGGCAAAATCACAAGTGATTCCTAATAAGAAATTAAGTGCCAGTTGTTCATGGCCCAGTGTAATTAAACCAAAAGCTGAAAAAGTTTGACTGTGATATTTATAATGCATAGAAAAACTTCATTATTAACCAATTTTGTGCACATGCATGTCTGCGCAGCCCGATTTCATTTTCATAACCACAACTACACTGACTTGGATGGCCCAAAACAGCAAGCATGCCAAACAGTAGTCCCAAAGTTGTCCTTGAAGGCTCATTGCTCCGTTGTTAAACATTTCATTTCTGTTTTTATAAGAGTTTTTAATGTGTCTCTCATTCTTCCTATTTCAAATCAGCCTTTAATTAAATTCAAGCTAATTACACTACTGCTGTGCAGCTCATTGCCCTGTGGATGGTTAAAAGGAGCAGCTAAGCGTTACTAAAAGTAAAACCTCGGTTGACACCCAGACATTTGCTGGTTTCCTCT
This sequence comes from Acestrorhynchus altus, assembly GCA_034509495.1. NCBI lineage: Eukaryota > Metazoa > Chordata > Actinopteri > Characiformes > Acestrorhynchidae > Acestrorhynchus > Acestrorhynchus altus. The sequence continues at coordinate 10,851,165 of CM067523.1, read as the reverse complement.
TCATAACAGCCAACGTCCAAAAAAATCCAACCAGCAGGAGTCAAACGAGGCCACTTCACTGTAATTATCCTGTCTAAATACCAGCTGTAATGAGTCCTACAGTGACAGCTGGGTGTAATATACAGTACCAGTCAAATCTTTAGACACTGGACTGAAAGTATTGGAGAGGACTCCCCATCCATTTTGTGTGCAAAATCACTACTCAAAACGTTTTGAAGTCAGCGCTGCCTCTGAGGTAGAATGAACCCAATTGGTTCAGAGAACTGCCTCTAAGGCAGAATTTTGAACATGAGCAACAGCATTTTCTGCACTGTAATTGAAGACATACCCTTTGGTGTGAGACTGTCACATTGAAACATCATGGTATTCTCCTTGCTGGCATGCAGTAAAGAACAGATATAATGGAAGTTGAGAAATGCTGCCCTAGAAGTTTTTGAGAAAACAACACCACCCATGCAATGCATCCACGTATAAAGCTTTGAGGAGCACATAGACATTTCTAAAGCTCCACATATTGGTTATTTTAATTGGATATTCTATGAAACAATTGCATTTGTTCTGCTGCAGTGGTTCTCCTCCAGAACCATTCTGAGTAGTGATTTTACACATGATCATCCATTTCAGGAAACTCCAATGACCATGCTGGAGCACTTTGTAGTTCTATAATTAGAGACTGCAGTCCATCTGTTTCTCTGCCTACTGTTGGCCTCCTTTCACCCTGTCATTCAATGATCAGGACCACCACAGAGGAATTTGTGTGTTGGTCCATTCTCAGCACTGCAGTGACTCTGACATGGTGGTGGTGTGTTAGTGTTTGTTTTGCTTGTACAAGACGATCAGACAGAGCAGATACATCAGTCATTCACCCCTAGTAGTGATACCTGGGACACTAATCTTAGTGATATGTGAAGGACATCCTGCAGACACTCATAGCTGGGCTACCAACTGGCATTTTTCAGCAGGGTAATGCTCGCTCACATACAGCAAGGCTTTCCCAGGAATGTCTCCACCAAATTGCAAAACTTCCTTGACCTGCCCACTTGCCAGACCAACGAGCTTTCGCAACCTATGAGTGTACAGGATCTACAGCTGCATCTTGAATTCAGATGTACTAGATCCTTCTTTCAGTTGTATTTGTACAATTGCAGTTTTCCCCAATAAACTAATCCTTTCACTCTAATATCAAAATCAATTACATATATTATCACTACATTCACATACAAAGCTTCATTCTATTCCAACAACTCTTTCTTGGTGCATTATTATTTTTTTCAGTGAGTATAAGAACAAAAGCCTAAACCCAAAAAAGCAACCAACTGAGACTACACGTCTCTATTTGGGCCTAACTAACTCTCAACATGGCTCATAATTCATCTACTTCTGAACATTGCTGTCAAGTCACAGTAATAATTTGTATAATCCAGCCTCAGACTAGAATAGAATGGCATGAAATGGTTCCAGCAACCACAAATTCGCTTGGACAGAATGGCCGGCTTGTATCTGAAACATTGTGTCGCTTCCACCCAAATGGCAATGCTTTATGCCAGTTTGGTGTTGCTGTTAATCCATCACCAAAAAAAAAAAACAGGGTGCAAGTGGTCAGCAAAGCTCTGAAAAGGGCTCGCATCCCCATTAGGCCTGTCTGTGGTTACTGGGCCATTTACATAACCCAGAATCCCTGAGAACAGAAACGATTAAAGCATATGTTGGTTCAGTCACTTGTCAAAGAAGCACAGCAGGGAATATGCTCTACTGTACCCAGCCTGCAGGACATAGGCTCTCAGTCAGCTCTCAGTCCCCCGAGACTTCATTCAGAGAAAGGAGCTGGTAGAGACTTATTCTTGGTTCTGGAAGGTCATTCTTTGACTATACACTTTCTAAACATAATGTACTATATGAATATGATGTTTTCTGAATCATTACTTGATTCAGTCTTAAATGTTGTGTTTTTATGTATGTATCAGACAAGACAACCTTTTTGAAGTGTGTTTTCATAAGTGTATTTTTCATTCCACTCAGTATCTCCAAATAATGAGATTGAACAAATAAAAAGAAACTTAGCTCATAATAATGAAATTCATGGCATAGTATTAAACATAATGACTTAGTATTTCAAAATAATGAAAATAATGGCATAGTCTCTAAATCTAACTTAGCAATAATGATTTAATATCTCAGTAATGAAAATAATAGCATATAATTTAAACCTAATGACTTATCTAAAAGTCTTAGTATCAAGAAATAATGACCAATATCACAAAATAATGAGTTATCTAAATATAATCAATCAAAAATAAAAATGTATCTGTACCACTTTTTACAGGTAATGTCATAGAACAGCTTTACAGAATTCTAAAATAAGACTGCGAAAAACAGATGATACAAAGGATAAAGACATAAAACCTCCAGTGAGTGAAAAACTCCCTCAGACCTGGATGAAGAAACCTTGGGAGGAACCAGGCGCAGAAGTGGGACCCATCCTCCTCTAGTCAAACTACTCATACAGTATATAGTTGATAAGGGGACACTGGACCCACACATGTCTGTTTTAATATTCTGGCGTACTGAAGTGTAACTAATGACTTAGCATTACAAAATAGTGATTTAGTATAGAAAATAATGACTTAGTATCTCAAAGTAATTACTTAGTATCACAAAATAAAGATTTAGTATTTCAGGATAATGTAGTGAGATAGTATCTTAATGATTTAATATCTCAAAATATCAGTACACTATCTAGGAATATTGACATCAAAATGATGTTATAGTATCTAAAAAAAGAACAAGAAAGGGGTTTAAAGTAATGAGAAATCATCCAAATATTGGGAAGGTATATTAAAATAATAATAGCAATTCACTCAATAATGAAAAACTAGGTCCTGCCTTTAGGACATGGGCTTAAAAACTGATAGGCTTCCATAAATCATGGCTGGATCTACAGGGAAAGGTGGTTCCTGCATTGTTGTGTTCACCACCTCTTAGCTCACTAGAGGTGGCATTTTTCAAACCTTGACGAATTCTCTTAAGGGTACAATATTCACAGCATAAACGTACTGTTCTTATGTCTTTATTTACCCAATCAGTTTCTAGACTGCTGCAGACAAGGTGCCAAAGACCTGTAAGTCAATTCAGGAAGTGAAGTGTAAATATAAATTTCACCACACATTCAGAGATCAAGAAACTGTTGACAGTAGGTGTATGTGTAATGTAGACACTTTAAACCACTTGTCGGCTGTGTGCTGACAGAAGAATGCTTTGTGGATAGAATGAGAGATCTTGATCTTCTCTTTCACCTTCATGAGCATGTCAGACATGTATAACTAAATGTTACTAATCCACAGTGAATTATTACATGCAGAACACTGCCCTACATTAATTCTGCATAAAGTCTTTGAGATAAGAAAACATACTAATAGCAGGATGAAAGAGATCCCACACTTGTATTTCCTGCCCCACTGAGCTCGGGCAGATATACAGACATACGTAATCTATAGTCATGTGAAAAAGTTAGGGTTAATCCGTGAATATTCAACATCACCATTTTTAAATATACAGACATTTGATCTTCATTATAATCATATTGAGAGATGGAGGTGAAATTCCTAAACACATAAAGGGAGGACAAAATTGGGACACCCAGTGCCTTAATAGCTGGTATTTCCTCCTTTGGCTGAAATAGTTAGATGTGTCCTATTACCGTCCACCAGTCTTTGATATTGACTGAAAGAAAGATTCCCCTACTTCTCTGTGCAGAATTATCTCAGCTGTGTTTTCCCCCCTCAAACTTCCTCTGATACAATAAAGATTTCATAATGGTTTCTATGATGGATCACCAGGCCCTGCTGCAGTAAAGCAGCCCCGAACCCTAACACTTCCACCCCACTTCACACACATCCCACAATGCTTTACAGTTACTATGAGGTTGTTGTGTTCCAATGCTGTTTGGTTTGTGCCAAATACGTCTGCAGTTACAGAGCTCAAATAATTCAGCTTTGGATTCATCTGTCCAAAGCACATTGTTCCAGAAGTCCTGGTCTTTGTCTAGGTGTTCTCTGGTGAAATGTAGTCTTACCCTGTTTTGATTTGCCTTCCCATGTTTTTTTGTGTATGTTTGTTGATTTCTGATGGTCATTTCTGCACATTGACATCAACTGTGGCGGGAGCTACCTGCAGGTCCTCTGATTACAGTTTAAGATTGTTGGAGACTTCTTCGTACATCTCTTGGTCTGCTCTTGGGCTGAACTTTTTAGGACGGTCTGTCCTGGCCATGTTGGCAGTTGTTGTTACATTGTTCTCCTAGCTAAGGGTAGCTGAGTTAACAGCAAAGCAATTTTGTAAATCGCTCTGGATAAGTGCTAAATGCCATAAATACAAATTAAAAATAATTATCTCTCTGGAGCAGATAAACAAAAATGATCCTACTGGTACCATGACTAATGTCAGGTTTGGGCTACAGGGGTATAAAATTCCTCAGCACTGAGGTGTGGAGCAGATGTTCTTTGGAATGATGGTGCTGCATCATAGGACATCCATAGGTGATCATCCATCCAACATCCTGCCCTCACTAACACTCTTGTCATTGAATGCTATCAAATTCTCTCAGCAATGCTCCATAAATCTACTAGAACGCCCACAAAAGCATGATAAACTCCTTTCAAAACCCTTTATTTCAGAAGAAACAATGAATGAGCTGGTGTCCCAATACTTTTGTCCATATTACATGTATGATTAAAACAATTCAAGTGTACCGTACGTGCTTTAAATGCAACTTATATTAATTCTGCACATGAATGTTTATGGTCCCTGTAGAAATAAAAATAGGTGACCAGTTTATGTTGCTGTTTTTTGTTTTATTTATTTATTTATTTTGTTCTGAAAGATGAAGACATGGAAAAATAACAATAAAAGAAAAAAAACTACTGGTGTCGTCTCTCTCTCTCTCTGCTTTTTTTTTATTGGAACAGCTCTAGCTGTGTGCACAATCCCTTTATCTCTTTCATTAGCGTGTCTGCGCGGCTCTTGGTGGGGAGGGCGCGTCGGGGAGACAGTCACTTTCTCACCCCTGTGAAGTTCAGGCAGATTACAGAGGGGCTTTGAAGCTACTGCTGCTGCCGCCACTCCTCCACCACCCCCCATTCCCCCCACCACCGCACATGCACACACAGACACACACACACCCTTCAAACCCCGGCCGAGCGGCAGATCCCCAACAACGACCAAACAGGAGACTGGAGGCGAAGGAACTAAACGCCCTCCGATGAACCATCGCCTTTTATGTCGTTGCGTCTGTTCCCTCAGACAACAAAAGCCACACCTAAGCAATATCACAGCAATGGGATCCAGAGAGAGAAGATTGGGGAGAGAAGTCCCACTGAAGTGAAACTGGAGGGAAAATAACGGTCACACAGTAATTACTCATACCTGTGGGTATCCGACAGTAATCTAGACAGCAATCATACAGGCCTTCCCTACCTTCTTTGGCATGCTGTTTTCCCCCCGATGGTTGACTGTAAAGACAGGGAAATTATAGCTGCTGCTTTGTTCGGATACAGGGATTCTACTCTGAATGGAACCAAAGCTGGCTTGGTCACTGAGGAAAAGCATTCGTAATCCCATCTGCGGCCAAAGAGAGTTCATGAGAGAACAAACAGCTTAGCTCTCTTTGCTCTTTGCTCTCGTTGGCCTGGAAGAATGCCAAGATACCTCTGTCCATGCTGACACCTAAACGACATAACAGCTCATGGAGAGGATCTATTTAGGTAGAGGTGCAGGAGCATTGTGTGTCTCTTTTGGCCATAAGAACAATGAAATAATGCATTGATCCCGGGCATGAATACAACAAAATGAGGAATAACTGTATTAATCAAATCAAATCAAGACATAATGCCTCAATGGGCTATGGACCAGGGACTGTATGAATGGTGCCTCATTAGCATGTTAGCTTCACAGTTATCTGACTCTGCATGGTGGCACAATGTGCCATTTCCATTTCCTAGCTTCAGAGCTTGGTGTTATTTTCAGCTACCAAAGGTTTTGTTTCCAAATGTAAGAGAATGTAACTGAGTCAGTGTGAGTCATGTTCATGTTTTTCTAAGGCATCACTTCATTTGGGGTATCATGTTAAAGGCAGGGGCATCACCAGACCTGGGCTTCCAAGGCCCCAATATTTTTTAATAAGCCCCAAATTTTATAACATAAACCCCCCATCCAATAATCTGAATATGTTCTGAAAGTGAAATAAAAACAAATGTAACAACTATGCCCCCTATGCATGAAAAGTTTAGTTCGGGTGTTTCTCAGCTCAGCTATGATGGAATTAAAAGTTGTAATTTCAGTTTACAGATGAATCTTCTGCTCAACTCATTCTGCCGCTTGGAAATTGGAATGTATCGTGTCCACCTTTTAGGTCGGGTCCCCTATCATTGGCCAGTCCAATGATAATTTCCCTGAGGGAACCCTCCCAATGTTCTATCTAATCTCTAATCTAATATAGTCCAAATATCAGTCACCTTGCGGTCACCTTGTTAAATTCCTCTCTCTACCTTCACAAATTGATTGGAGGAAATTCCAAGAAATTCCCAAGGAAATCCAAATGTCTGTTTACTATGGAAATGAAAAGAACTATGTGTTACCCCCAAGTGGCCAAAATTGGGAAACTTGGACCAGACGGTTGCCCCTATGCTAATGTGACTCTGGCACAAGACAAATGTTCCTTAACCATGGGAACAAGGGAACAAATAAGGACAAATACTAAACTTGGATCAGCAGAATAATGTAGATGCTTTCAGAATGCTGGTTCTAACTCCTCTCACAATATATTTATATATATATTTATATTTATATGCTAAACTCTGAGTCATGGCTGACTGTTCTTTGGGTAAAGAGCGTTTCCCTGTGGCAGCATCACAGTTTATGCGAACTTTTCAAATGGCTTAGAACACAGCAGCGGGCCATCGGCATGCTCCGCAGCTTTGAACACAAAGTCTCCAGTGGATTGAGCCCTCCACAGGACCGGTGCCTTCAGAGACTGCTGCAGAAGAATGGCCTCCAGCGACAGTTAACAAAAACCTAACCTCCCCACCACCTTCCTCTTCTTCATTGTGTTACACACACATTACTCTATGTCTATGCATATACTGTTTATACAGTGCCTTGTGAAAGAATTCACCCCCTTGGCTTTTTACTTATTTTGTTAGTGATGTGACATAAGAATATATATATATATATATATATATATATATATATATATATATATATATATATATTCCTAGACACAATCAAATCCATTATCATCAAATGGAAAAAACATATCACAACAAACCTGCGAAGAGAGGGCTACCTGCCAAAACTCTCAGACCAGGCAAGGAGGACGTTAATCAGAGATGCAGCAAAGAGACCAAAGGTAACCATGAAGGAGCTACAGAGTTGGCCAGAAAATAGCCTTTACTTACAAACAAAAATAGGAAGGCTATTTTGAGTTTGCAAAAAGGCATGTGGGAGACCATATGTATGAAGGAAGATACTCTGGTCAGATGAGACCAAAATTGAACTTTTCAGCCACCAAGAAACCGTTATGTCTGACACAAAACCAAAACATCATCCCAAGAACACCATCCCCACTGTTAAACATGGTGGTGACAGAATCATGCTGTGGCAATGTTATACAGCAACAGGGACTGGGAAACTGGTCCGTGTTAGAATTGGACAGATGGTCTTAAAAATATAGGGATAGCTTGAGCAAATCCAAGACTTTCCGGTTTTGTCAGTGATTTGAGCCTGTCATGGAGGTTCATCTCCAACAGGACCGAGCCCAAAGATGTGGCAAGCTTATAGAGAGACTAATCCAAGCAAGAAGTTCCAGTTGTAACTCTGCTGCAAAGGAGCTCACTGTACTGAGTTTAGGGGGTAGATATACACTAGCGGTTTATGATATTGTGTCCTGTTGTTGGTGGAATGTCAAATAATACATTCACAAAGAATACTTTCACAAGACATTGTATATAGTATCATTAAGTCATTTACAATGGATGGACACCTTCTCCTCCCTCTTCTGAAATCAAGTATTAAAAAGAATTTATTCAAGTTTTGTTGGAGTAATTCAGTACTTTCCAAGGACATCTTTTTATTAGAGCATTGATGTGAGGATTTTAGTGCATTCAATGATGAGTGATGGTGAGATCAGGATGTTGGAGGAACAATCATCACCCTGCCACCCTCCCCAACTCATCCCTAAAGTACTGAATAGAGCACCACCATTCCAGATAACACAGTTGCACTGTTCCACAGCCTCCAATGCTGGGGGCTTTATACCATATATCTTGCATTAGTCCTGGTGCCAATAGGTGCATCTTTGTTTTTCTGCTCCAGATTTGTCATATTCTATTGTCAATACTGCTCTACAGGGACCACTAAACAGTGTATGCATATGTACAATTGTGTTAGCAATGGTCACTTTGCTCATTTGTAAAACAAAATTGGGAGGGAAAAAGGATACCCCCAAAGTTATTACTACTTGAAATGCTTAAAATTAGAATCAGGTGCAGCACATTAGCTGCAAATGATTGGACCATCATTAGAGAGAGGACTTTGTAGGAGGTTGACTTATTTTAAACCTCAGACATTAGTTTAGATTGCTCTTGATTGTTGAAGTGAGTGGGATCACCATGTCCCGATCAAAGAGCTCTCTGGGGCCAGATGGTGGATGCAGATCAGGCCATCCTGGCAATTTCATCCCAAGCAGACCACAGATGTGGCACCATCAGAAATAAAGTTCTTATGGGGAGGAGTGTGCAAGGAGAAAACTCAAGACATGAGTTAAGATTAAAGTTTGTTAGAGAACATCTAGACAAAGACCAGGATTTCTGGAACAATGTGCTTTGGATAGGTGAATTCAAAATTAATTTTTTTGGGCTCAGTAACAGAAGACATTATTTGCACAAACCAAACACAGTCTTTCTTGCACAAGAACCTCAAATCAACTGTGACATGGGGTGTAAATGTTGTTATGGTTTAGGAGCTGCTTTGCTGCAGCAGGGCCTAGAGATTTCTACATCATAGAAAGCAATATGAAATCTTCATTGTATCAGAAACCTTCTGACACTAAAACATCCAGAGCTGAAGGAATTCCACATGGAGGGTCCGGTAGACAGTTATAAGAACCATTGAATTGATTTCCAAAGTAGGAAATACCAGCTATTAGTGCATCCAAGAGTGTCGCAAACCTTTTCCTTTATAGTAATTGAATGTCTATTAATTACAATAGAAATATATTTAAAAGACATTTGTTCAGTTTCATGTGTTTAAGTAAAAATAGTTAAAAAGAAATATCAAATGTCCATATGTTTAAATATGTTTAAAAAGTCAAAGATGTTCATGGGGTGGCTTAACTTTTCACATGACTGTATACCTAGACGGTGTATTGGTTAATCATGCATCACCGTTGGTCCAGGCAACATCTCATAATTCTCATTAGATTGTACAGGAAAAAAGATTTATTGGGGTTGTATGAAAAGCTAGTTCAAAGGCAATTACCTTTCACAGGTAAGACTCAAAGATTGTTTGTGTTTGTATTTTGCCATTACAACAACCTGTTCTATTGGCAGTACTTCTGGACAGGGGTGTCCACAAGTATTTGGATGCATATGCACTTCTCTTCTTGCTCACTCATGTATCAATCCAGCCACATGGACATATGCTCTCTGTCTCTCCCCCTCTCTCTCTCTCTCTCTCTCTCTCTCTCTCTCTCGCTCTCCCTCTCTCTCTCTCTTCCTCTCTCTCTCTCTCTCTCTCTCTCTCTCTCTCTCTCTTTCTCTCTCTAGTTTCTCACACACCCTTTTCTCTCCCTAACCATTCACTGTTTCTATCCCTCACACATGGTCTGTCTCTCTCTCTTGTCACACACACACACACACACACACCCAACAAGCCTCCCCACCGAGCCTCACATCATAAAAAGCGCTCGACTTCTGTTGTAATGGGGCTGTTAAAAACAGAATAATACATTAAAGCGACTTAAAGCATCAGACACTGAGGGTGACGTTCCACTACAACAACAATAAGAGCCCCAGATGAAATATACATTACAGTAATTGGTTCAGAGAGTCGAGAGGCTGAGAGAAATTGAGCGTGAAAGAGTGCGAGAGAACAGAGACAGCGACGGCTGTATATGTATGGCAGCGACAGTCTATCAGATTGATCCATGCAGCACTTCAGTTCAAACTTCTGTCTCTCGTCGATTTTCCTCCACATTCTCTTCAGTGCGTGTGAATATGAAAGCCAGGCTGCTGGAGCTTGTTTGTATATCATATTTTGGAGAGGAGGGCATGCCTCCCTCGACTGCCTGAAGGAGGTGAAATGTTTCTTAAGTGCAATCTGTCAGGTTCTAGAATGAAACATTTAACAGACTGTCTAATTATGATTCATTCATGTGTGTTGGCACTGACAGATGTATAGTGAGTGCTGGGGTCTATGTGTATGACAGTTAGCTAGAATGGATGCACTTGTCTGTACCTCACAAACCTCTTTTGAGGTCATGATCTTTTGGGGTAACTGTTTGACCAAAGTGTTGCGTTGACCAAATCAGGTGTACTTTTCCCAGTGATTTCCCAGTTCACACCTTATGACATTACACTGGAGCAAAAACATTAATTTGGCATTGGCCCCATTGTCCAGGTTTTTAAACATCTGGGCCCCTCAGATCATGCTGAGTATGGAAGGTAGGGGCAGAGCCAACCCCCTGGATGACCAACTAGTGGTGGGGGACAGGAAAAAGGGAAAAACAATCCATCTGCCAATGGCATAGATATAGCCTGTACAGAAGTGACGTGTCCCCACCAATATTCAATTACTAAGACAACAATAAACAACAAACAAATGAACAAAGGAATTCAGAAATGACTTGGAGTATAGAAGAGAAAACAGGAGAAGAAAATAACAGAAATGAGTAAAATTCAGTTTTTAGTCTTAATTGTGTTTCTTTTCAATGTATTTGACTGGGATTTGAAAATACTGTAAAATATAAGATTATAATATTAAAATGATAATGATAATAACAATAATAATGACTCTGTAAACAAAATGCAAATGCTTAAGAGGGAGTATGATAAAAATAAAAACAAAATAAGCAGGAGATTTAAGGTGCTACTCTGGTAGTTCTTATGAAATGTATAGTTTGAATGTTTTCTTCAGACGTCTGTGACTCCTTAAATTTTGGGTTTCTGCTTCTGTAAGGCAGGTTTCCTACAGACTTTGGGATGGATTTTTTTTATTGCACCTGGCAATCCTTACGTCCAGTCATATGTGAGAAATACTGTGCAAGACTCAGGTACAATGTGGGTGACATGGGTGGCAAAAGAAGGTGGAACATAAGGAGCCATTTTTCAAAGAAACCTGTGATGATGAAATGAGTACATCATAATAACATTAATGGCAATGTTGGGCTTTGGTGCACAGCGTACAGCAGGCCAAAATCATCTGTAACTATTTTTTAATGTTCCTTTGTTGGTTTAACAGTAATTTATGATTATATAATTTGTGATTTTAATTATGAATTGAGATTGACATGTCCCCATCAATGTCAAAAGCAAATCTACACACTTGACAGTAACATCTGAAAAGCAACAAAGTCTCCTGGTAGAACCTTTGCTAAAGCTTTCATGTTAATGTTGTTAAGCTGTTAAACCACATAACACTACTAAATTGGTCAATGTTGTGAGCTAAGGTTAGTTACTGTTTGCATTAAAACTAAAAGGATACCAGTACCGAAACCTAAGCACCCTGTTCAAATGTGTACCGTACTCAAACCTAGCTCTCAACTAGGGCCAGTTTCACAAAGCCAGTTTACTTGCATGGATCCCAGAGGCAGGATCTTCAAAAAAAAGTCTGCCTGATGATTCTCATATATTTTGTCACAGTAATTATATTATAAAATATCATCTTTTTTTATTCTCAACTTTTGACACCCACCTGCAACCATTTAGACCATTTGGAATGTTCAGTTTTAAGTATCTACATTCAAAAATAAGTAAACAAAAAAAAAAAAAAATACAAATTGGTAAATTTTGATAAAAACATGGCCACTTTCATCAGGATATTAAACTTCTGATAGTATTTACACCTCAAGTAATTACATATTAGAGAAGCAAAAGGTCTTCCACGAAGATATCAACATATCGCATGTGACTGTGTGATGTAATTACTGTGTTATTACAAATAAAAGAGGCAATGTCAAAAATTGGGGAAACATATTAAATAGGGCTAGTTCCCTAAGGGTTAAACGGTTGAAACTTAATAGTTAGAAGCAGATAAGTAGATGAATATGATGATTTCTGGATGGACCTGTGGTTCTCACACCTGGCAACCCTGGTTCTGGAGTACCACCTTCCTGCACAGTGTACTGATTTCAGTACATTAACAGATCTACTAAACCAGTCAGGGTCTCTTTCTTTTTGAGAATGTACATGTCATGTATTTTTCATCTGGATGTCTCTGGATCCCTTGAGTTATAAGGTACCACATCACAGCAGTGCCATATCATTCACCTAGCAACCACTTGACAAAACAATAGTATCCTCAAAGGGATACCTTGGCAAGTGCATATCAACCACATTCTAACACCATATCAACCACTTAGCGACAACATAGCAAACGTCTAGGACAGTGTTTCTCAACACTGGTCCTGAAGGCACCCATAGCTTTTCTTAAAGCTTCCCCTGCTCCCACCACACCTGATTCAAGTAATCAGCTCATTATGAAGCCCTTCAGAGTTTCAAGGCTGGCTATGTCCTGTTACATAGTGTAACAGGAGGTAATTTAAATAAATCAGAAAGTGCTGTGTCACTTTTTATTCACTTATCCAAATTCCTCAGTGGTCGCGTTTATGCAAAACTGATTCAGAAATGTCTGTGTTGCAGTTTTCTCCACTGTGTGGGACTGAAATTGTCTGATATCAGGCAAGAGAAGCTGTCTTACTGCATGTTTCCATGTTGAGATCAAGTTTGCAGAGGCACAAGCATGACTCCAGACCACGCTGTGGTTCCCAGTGCCTGATTTGTGTAGGTTGTGGTCGATATGCTCGGTCTGGCCCAGTGTTCTGACTTTAGTGCATTTTCTGTTTCTACAAAACATAATAAAATAGATCATGTACTGGCTTGGGCTTGTGGGCCTATAGGCCCAAATATTTTTTAATCATCCTCAAACCAAGCCACCAACTCCCTGCACAAATGAAATGAACGTGAAGGACCCCCCACTTCCCACCCCGTCAACCCTGCTCGAAGGAAATTGAAGAAACTGATTGCTGGCCCTATGTTTCATCAGCTAGCAAAAAAGACTGTAGCTGGTCATATAAAAACCTAGATACGGCCTTGGGTTCCAACTGAACTGCCATGTTACAGTGTCAACATCTCTGCCCAACTGCATTCAGTACCATTACAGAGTAGAAATGAAAGAAAGGTACCATCCAAAATCATACTACTGCAAGAATATTACTTTCAGAAAGAAGGATATGATTATATAACATTGAGAATGCAGTGATCAAACTCATGACCATGTGAGAAATCACTGGTGTGATTGTTTGTTCTTTGAATTTATATAAAGCTTATTTCATTTAATAGCCATTACAGGGGACCTTGTCTTGATGTGGTAGTTATAACTTTTATTCACCAAAACATTTGAAAAGTATTTATGAGACAGTCACATTTACCAGATACTGTTGTTTTTATATTATGTTTTATATATTATATATTATTATTATTTTATGTTATTTATATCTTCAGGAGATCCTAGGCTACTCAAATTTGCCTTCATTTGAGATGTAAATATTTTGAGAATTGAAACGTATCTATGAATTTGACTATTTTTCAATAGTTTTGATTAGTTAACATCATAAATGTTCTTTATTATTGTTGGTATTTATTTATCCGTGTTTTTCCTTTTCAGGACATTTTTTTCTGAAATTTGAGCACATTTTCCTTTATAACCAAATATTTGGGTTAGTAATGTCTATATCCACGTCCCCTCTGACTGATCAGTCTGCATGCAGGATGTCTGCTAAGGCATTTAAACTGGGATTTAATTCAGTTGAACAGAGTGAATTTTAGCTGTTTTCTTGGATGGATTACTCACTGATAATTCAGCACACAGTGATGAGACTAGTGAATAATGAGATAGTGTAAGTCTTTCGGTTTGTTATATATGTACCATGTGTGTCGGTTATCAAAGTTATGAAGCCTAGAAAATGGCATATTACTGTCTGCCAAGTGTAGATCTCAGGTTCTAAGAGTTTATTACAATAAATTTGAGAAAATACTGGGAAAATTCTGAAAAGAAGATAGAGATTATGAGATGATTTCAGCTTCATTCTTCTTGCAGTGCTTTGGATGTTTCTTAAATTTTTCATGTGCAGGAGGATTAGGATTGTTTTACCAGCACTCACACTAAGCTTGATTTTTATCATCTATTGAACAGATATAAAAGCTGCAGAGAGATTCTTCTGTATCTGTGGAAAATCAGATGGATAATCAGAAGGTTATGTCCAATTTAATCAGGAGAACTCATCATGTCTAACTTTAATTGTATTTGTTTACAAGAGAATTTTGACCCCTCCAATATGGTGGATGTATAGATATATCACCTGATATAGAGAACAGGTATGACACAGCTAGGTATATATATGAATGTTAGTGGGTCAGCTTATAAGGGTGAAGAACTGAAGTGCTGACCTATGTACAGCAGGAGGTTTAAGTGGCTCTAATGATGATGTTGATGGTGATGATGATGATGATGATGATGATGATGATGATGATGATGATGATGATGATGATGATGATGATGATGAGGATGATGACTGTTGATTGATTCATTGCAATTAGTTAGAGCAACGTGTTCAATTAATTAGTTAATATTACTGTTCAACAGCCCTAATATGACCCACCACCCAAATAGTACCTCTACTGTGGTGGTCCTGTGGGGTCGTGACCATAGAAGATCAAGGTGAAAGCAGTTTAACAATGTAGAGAAACAGATGGACAACAGTCTGTAATTATAGAACTACAAATTGCTGCTGTTTGGTAAGAAGGCCTGACAATAAATTGTTGAAATAATTATAATTAATAGCACTATTGTCTGTCATTAATTATGTATCTATATTTTTTTTTTCACTCTAGGGTGTGCCAAGCCAAGGAAGGCAAACTGGAGGGGTTTGGGCTGGAGTTCTGGGTGGCTTCTTCTGATGAGACTTGAATCCAAACCTCACTTGTCAGGCAGGACAGAGCATGGTTTGGAAGAGAGGGGTGAGCTAAGGGGATGATGTGTGAATTTACAATAATGTGAGTGAGGATGGATTATTATTATTATTATTATTATTATTATTATTATTATTATTATTATTATTATTATTATTATTATTATTATTATTATTATTATTGTTGTTGTTGTTGTTGTTGTTGTTGTTGTTATAAGTTAACTTAGTAGTCATAATTTTAATAAAACATTTAATGTCAGAACAGTCAGTTATATAACTGTCAGTAATAAAGTTCCAGTCTTTTGGAGAATTCCAGAAAAGTCCCATTTTGCTTTGTTCCATTGTCCATTCCGACAATGGCTTTTTCTTTTTAAACTCATCTAGTTAAATGGGCCACATGCAGCTCAGATAAAATGATAATGTTGGAGAGGAGATGGGAGTTAGGAACGAGAGTGGAGGGAGACTGTGAGGAGAGATGGCTGTTTGTCTTTTGTTCCGGTCGTATACAGACAGAACATTCCGATTTCTCTCAGGCAACAGCATGGAAATAGGTTTCCCAAGATTCCGGTGGGATGAGGCTTCCATGTGTGCGTATACGTGCGTGTTTTGCGCATGCATGTCTGGATCCTTTCAATATCTGTGTTGTGACAGAGGATAATGAATTTGACTACAGCTGCCATTAGTTACCCTTGCTGGCTGGAACTGATCTCCGTTTTGTGGTTAGTTTCCAAAGCCTGTGCTTCACTTTAGAAAGTCAGGCAAGCCTGCAACACGGACACACATACACACACTGGATACACTTATAATGTCATGGATCATAACTGCTATTACTGCAGGCCATGTCTGGAAGATCAAACATTTAACACTAAACAAGTCCAGTGCTTTTTACAATGAGCACAGGAGCACTAGTTCCTACATTGTAATGTCAGAAGCATTGTATAGAACACTGCTGTAGGACACCACTACTATACAGAAGACTGTGGCTTAATCTGGCTTAATCAGCAGCATTATAGAAAACACTGCTATAAAGAATACAGTTGAAGAGCAATATGTCCACTATGTGCAATATGTAGGGACATTATCATAATAGTATGATAATTCTTTATAATAGGAATACCATCCTTATAACAGGAATACTGAATACTGTTGCCTTATATTAGAAAAAACAGTATTTTTTATAACAGGAATACGATTGCTTTCATTAGAAGAGCAGGATCATTTTACAGAACACTGTTATAGGGAACTACATTATGGAACACTAAGGCCTTCATTAGAAATTACTGAGCATCATCAACAAACACTTTTAAGTATGTCTGTTTCCTACACTGCAAAGTCAGGAGTGCAATATAGAACACTGTTATAGAGAATGCTATTCAGGAGCACTGTGCACAATAATATAGACAACAATATTTTGGTTCTATGTAATTATTATAGGGAATACTGTTGTTTACATTGGTATAGAGAACTTTTATCAATAACACTATTTCTTACAGTGGATAATCAGTATAAGTATAGGACACTAATACAGTTGTGTGAAAAAGTTAGGACATGAACACCTTTGACTTTAACATATTTAAACATATTGAACTATACTGAGAGATGCAGGTGATAAAACTAAACATTCAACTGAAGAAAATTCTGATAAACATCATCTGTAAAATGTAATTATTAGATTAATTTTTTAGATTAATTATTATTAAATCTAATTATTTTATTAGATTAATTAATTATTTATTAATTATTATAATTAATTATTGAGAAACACTTTAGGACACCTCCATGTTTATTACTACTTAAAATGCCTAAAATCACAATCAGGTGCAACACGGATGCTGCAAATTATTAGACAATCATTAAAGAGGACGTTGGAGGAACCAGTCATATTTAAACATCAGACATTAGCTTGGTTTGTTGATCCAAAATGAATGGGATCACTATCCAAAGAGACATAATTTCATAATTTCATTAATTCATAGAAACACCCTATACTCTAATAGCTGGTATTTCCACATTTCCACCTTTGGATAAAACAATGTCAATTAGATGTTTCCTATAATCATCTAGGAGTCTCTGACATTGGCTGCAAGAAAGATTACAGGTAGTTCTTACCACAGTTGATGTCAGCATGTATCATCAGAACGAGATCAAACAGGTTTGATTTTCAGAGGAGGTGTGCAGGAAGAACATTGCTGCCACATAGACAAGCCAGATGTCTAATGGAACAATGTTTTTTGGATGGATGTAACCAATAGATCTTTTTTGGTTTAAATGAGAAATGTTTAGAGAAAGGGAAACACTGCATTCCAGTATAAAAACCCCATCCAATCTATGAAGCATGGAGGTGGTAGTATAAAGGTTTGGGCCTGTCATCATTGAAAATTGAATTCTGAAGTATACCAGCAAATTCTAAAGGAAAATGAAGGCATCTGTCCATGAGCTGTGGGTCATGCAGCAAGACAACAACCCTAAGCACACAAGCCATTCTACCAAAGTTGACCAAAGACAAAGTCCTGACCTTAATCCAATAGACATGTTGTGGAGGGACCTAAAGATGGGCTAAAATTTGTGCAGGTCTAATCAACTATTACGAGAAACAGTTATTTGAATGTATTGCTGCACAAAGGAGTCACACAACGTTTTGTGGACAGATGTGGCCAAAATAAATAATTTATTTTAAATGAGAAGTGTTGTTTGGAAAAACAAACACTGCATTTTCAACATAAATACCTTATCCCAATGGTGAAACATGGTGGTGGTAGTATTATGTTTGGGGCCTGTTTTGCTGGATCTGGGCCAGGACTGCTTGCATTCATAAATGATCAATGAATTCTAAATGAGAATTCAAAAGGAAAACATTTGTTTGTGAACTGAATCTCTAGAGAATGTGGGCATGAAGCAAGACAACGACACTAAACACACATCCTTCTATCAAAGCATGGCTAAAGAAGAGTGAAGTTCATGTGTTAGAATAGCCCAGTTAAAGTCTGGAGGACACACATCAACATAACAGTTGATGCTGAAGCTGTAAATTAATGCATTATTAATTTGCAGTTGTTGCTGCACAAGTCACACCAAGTACTGAGAGCAAATGGTTACACACTTTTGCCAATCACAATCAGATATGATACTAAGGATATGTCAACCTGGACCTGACTAGATCTATAGATATCTAGATACTAGTACCCATTTCATATTTGATTTCTGAAATAGGAGTTGTGCCCTGTACTGCTGTTTAAGGCTAAAACTCAAGTTAACTGAACTCTGCATAGGATAAACACTGAACCTGTGTGCTATTAGAGACATGAAGTGTGTTCTTGATCCACCTGACGAAAGAGCCTGTCTTCACAAGGGCTTAAGAGTACCAGACACAGACAGATACTGTCCTGAGCCAAAATGCTACATGTGAGTGTGTGCATGCACATACACACAGTCTTTAGCAGACGTGCAAATGGCCTAAGACCTGCGCACAGGGGTTTAACTTGTCTCTGTAAAATAAATCATTATAATTCTCTGGAATTGCTCCATCTGCACTACTGGAGCTGTAATATTTCCAGACTGTACGAATTCCATGCCTGTGAATGCAGATTCCATATCTTCGTATTCCCACTACATGAGCACCAGTCCAGCATTAGTTTAGCCTTTTGCTTGGGATCACATGAATGTGGTCCGGTCTCTGGCTGCTGAAAAGGCTCTGACATTTTTAAAGGTGAAAAGTTTATGACACGTCCTATCACAGGAATTTCTTTTTTTTAACAAATGTCACGTCAAAGTTGAAGTATTTCAAGCTGTATTACATCTGTGCTGCTGAAAACAGGTGTTGTCTGTCATTCATTAGGAAAAACACCTATGCTGTGTCACTACACACCTTTACAGAAGAGTTGGGAATTGTATGGAGATGTTGTATCGGATCTTTCATGTTTTAGAACAGGGGTCCTCAAACTGTGGTATCACTGGTGGTATGCAAAGCATACCAATGCCAGGCGGTATACCAGCTGACCTCAAAAAATCTGCTGCATACAGAATATTAAGGATAGACATTTATAATGTTCTCTCCTGTAATTTTCATTTACTCCTAGAAGCCGAGATTCACATTTCGCAGGCAGTTACATGCCGTTTTCTAGGCTTCATAACTCAACATCAGACGTGATACACAACTTTAAAAAATTTAAGACTTATTCTATCTAGTGCTCTGTCCACATGTACATTTCAACCTGCATACAGACTCCGAATGATCAGCATGAGGGGCTAATGACATAACTGACCCAGATATTGGTTCATAAATGAAAATGGGAAAGGAGGGACTGTTTGCTCTCTTTCTTTGCTCACACAGTTTTCAAATTTCAGAATAAAAGTCTGGGATGGGAAAGTACTGATACATACATGAATAAAAATAATAAAGGACCTTCAGCTTGTCAAGTATTTTGAAGACGTAAAATCAAATCATTACAAATAACTTTGAAAAGTCTTGCATTTTCAGCTGAAAAACACTTTGGATGATCAATGTCCAACAGAATTTCTGAGATTTCAAGTGGTTTGGGTTATTTTTAGCTTCTAGTCATTTATGAAGTAAAATGACATAGAGGCCCAAAATACCCTTTTATTAGTTTGAAAGAGTGGGTGGGTTTGGCCCCACTAGCCCACTTACACCAGCCACCCTTACTTTTGAAATGACTGCAGTACAGGCTGCATAGCATTGTTATTATGGTGTGACAAATGCATCCCAAAATAGGGCTGTTGTTTTCCCTTTTTAGATGTTGATAAAACCGTTTTGATCTGACAACAGCTAACAAGAAAGCTTTGTTTTTTATTTATTTATTTATTTATTTTTGGCACAGAAATGAATTAAACACCAGCATTATGAGTGCTGTTGAAATGTACAGAAAGCCCTGGAACAATAAATGAGTACAAATAAATTCTGGAATAAATAAATATTAAATAAGTGAGCACAAAGTCAGAGCAAAGCCTATGTAGGATATTATGTGTCAGGCAGTATAATTTGGGCACAATTCTATACTGCAGTATTATACTGCAAATATGATGTACAGTGCCTTATACATCTGATTAGAACCCTAATTACAACTCTTAGAACCCAAGATCCACATTTTGTTGGTAGTATATCATGCCAAACTACAAGGCTTACACTATCTAACCATGGTGGTCTCATGACTGTTTGTTGAATTATTAGTGAGTAATCCTGTAAAACAGCTAAGGGCAAAGGGAGGGGCTTTTTGCTCTCTTTCTTTGCTCAGACAGTGTTCAAATTTCAGAATAAAAGTGCTGATAAGAGATAAACTGATACACACATAAATAACAAAAATAGTTCAGGGTTTTGTCATTATTTATTTAAAAAATGTTTTTGGACCACTATCACACATTTTTATTATTAATATACAACTTATTATAAATATCTTTGTAAATATAACCAATACTAATAACTAATCAAAAATGCATTTTTGCATTCCTGCATTTTAGCTTTATATAAGAAAATTTTTATGTTATTTATTAATATAAACTTGTACAAAAAAATGTGCAAGCACAAGTACAGTTTTGATTGAAACAGTCAAATTCATACAAATATTTTACTTCTGTTATCTGTTAGTTGTGTAATCTCTGATAAATACTTTTCTTGTTTTTCTGATGAATAAAAGGACACCAAACTTCGAAAACATCCCACAAAATTAGCCTTTATAAGGTTTTAATAGAGAGAAAAGCAGGTTTCCCAAACTGGTTTGAGACATGAAAACACATCTGAAAATACTAGTGTATATAATACATTTTAATTAAGTTTAAATGGGTGGTGCTTAAAAAATATCATAGGCACAGTGTGTACAGGATTACGTCTGGACCTGTGCCAGCTTCATTATTGAGAGACACACTGTCCATGATTCCCTATATTCATAATTTTACATCAAGCCTTTAATAGGTTCTTCACACTGACGGCTCTCTTTAGCAACTGCTTTTTCATGGAAAAGCAGGCCCTTTTTGCTGAAAGAGTGTAGGTGATAAGGGGGTCTCAAACTTGGTGATTTCATGGGTGTTTTTTTAGGCTTCCCATTCAATATTATGGCCAGTGGTCACAGTGAAAATTCCTTTTAATATTTCTGTCCTACACCACCACAACATATCCCTACTACATTATAGAGGGTGCAATCAGAGGTTTATACAAATAAAACGTAAAACATATCTTAAGGTTCTTTTAGGGAGTTTTTTATTCTTTCATTTTTTTTTTACAAGCCCACAGAATGGCAAAGTCAGCCCTGTCATAAAACATTAACTATGACAAACGTGGCAATGCTTGGTCTATGTCTGCGGTTTCTCCAACAGGGAACCCATCCAACAATCTGTCCTCCACAGACAATAAGGACTTGATCAACACAGAGGAATGTGCTGTCGGTAGAATCTTACTGTAATTGGCCGTACGAATTCTTGAAGCAGATCAGGGGGGAAACACAACAGGACATCAACCATCTGACAGCACTCTCATCCCATTAGAATCATCCCTCTGTCTGGGCAGAGGTATGGGCAGAATGGTGGGACGGATAGATGGATTGCGTTTATTTTCATTCCAAAAAATTTGGAATATGAGTGCTGGATCCCTCAACGGGATGCTTCATAAAACCTGGAATGTGCTTCAAAGAATGTGCCCTATCTGCCCTGCATGAATAAAACAGCTGCCACTTAGCAGTCTGCACAATGCCCAGAGGTCTAAACCAGAGCAGAGACTGGCTGTAATGGCACACACACACACACACACACACACACACACACACACACACACACACACACACACAGTTTCCCCTTTTCCCACTGTCTTTGTACTACCCTAAGGACATACATTGTACAGCTCGGCTTCATTTTGTAGTACAATCCATGTTAAAAGAATAGACGAGAGAGCTGGAGAGAGCGAGAAAGCTTAGAATATAGGCCTAATTGAAATTCACATTCAGAGTGGTCTGTGGCCGGGTGTGAACCCACCAAGCGATCTCAGAACTCTTCTCAGAGGCTTCTGTTCTACAGAAAAAAGCAGCACATCTGAAGCATCCCAGCAGCATCTGCACTGTGTGAAGGGAGGGGACAGGTGGCCTGTGACGGGATGTGGCCTGAGGTTTGGGGTCCACTCATGGGGTTCCACTGGTGGATTTCAAATTAGTTTGAGGAGTTGGACCACCAACACTCAACAGCGTAATGATCTTATTAGGCCAGCAGACTAATATACACTCACTATCTAGGAGGTTTGTATGGAAATGGTTTGGTTTCAGGAGACTCTACACAATATAGTTTTGTTCAAATGATACCACAGAAACTCCGTAATGAACGGAGCAGCATGATGACTTTATTTCACCATCTCAAACAACATTATTCAGTGCAGTTTGCTGAGTCAGTGAAACACCACCAAGAGTGCAGCTCACTTATGTTTATTATTAAAATGTATATTACTGAGATCAACAGATATTTACTATTTAAATATACAGCATGCTGTGTTTTGGTGTTATATATATATATATATATATATATATATATATATATATATATATATATATATATAAATGCTGACAATTTAACATACACTCTTCAGGTTTTCATCGTATCATACATTGTATATCATCCTTTCTCATCATACCCTTTTTTCTTTTCTTTCTCTACATCATCCTTTTTAATCATATCGCTCAGACCAAGTTCAGTATAACCATGGATCTTCTCTCACATTGAGACTCTTGACTGAGATTTAAGACACGTTTTAGGAAAATCTTGATAAATGAGGCCCAAAGTTTCTAGTCACTGTAGTCAGTCTGTAATTGTCTTCTACTCAGAAAATAGGACAATGCTGCCTCCTAGAGTCAGTATAGGAAAGTCTCCAGATGTTTCTGTCGCTTCTGTCCATTGGTGTTAAAGCATGTTTTCACCAGTTATTGAAAATAAATGGTCAAACTGTAAATCATACAAATTAGATTATGTCATAATAATGAGATGTTAAAGTCAAAATTTATTTATTAGTCATAATCTGATTTTTACATCTTCATATCTCACAACTATATATCTCATTATCATTATTATGACTTTCTATCTCCTTATTGTTACTTTATATCTCATAGGTTTGTCTTCTGGTCTCATTATTAGGGGTATTTATCTCATGATTATGATTTAGTGTCTCATTATTACCACCTAGTATCTCATAATTGTAACATCCAGTCTCATTGCTGTGACTTAGCATAAAAATCTCATAATTATGTCTCACAAGTGTTTTAGTATCTCATAATATTGAATTGATGTCTCATTTCATAGTTACTGTCTCATTATTATGACAGTTTATCTCATCTCATATTTTCTCATGGTTTTGAGTTTATGTCTCAAAATTATGATTTTTATTCATTATTATGACTTAGTATCTGATTATTATGATTTGTTATCTCTTATTTATGACTGAATATCTCATAATTATGTTTTAGTAACTCAGGCCTGAACCCATTGGCAGGTTTATCACAGAGCGTGTTCTCACCTCCTGCCTGTAGAGGTCGCTGTTCTAAACCGGCAGCGCCTGAGAGACGCTGCTCCCTCCGTAACGAATCCAAACAAAGACCCCGGTGGTCAGACACGTTGACCTGCACACAGAACCGGCCTCTGCTGGACACTATGGGCAAAAAGCACAAGAAGCACAAATCAGACAAACACGCCTACGACGGTGAGACGGTGTTTATGTTCTGTTTTAATACCAACTGTTAGCCTGTTAGCTTCTCTACAGCTCTGATACGGGAACGGTCTGATATACAGCTCTGACTGATGCGGGAACGGTCTGATCTGCAGCTCTGATACGGGAACGGTCTGATCTGCAGCGCTGACTGATACGAGAACGGTCTGATCTGCAGCTCTGACTGATACGGAAAAGGTCTGATCTGCAGCTCTGACTGATACGGGAACGTTCTGATCTGAAGCTCTGACTGATACGGCTGATGTACAGCTTTGACTGATGCGGGAACGGTCTGATATACAGCTCTGACTGATGCGGGAACGGTCTGATATACAGCTCTGACTGATGCGGGAACGGTCTGATATACAGCTCTGACTGATGCGGGAACGGTCTGATATACAGCTCTGACTGATGCGGGAACGGTCTGATATACAGCTCTGACTGATGCGGGAACGGTCTGATATACAGCTCCGACTGATGCGGGAACGGTCTGATATACAGCTCCGACTGATGCGGGAACGGTCTGATCTGCAGCTCCGACTGATACGGGAACGGTCTGATCTGCAGCTCCGACTGATAGGGGAACGGTCTGATCTGAAGCTCCGACTGATAGGGGAACGGTCTGATCTGAAGCTCCGACTGATACGGGTTGGGACAGTTTGGTTAGACCCAGAAAAATACACATGTAATTTATAAAGAGAATGACAGAGTTATCCAAAGCAGGGAACACCAACAATACCAAATTAAACAGACATGCCTCCTCAAACTGACATTAGGACATTAACTCAGATGCTGATCTTTGTGATCTGGTCTTTGTGTGTGTTATTAATAATACATCCCCACAGTTTACATAAGATGTGCTGCTGATTAATACTGAAGTACAATCACTTTATTATAGTTACAGTTTATTTTATGAGACGTTCTGGACTTTTATTTAGTTTAGAAGTGACCTTTCTTAAAATGAATGTTTAATATCTTCTCGTCCTGTCTGATTTATCACCCTGACAATTCAGCTCCCAGTGCCTTACAACACTGCTCTGTATAGTAGTAGTAGTAGTAGTAGTAGTAGTAGTAGTAGTAGTAGTACACACTCTAGACTGATATCTGTTGTTGTTTGTTGACTACTGCTGGGAAATTACTAACATGAGTGCACCCATTATGAGCCAATCCAGACAGTTTCCCAATTTTGGCCACTTGGAAGAAACACCTAGTTCACCTAGTAAACAGGGAATTCTTCGATTGCTAAGGAGAGAGAGGATTGAGACCTCAAAGGCGCTGATATTTGGACCAGACAATAATGGACCATAGTTTATAGACTGTGCACATTTATTTATTGCATCCAACAGCTGTGGTTCTTCCACTTGTAAAACAGCTCTGTTTCAGCAACATCTTTGTATATTTTCAGATATTATTTTATGTTTTCATATTCCACTGTAGAACATTAAACTCCCTCTGAGAAGTTCTGATGGCTGCTGTGGCTGAGAGTAATGTCTGTTAATGGCATCTTGTGGACATCAGATGGCGCCCTGAACACCATGATTGAAACAGAATCGGAACTGGGTCACGATTGAATAGCCAATAACCGATCCATTTGTTTCTTGACACTGGTCCTGAAGGCACATTTTAGTGGATTGCCTGCTTTACCACGCCACCTGCAACTCTTAACAGGCTTGTCAATAAGCTGATAATTTGAATGAGGTTGGAATCTGGGAAAAGAAAGTGCAGAGGAGGTGTGTCTCCAGGACTAGGTTTGAGAAACATTGCATTAAAATAAGCCTGATTGGCCCCAACACTGGATCAGATTGGAACATCACTAATATAAGAGGGGAAAAAAACAAGCAATGATAGATCATCTGAGGAGACAGGGACGTGTATTGTCAATAAACTTCTACACGGTTTTGTAGTGTCTTGTCCTTTTTCCTGGGACGGTTCCTCTGTTAACATTTGTGCATGTGTTCCCCTCAGAATACGTGGAGCGGCCACTGAAGCTAGTTTTGAAGGTGGCAGGTAATGAAGTGACCACTGAGCACGTTGACGAAGAGCAGGTAAATCACGATAAGCACAAAGACAAGAAAAAGAAGAAGAAAAAGAAAGAAGATAAGGATAGAGACAGCCCACCACTCTCCCCAGGGGACGACAAGAAAAAGAAGAAGGTAAGGGAGAATATATTAGGGCTGGAAGCTGGTCCTAAAAAGAGTGTATTCCACACACAGATGTGGACTGCTGTGACTGTCTAGACAGAGTGTCTGGAAAACATGTCCTTCCACAAGACATGTGAATAGACTGGCAGTGTTTCTCTGTAAAGCTGCTAACCCGGTGGGTTTGCGGTGGTATGAGATTTTCACGGTATGATAACCGTCTCAGGAAATATCACGGTTACAGTTTTTCACAATTCCTCTTTTTTCGGTTTCAACCTGTTACAATTAGAAATCAAGGGTCTTCAGAGGAGTTTATCCTGCTGAGTAACTGTATTTGATTGCATTCAGCAAGAAGCATGTTGGTGAAGTCAGGATGCTCGATGATCACAAACCTTAGCGCCAGCACCCCACCTCATCCTAGAAGAGCTGGATGGATCATTCCAGAGAACAGTTCCACTCTTCCACAGCTTAATGCTGGGGGCTTTATACCTCTGTAGCCCAGTGCATATGTGTGTATCTCCAGAAAGTACTATTCTATTGGCAGTACTTCTCTACATGGACTTCACAAGCTGTGTGTATTTGTACATCTGTGTCCGCAAATGGTGCAGATGTCTGTAGCTGAATGCATTCATTAGAATTAACATCAAACATTAATGAATGAAAGCTGTGCATGAGGTGGAGCTCTTTTTACTACTTTGGTATCTCAATATGATTAAGGGAAGTGTTGATGTATGATGCGATATGATGAAAATATTAGCAAAGTATAATGTTAAAGTATCAGTATTTAATTATAACAGCAGAAACTGCATGCTGAATATTTATATAGTAACATTTCCATTTTTCTAAGGCATAATTTGAACAAGAGCAGTGGCCCTCTGCAAACCAAACCATTTCCACATAATCAAATAACAGATTCAATATTACAATATGACCTTATATATATATATATATATATATATATATATAATCTCAGTATTTGTAATATACTACCTGGCCCTAATCCAGCTAATGTACTTTTATGAATCACTGATACAATGAACTGCTAATGAAATGAATTTGCTGATTATATTTTCAATTATTCAACTGAGACATTGTTTAAAACTTTGAAAGTAGTGAAAAGGTGGTGAGATATTGAACTGCATTGGTTCAACATTGGTTTTTCGCTACCGATATTAAGCAGCAGTACATGGTATAATAACCATCAGTTTACATACCACTATATACAGTGCATCCAGAAAGTGTTCACAGCATTTCACTTTTTGCACATTTTATGTTCCAGTCTTATTCGAAAATTGATTCAGTTCATTGTATCCCTCAACATTTGTACACACAATACCCCAAGTGAGAAGATCTTTGCTAATTTATTAAAAATATATTTGCTCAATACTTTGTTGAAGCACCTTTGATGCTACAAGCTTGGCCCACCTGTTTTTGGGAAGTTTCCGTCAGATTGGTTGGGGAGTGTCAGTGCGCAGGCATTTTTAGATATCTCCAGAGACGTTCAATTGGCTTCAAGTCAGGGCAGTGGCTGGGCCACTCAAGGACATTCACAGAATTGTCCCGATGCCACTCCTTTGTTATCTTGGCTGTGTGCTTAGAGTCGTTGTACTGTTGGAAGATAAGCCATCCCATCCCAGTCTGATGTCCAGAACGCTCTGCAGCAGGTAATCAGCAAGGATGTCTGTACATCAATAGAGACATCATTACCTTGACCCTGAGTTCATGGTACAGAGAAACATCCCACAGCATGATGCTGCCACCACCATGATTCACTGTAGGAATGGTATTTGATAGGCGATCAGCAGTGCCTGTTTTTCTCCAGACATGATGCTTGGCATTGAGGCCAAAAAGTTCAACATTTATTTAATCAGACCAGATGATTTAGTTTTTCATGATCTGAGAGCCCGTCTGGAGTTTGCTTAAAGGACTGTCAAGTGCCTTTTGCCATTCTACCATACAGACCTCCTTGGTAGAATGCTGCACATGATTGTCCTTCTGGAGTATGTTTCAGTGTTGGAGTGAGGGGTCAGAGTGACCTTAGTCACCTCCCTGACTAAGGCCCTTCTACCACTGGCTGGACGACCAGTTCTATGAAGAGTCCTGGTGCTTCCGAACTTCTGCCATTTACAAATGATGGAGGCCACTGTGCTCATTGGGACCTTCAATGCAGCAGATTTTTTTCTGTACCCTTCCATAGATGTTTCTGGATACATACCTATGATCTGACATGCACTGTCTACTGAGGGACTTTATATAAACAGGTCTGTGTCTTTCTAGATAATGTCTAATCAACTGAATTTAACCACAGGTGGCCAATCAAGCTGTAGAAACATCTGAAAGATAATCATTTGAAACCAAATGCACCTGAGCTCAATTTTGTGTGTCATGGCAAAGGCTGTGAATACTTATGTACATGTCTTTTAATTTTAATAACAGTCCAATGGCATTTTGACTTGTGTTCACACTGAATGTCTTCCTGTTAAATTCCTTTTAATTCCCACTTAAGGTTCATGTATGAGAGGGGTTTGTGTGTTGATTTTTGGAATCACTTAATTGTAGAGAAAATCCTGAGCAGTCATAACATGAACACCACTGTCAGGTGACTGAAGAGCACTAATCTTCATCTAGAATGGCTCCTGTTAATGCGTAGATATATTAAGCAGCAAGTGGAAGTCAGTTCTTGAAATTGACATGTTGAAGCAGGAAAAAGGGACAAGTGTAAGAATCTGAGACACTTTGACTAGAACCAAACTGTGATGTTAACTGGATAAGAACATCTCTGAAACACCAGGCAGGTATTGTGGGGTGTTCCTGGCAAGCAGTGGTTAGGACCTACCAAAACATCTTCCAAAGAAGGACAACTGGTGATCACAGGGTCTTGTGCACCTCTTGCTCATTGATGCTCATGGACATCCCACAAGGTGGACCTACTTAATTATGGTCAGGTGGTATTAGTGTTATGATTGGTGTGTGTGGACTTTCAGGTGAGAGACTTTCAGGGATTGATCAGTGCTAGGGTTTGGGTTTGTGTTTTCTTGTCAATGTATTAAAAGGTCATATTTCATGGAAGAATTTCTGTAATATCTGCTCAGACGTTTCTTGTACATTAATATTGTGATCTTTTGTTTGACACAGATGACCAAGAAGAGGAAAAGCCTAGAGCCAGGAGAAATGGATGTGGACGAGCAGAGCAGAACTCCGGCCCGGTCCGATATATCCCAGGATAAGCCTCTCACCCCCTCATTGGCCAAAGTTGAAGGTAGTGTTAATTCTGTTTTGCCTTCATTGAGTCTAGAGTTTGAATAATTAAACATGTTTAACCATTTGTCTTTGTTTTATTTTTTCCCAACTAGAAAAAGAACAGACTCCGCTACAGGAAGCCCTCAGTCAGTTAATCAGACAGTTACAGAGGTATGCAGTAAATACCAGACATTGAGAGACCTCACGATACACTGAATGAGAATCTTTCCTGTTTACATCTTTATACTTTATATCCATTTAAATATTTAATGAATGCCAAAAGCTACGTTCATTACCAGGCTGAAAAGACTCAAGTCAGTATTTCTTTTGCCTTAATGTAAGATTTTTCCAGGGTTATTTAGGCATGTCAGAGTCAATCTTTTCAAATGACACTTGGGTCACTTTGAGGATTTTCAGAGTGCAGGCATATCGTATTTGTTGATCACTGTCTGCACTGTTATTTTCAAGTAATCAGATCTCATTTGTGTCGACATCACAAACCAGTCTGAATGGATTGTAGTGGTAATACTGTAGGTGTCCTTTTTGGATCCCTCACATCGCAAAAAGTTACTTTGAAATCTGATTTGAGCATCCAGACTGAGATTCATCTGTACAAATGGTTTTGTCTGACTTGCAAAAATTAGATTTAATGTGACTTTTTGCTGTTCAAACCATGTGTGTCTAATGGCCTGGGCTTCCATGGCTGTGGCCCCAGATAGTTTTAATAAGCCCCGTCTCGTGATGTTTCCCATAACTGTCTACTAGTCTCTGACATCAACTAGAAGAAAGATTTCCCCTCTCCTCCGTGCAGAATTCTTCCAGCTATGTGATGTTTGTCTTCATACGGATGGTCTTTTTTATTTTATTATGGTTTTTATGATTGAAAGCTCTCAAGGTTCTGCTGCAGCAAAGCAGCCCCAAACCATGACCTTCACACCCTCTTGCTGTTTTTGGTTTGCGCCAAACACGTCTTCTCTGCCTACTGTGCCAAATATCATCAATCCCTCTCCTGCCAACGTCACTATTAAAAAAATCGGTCTGAATGCAATCCAGATGTGCCAGAAATCGGATTTGGGCTGGCAGGCTGAACATAGCCTCCCATATGTGGTCATAGATCAGACTCATATCCAATTTGTACAGTTTCCAGTCACGCATGACCAGGCTTGGCCAACTAAAGGTCACAGTACTCAAAAATAATTTTTATTAAAAAAATGTAATTTCACTGGTTAAGTAAACTCATAGTTACAATAATGCACCAAACCTGGCCTTCAGCTTTGTTCTGGCTCCTGCGCTCACATAGATCTTCACGTGACGGGCTGTGGATGGAGTTTTAATAAGGCTTGTAGTGTGAACTTAGCCACAGAAGCTGAAGATTGCATCCAAACTGAACATAAATTGCTGAGTTAGGCCGTATGTGTAGAGTTCTATTAAATGTGAGCCAACACTTCATTGTTTTTGTTAGACTCCACATTGCTGGGACTGGGTTCATTGGTGTTGCTGTGTGCACTCTCTTGCAGGAAAGACCCCAGTGCATTCTTTTCGTTCCCTGTAACTGACCTCATCGCTCCTGGATACTCACTAATCATAAAGAGGCCCATGGATTTCAGCACCATGAAGGAGAACGTGAAGAGAGAGTTCTACCAGTCTCTGGAGGAGCTGAAGGTATCCCACATCCTCACTCTAAATCCTGAACTGTTGTGCTTTGTTTGTTTTAGGTTCAGATCAAACAACATGTTCAGAGATAGAGTACAGGCCAAAAGTTTGGACACACCTTCTTATTCTCAGTTTTCTGTATTTTCATGACTATTTTGAAGGCATCAAAACTATGAATGAACACATGTGGAGTTACTGTATGTACTTAACAAAAAAGGTGAAATAACTGAAAACATTCTCTCAATGAGCTTCAAGAGGTTGTCATCTGAATTGGTTTTCCAGCAGTCTTGAAGGAGTTCCCAGAGGTGGCTCATTGAGAGAATGCCAAGAGTGTGCAAAGCAGTAATCAGAGCAAAGGGTGGCTATTTTGAAGAAACTAGAATATAAAACATGTTTTCACTTATTTCACCTTTTTTTGTTAAGTACATACAGTAACTCCACATGTGTTCATTCATAGTTTTGATACCTTCAGTGAGAATCTACAGTGTAAATAGTCATGAAAATACAGAAAACGCATTGAATGAGAAGGTGTGTCCAAACATTTGGCCTGTAATGTATTTTAAGAAGAAATGCTGCACAGTCTCATGGCGTTTGGTTTTTGTTTGTTTGAACAGGTGGATTTCAAGACAATGTGTGAGAATGCTATGATTTACAACAAACCAGAGACTATTTATTACAAGGCTGCCAAGAAGCTGCTCCACTCTGGTATGAAGATCTTGAGTCAGGTGAGTTGGGATGGAAAGCTGTAAATCTTCTAGTACATTCTGGCTGGTTCGATGCAATAGCGTGAAATGGGCACTAGGGGGAACCAGTGTGCTGTGTTGAGACATTATCCCACAAGAGGTTGGAGAAGAGATTGCAGTAGAGATTGGAGAAGTCATTTTAACATAGGATTGCCAGGTGGATTAAAACAGCAACTTTATAACACCTTACTGTATGTGTTTGTGTAGGAGAGACTTCAGAGCCTGAAGCAGAGTATTGAGTTTATGGCAGGCTTGAAAACGCCAAGCAGCAGGACAACAGACGAAGGGGAGGAGGAAGGGTCAGCGAGTGACCCCACCAAATATGGGCCATCACCTATGGATACCAGTGACAACTCTCAGTCACCTAGAGTGTCCAGTAGAGAGACACCCAGGTATAACTCATTTTAGGAATGGTTCATTGGTTCTGAAATTGGAAAAGTAAGTGTAACAGATGTTACAGCATTAACATATTGCTTATTGAATTGCACAAAAGGTGCAGTCATGTGAAAAAGTTAGGACACCTCATAAATATTTATATATTAATGTATGGTTTCCAATAACCATCAATAAGCGGCATCAACTCTGACATCAACTGGAAGAAACGTTTTCCCACTCGGCCATGTGGAATACGTGAAGTTTCACAAAGTCCACTTTTCACAAAGTCCACTCTCATACAATAAAGATTTCATAAGGTCTCTAGGATCTTTCCAGCCCCATGCTGTTACTGTGCCCAAATAATTCGGCTTTGGGATTATCTGTTCAAAGCATGTTGTTCCAGAAGTCCTGGTCTTTGTCTTGGTGTCCTCTGGAAAATGTGCCCTGATGTGGTTTTTGATATACTTTATGTAAAGCAAGGGTTGCTTCTTTGCACGCCTCCCATGAAAACCTCTTTCTGATGGTAGGTTATGCACTTTGACATCAACTGTGGCAAGAGATACCTGTAGGCCTCATGACCACATTTTAGAAATGGACGAATCATTTCGTTGTCTGCTCTTGTCCAGATTGGCACTCGTAAATTCATTTCTGGACGGTGGAACGGCGGAGAGTTTCTAATAGTTTTGATATTTTTCCTCCTAACCTCCTTGGCACGGAGAGGTAAAAAGTGAGGTAATCTAGAAATGGAAGGCTTTTCCGTAAAGGCGCTCTAAGGAGGTTACGCTGTGTGTCTTGTCTCTCGCTCTTGCGCTCTCTCTCACAACAGCTTTAGAAGAGGAATGTGTAAAATCATGTTGAGACTTGTGCGCCATCTGTGGTTTGCGTGCTAGAAAACCCATGCTTCACATACCACACGCTGCCCTCACTCCAAACACACGCTTTACACTCGATGGTTAAATACAGTGTCTGGGGAGTCTGGAGTAGCTGCCTCTTTAGGGTGGGGCTGAGTTAGTAGGAGGGGAAAATGTTGCGTGGAATACACAGCATTTATTTACAAAATACAGAATCAGGTGTTGTTGTTGTCACGTGATAACCAACAAATGGCAGATTTTGGAAATGTCCCTAATATTCCTATGTGAATTTTTATACATACTTATTAAAGTTATTACATTTATTGTAGCATAATACATTTATAAAGTTCAAGCTAAATACTAGGAAATTCCATATCAGATTTTTACATGGTGATGAAGAGACGAGTGTGTTTTCTAAATGGCCTTTATGTGCCCTTTCCTCTCTTCAGTAAGGACTCTAAAGAGGATGTTCAAAACCAGGCAGAGAAGGATTTGGAGGAAATTAAAAAGATCATCCAGGAGTCTGGAGGTAAACTGTCCAACAGGAGCCTGCAGTGTGAGGTAAGATTGTTGGCCCACTTGTCTCCAAGCCTCACCAGTACATTACACTCCTACATGTTAAAGAAAGCCAAAGTTAAATTCATCTGGAAGTTGAGCAACACAGCTGTGCCACAAGCCTTTTGTTCAGATTATTCATTGTCCTCGTACAGCAGAGCTGCCCTTCTGTTGCTTGAATGTTTTGTATTTTTATTTATGTTTATTTATTTGTTGAGTGGTTTTGTTCTTTGGCAGCTTGAGTTTGAGCGGAGGAAGTCTGATGGCACAACCACGCTAAGCATCCTGAACCCTGCCGATTTGAACGCTGGAGGTAGGACCACGTAAACATAATTAGGACCGAAACAGAACCGTACAGTGTTTATTTACCTGTGCAGGATGATGGTTAACCCTTAAAAATTAACTATTTTATATGAAATGTATCACCTAAACATATAAATTATAAATTGCATATTTAAATAATATATATATATATATTTAAAAAAATAAATAAAATGTGTTTACTGTACTTTTGTCATCACTGACAGTAACTGCCAGGTTGGTCTCTTGTGTGTAATTATGTGATGTAAAAATATGTGTAATATATATATATTTACTCCTCAAACTAAGCCTGTTGTGGTTTTTGTTGTGATCAGATCCTGGGTACTGTCCTGTGAAGCTGGGGATGATGGGTGGCAGGCTACAGACAGGCGTAAACACCTTACAGGGTTTTAAAGAAGACAAGAGGAACAGAGTCACTCCAGGTAACAAACATGACTCATTTTAGTCTGAGAGAGAACACCTTCATTTACAAGATGAGTAGATCAGTGTTCATTAGGGATGCACTGAGAGGACAGTTCTTCGGCAGAAATCAGAATTTCAAGTTTTTTTCAGTGTTTGTTCCTTGTCACCATTGTCTTGCTTTTCAAAGAAAACTACAATGTTAATCCCAGCAGAGACCAACCCCGTGATTTAAACTGTATTCCTGCTCGACAATTCAGCAGAACAGTGTTTGCAAACAGCCATTCTTGAGTCATTCTCTGTCACTTAACCCTTTACCAAGTATGGTCCCACCAGGTATATATTTGCCGTGGCTGTTCCACGGTTGCTACAGTCTCACTTGTGGGATTGGAAGCTTTGCCGTAGAATGTTCAGCTCGATACAACAATCAGCACAGGTTCATCTAACCTGCTTTGTTCCATCTTAAATTGGGCAAAAGATACAGACGTCAACTCTGCCACTATTTTAAGGTGGAATTTCAGTGTCGGGCTGTAAAGTTAAGCATGTTGCATTTTTTTATTTTTTTTTACATAGTTTATAACTTTAAAATGACATTTAAAAACATTTATCAGTCAGATCATTCCAGGTGTTGCTGGATTGTGTTCCAGAGCATTGATCAGATGACAGTAGATAGTGTTGCTGGTATAGGCTCATGTTTCAGACGTGTGTGAGATTCCATAGTTCTCATCAGAAGTGTCCCGACCTATTGAAAGATGTTATCCTAATTAATAATAGAGCTGCAAGTGTGACACTGTTTTGAGACCGACGGTAACCCTGAACGTAATTGAAGTTATAGAGATGAGCAGTTCCTAGCTTGTTTGAAAGAGTTTCAGATGATTTTTTTTAGTGGGTGACCTTCACATCATGCAGGGCTGCACGATTTCCAATGCTGTTAAACGTATGTGAACCTTTTACAGTGTTCTGCATAAATGTGACTTGAAATATGATCTTTAATTAAGTTCTTAAACTAGATTGAGGAAAATTGCCAGCAGTGGGTCGGAGGAATTTGGGATCAGTGATGTTGGTAGGTGTCTTTGCATGAACCATTCCAAAGTGAGAATTACTCAACCCTCCCCCTAACACATGAAGTTATTCAATGGCCTGGCCATTTTTGCTCTCTCAGACTGCAACTGCCGATGGCAAGCAGTATGATCCAGGATTCTAAGCTGTGATCCTCGCATCGTGGTGCTAGAACAATAGAACCCAGGGTCTGGATTTTGGAACGTTCCAAAATGATGTTCTGTTTGAACCCTTTCTTTATAAGCTTGTGTGCTGAAGGTTGTTGTCTTGCTGCCTGGTACAGTTACACTTAAGCTTAAGTTCAGACATTGTCACGAAGAACTGGCTGATTCAATCCAGCGCAGCAGAGTAGCCCAAACCTTCATGCATAGTATGGACAAAAGTATTGGGACACCTGCTCATTCACTGTTTCTTCTGAAATCAAGAAAATAACAGGGTTCATCAAGTGAAGCCTTTCGAAAAAGATTTTGAAGCTCTGCCGTGAGGATATGATTGCATTCAGTGAGCTCAGGATGTTTGGATAGTCACCACCTCCACTCATTCCCATCTTCCCAACTCATCCCAGAAATGCTGTTTATGTTTTAGGAATGTAGTACAGGAGTGTGTTACCTGTACTCATCATTTAAATAATGGAACACATCTTCAAGATCCATTTGGCTGTTAAATCACACTAGGAGTGTGTCAATAAAGAGAGAAAAGAATAGAAAAGAACAGATACAGGCATTTTATATTCCATGGAAAACTGTTGTTTGTCTTGGCTTGGATTTATGGTCTCTGAACAATAGCCAGAAGCTCAGTCATTCAGACAGAATTATTTAAGAGGACACAGTAGACCCTGTTGAAACAATCAGCACAAGGAAATTTAAACTACTGTCTGGAAAAATGTCTGCCTCTGCCAGAACTGGGCTGCATGTAATG
This sequence comes from Acestrorhynchus altus, assembly GCA_034509495.1. Lineage (NCBI taxonomy): Eukaryota > Metazoa > Chordata > Actinopteri > Characiformes > Acestrorhynchidae > Acestrorhynchus > Acestrorhynchus altus. The sequence goes on along the minus strand of CM067523.1, from coordinate 10,814,989 downwards.
TGACAAATTTGGTTTGAGATGATTTCCAGAACAATGAAGGGCTCAAGTATCAAAGATAAAGTTACTGAAGCATGAATACACAGCCACAGTTTAGGACATATCTAGTTGGATGTCTTTCTTCAAATATATGCATCAAAATAATGCACAAATGATTATTTTTGAGATCAATCTGATGTAACGTAGAACACATTCTAATGATTTTTTCATTTTTGTGGAATTTGATCATCTATTTGAGCTCTGAACTTCCTGCTTGAAATGACATTACAAATGACGATATTCAGGGTCCAAACACACTTTCTTACAGAAGATTCGTACACTATAAGTGGGTGGAGGTTGTGTAGCTCTCTTCGGCTGTATTCAAACATCCAAATATTTAAAAAACTGAGGAACTTCACTCCATTTCTATCCACACAGTTGAAAATGCTTGCATTAACATGTTCTGCATGTGTGGTCTGTAGTGTACTAAGTCTAGGAATTACAGATTCTAAGTCTAAGTAGAGCCTCACAAATTTGTAGCAGAACAGCATTTATATGTTATTCATATGTGGAAATTCATAGGTGGTCTAGTGATAAATCTCTATCGGGATATATCTATTCGGTATATATATATCTATATCTATTCGGGCCGCACGGTGGCGCAGTGGATAGCACTGTTGCCTCACAGCAAGAAGGACCTGGGTTCGATCCCTGACTTGATCACGTGGTTTTCCGGTTTCCCCCACAGTCCAAAGACATGCACGTTAGGTGAATTGGTGACTCTAAAGTGGGCCTTAGTGTGTGTGTGTGCCCTACGATGGACCTGTCTATGGTTGTTTCCCGCGCTCAGAGTTCCTGGCAGGGCACCAGCTCCCCCGTGACCCTATCCAGGAATAAGCGATATAGAAAATGGATGGTTGGATGGAATCTGCTTTCTTTTGTACACATAAGAAAGCCAGCAAGAAGGGAATTACATTAGTCAAGTTTGTTGCATTGAATTGAAATTGTGTTTTAGTAAGTCTGCTTCACGCGAAAATCTGCCGTCCAAAAAGTCATACAGCCGTCAGATCCAACTGAACAATGTTTCATTGTGCAGCGGCTCAGGCAGAGAAAGGCTTCATGTTCCCAGGCTCGAGATGATGGAGCCCAGCAGGGGAGAGGTCTTTAACAGTGACAAGAAGCTACAGTGAAATTGCAGGACAAAAATAAATGAGGGAAAAGGAATCAAAAAGGTTTAGAAACATCTGTTGGTGATTATATGTTTTCATTAAGATCTTAGAAACACAAATCATATTCCTTTTTATATCATGCAGTAAAAGTGGTATCTCTCAATTGGACCGAGCTCCTGTCTTCTAGAGATTGTTATCGTGGGACTGAGATGAGGGAGTAGATCAAAAAGGAGAAACGAGGATGTGCTTCAAGGCTGAGGGATAACAAAAAAGCCTTTATTTCATATGGTCTTCGTTTGTTTATTTATTTATATAGGCTTTATTGCATATAGGATTCAGTGGAACGGACGTCTGCACAGACCTGTTACGTCAGTATGGTGTGTGTGAGCTGTGGCCTGTGGGCCTTCAGCATGTGTTCCTTGTGTTTTATGGTTGTGATTTACGTCGAGTTGACAGCTTTGGTTTTTTTTTTTAAGCTTTGAGCTTTGCAGTTTCCTATGAGGTCCATAAACTTTCCTTCTATTGATTCATTCTTGTCTATTATTTTCTCTCCATCTGTCTGTTTACATCTTTTGTTCTTTCTTTCAAGCTCACTCTATAATAGTGCTTGAAAGTTTGCAAACCCTTTATCATTTTTGCATAATTTGAGCTAAAATTTCATCAGATTTTTGTATGAATCCTGGGTGACCAAGGATCTCACCTTATCTCTAAGGGAGCGCCCGGCCACCCTACGGAGGAAACTCATTTCGGCCACTTGTATCCGCAATCTTGTCCTTTCGGTCAAGCTCGTGACCGTTCTTCACCACAACGGACCGATACACCGACCGCATGACTGCGGCAGCAGCACCGATCCGCCTGTCAATCTCACGCTCCCTCTCACCTCCACTCACGAACAAGACCCTGAGATACTTGAACTCCTCCACTTGGGGCAGGACAGCTCCACCGATCTGGAGGGGCAAGCCACCCTCTTCCGGTCGAGAACCATGTATGAATCCTAAAAACTGATCTAACCAAATCAAACATATTAGACAATAATGTTACACTTGCTCATTTGTTTATTGAGGAAAATGTTTCAATACTACTTACCTGTTTGCGGCAAAAGTTTGTTAACCTGTGTTTTCAGTATCTGCGTGACCCACTTGAGCAGCAATAACTGCAACTAAACATTTCCAGTTACTGTTAATTAGCTCTTCACTTCAGCTGGTAGGAACTTTAGCCCAGTACTTCATACAGAACAGCTGTAGTTCTATGTTGGTTGGTTCCTTCCACAACATTTCTGTTGGATCAAGGTCAGGACTGTCTACCATCGATCTTTGCATGTAAAATTTAGCCCGGTTTTGCAGGATATATTGACAAACCCTATTTTCTTAAACAGAAAAAGCAAAAAACAAAACACACATCCCTCATGTAGATGATCTTATTTTCAGGAGATCTCGGGCTACTTAAATATGTCATTTGAAATGTTAGCAGAATTTAGAAATGTTACAGTGAGTTCTTATACTTGTAATTCTTGACAGTAGTGCACATAACATGGTACATAGAAACCTAGAATACCGGCGTGTACACTGTAAAAGCACAATATTCTCAATGAACTTTTGCACGTTAATTATTTTGAACCTGTTGAGAAAGATCTTAAGGTGCTTCAAGGAACCTTGAATTAAAGCACAAGAGTCTTGAAGAGATTTGATTTACTATTGTAGAACATAATCATAATACTCAAGTCTATTTTTTCCGTCCTCTCTCTCTCTCTCTCTGTGTGTGTGTGTATTGGTATGATTGACACTGAAATCACTGTTTAACAGGTCTCTCCCTTTTCTTTCAGTGACCTATATGAACTACGGACCTTTTAGCTCCTATGCTCCTACGTATGACTCCAGCTTTGCCAACATTAGTAAAGAGGATTCAGATCTGATCTACTCTTTCTATGGAGAGGAGTCCAGCCTCCACGGCTCTGAAAGGTATGAGACATGGACCAAAGTACTGGCCCACCTGCTTATTCATTATTTATGAATTATGAGCTCAAATTAAGAGTTTGTCCTGTTGTTGTTGGAGTGTCTGGGAAGACTTTCTATTAGAATTTGGAGAATTGCTGTTAGGACTTGATTGCATTCAGCGACAAGAGCGTTAGTGAGGTCAGGATGTTGGATGGGTGGTTACCAACCTACCTCATCCCCAACTCATCCCAAAAGTTCTGGATGACGCACCATCATTCCAGAGAACATTTTCACTGCTCCACAGTGGTGGGGGGAATGTGCACCCATCTAGCTCACATCTTGCATTAGCCATGGTGCTAATAGGTTCATGTTTGTTTATGTGCATTTGCACATCAGTGTCAGCATCAAATTAAAGAAGCTGAATCCCTTCATTAAGAGAGGTGTATATCATGGGGATGTGTGTGTATATAATCGTCTCATTTATCGAGGGATAGGCACAATACAAATTCATCTACACTCCGCTGATGTGTAATAGGTGTAGATTTTTGATCTTGCATGCCACAACCACTGTGAACATAGTTCACAAAATCAGTTTACTTCACAAAGGTTAGTGAGTTATTTATAGGAGGAGCAATGCTGTTATATCTGGAACACCTACACCAAGACTAATGTTGATAGTAGATCCTTTATATTCTATTAGTTGTGAGGTGGGGCCCCTATGAGCATCAGCGAGTCCTGGATGCCCATGACCGTGCCATTGGTTTAGCAGTTTTTTGAGCACTTTTGGCACCACATACTGGGAACACCACACAAGACCTACGTGATGTTTTGGAGATGTTCTGACCCAGTTATCTAGAACATCACAGTTCGTTTTTTTGTTTTGCATGTGTCTCTCAGATTCTTAAACTGAACTTACTTCCTACTTCAACACATCACATCAACAAGAACAGACGGTTTCCTAGTATGTTGGCTTGTTTGGTTTATATTTTGGATCATGAGCCAATCGTCTTTGGCTTTCCATCCCTGTAGCAAAAGCTGGTCTTGGTTCATTGTATTGGTTCATAAAACTGTGTGGAAAATCTGTATTTATTTACAATTTTAAAATTGACCTTCTGAGTCTTATTGCTAAGTGGCCTGCGTCTTGTGATACAAGCTCTATTTCTGTTCTCAAAGTCTTCAAATGCTTGACTGTGACACCACCCCTGCCCTGTGGAGGTTGTTGGTGACTGTTTGTCACTGACAGTTATTTTTAGGTTTTTCTTCACAGCTCTCCCAATGTTTGTCATCAGCTGCTGTTCCTTCAATGTTTGGTTTGTCTACCAGTGGTTTTAGCCTCCTTTTTGTTCATTTGTCTCTTCATTTGTTTATCTATTATTTAGCACAACCACACCAGTCAGGAACAAGTGCAACACCTACGTGTTCATATCAGGAAGCATTTTTGATCTCAAACCCAAATGTTCTCATTGTTGAGCAAAAATAAAAGATTTGGCTTTGCAGTTAAATTCTTTCCAGGGAGACTTTACGTTACTCCAGCCATCTGCCAGGCTTTTGGAAGGAAAAGGGACTTTTCTTCTTGTAATATTAGTTTCAAGGAAAGCTTTAAACTTCACCTACAGCTGTCTTCTTTCTGGTGCATGTCTCTAAAGCCTGGAGTCTGGAAGCCCAGGCTCCACTCAATCAATGCCCCTATTCATACTGTCATCATTTCACACTCACCTTCAAATATATATATTTTTTGTGTGTGTGTGTGTGTGTGTGTGTGTGTGTGTGTGTGTGTGTGTGTGTGTGTGTGTTGTGTGTGTGTGTGTGTGTGTGTGTGTGTGTGTGTGTGTGTGTGTGTGTGTGTGTGTGTGTGTGTGTGTGTGTGTGTTTATGTGTGTGTTTATAAAGTTTTGCAGCATTGCTGATTTCCTGCAAAAGTCAGAAGAGTATATGAGCAGACTGGTTGATAATATTTTGATGCTCTCACAAAATGGGGGAACACTCCAAACAACTGAATGACTGAAGATGTAAGCACAAGAACAGAATTATTTCTTGTTGTTCTGAGGCGCTTGGGCCTCAGTGACTTGATTTCTGTAAAGCTGCTTTGTGACAACTCCCTTGTAAAAAGTGCTATATAAATAAACACTGATTGATTTATTTTTATAATAATAATAATAATAATAATAATAGTATTAGTAATATGTGCAGAAATATATTAAATTAAGGCTCTATAATATCCATTTATTTTTGTTTATTGTTTTGTTTTCATTGAAGGAAATGTGTCATTGCATAAATCATAGAGCCTTGCATTATAATGGTGAACTTTGAATGTGTGTGCATTTGTATGGAAAAAAACAACTTTATGGGCCATATGACACTCGAGGTTGTAGCAGTATTGGTTTAATGTGTACTGTGGTATGAAAATGAATGGTAATCATATGGTGATACATTTTCTTAATACTGGTACTGAAGGCAAATATGGAACTCACCACCAGTTTCTTACTATTTTCAGAGTTAATGAATAATCAAAGGATTCCAGTTTTATCTATAGTAAAGCCTTCATTCACCCACAAGAAAACAGTATATTGCCAGTGTATTATAATAATAATAATAGTAACAATAATAATAGTAACAATAATAATAATAAAGAGAAGAAGAACCTTGATATTTTCTGAGATGGTTATAATATCATGAAAACTGGACCTAAGACCAATATATTTCAGTCTGTTTGACCTTAGTCACCAAAAGGGAACCCTTGTAGGAGATCCATGCATCTGCACACACATTAGCCTTCCTGTTTTCTTAAAATACAGTACTATCTATGTATGTGTGATAGATTTAAAGAACATCATTAATAATGGTCCTGTATAACTGAAAACGTGTGTGTATATAAAATAGTGCTGCATAATATTGGGATAAAAAAAAACCTGATCTTGTAGTATTTCATTGTTATGCAGATGTTTTCATCAGACATAAGGCCCTGTAATTTCCACCATATTTGATGACGTTTCATTGAAGTAGAAATATTAATTTTAAGGGGAAAATAACTGTCAATAAAATAATAAAACTGTCAACTGAAAATAATAATAAAGAACGGTGTGTCCCATATGGGAGTGAAATAAATTATATTCTGCAGACAGAAACTGCTACTGGTAGATGTGTAATGAAAATGAGAACAGTGTGAATTTCCCTGGTATCAATTGGCAAAAACTTGAGTTTTACATTGGACAAGAATCTTGCACCAACAAGTAAGATTAAACATACCCACTTCTGTTAGAATGCTCCAGAAGGGGAAGAGTCGGTGGAGAAGTCGGTGGAGAAGTCGGTGGAGAAGTCGGTGGAGAAGTCGCCCGAGAAGTCGCCCGAGAAGTCGCCCGAGAAGTCGCCCGAGAAGTCAGACACAGTCAGTGATGTCGAGGTAATAAAGAAAGGGGGTCTGATGATTGATGGCGGTGCTTCTTTGACTGTCTAATTTAGACAAGTGAGGGTTGTTGATACTCAGGTAATGGACTGTTGAGATCAGCCACAGTCGTGACAGCGATCGCTGAAGTGAACTGGCTCCCCTGTAAAGCCAGCTATGAGGAAGCAGGTCCAGGTTTAGACTGGCGTCTCCCTCTTTCTGTGCTCCAAAGCAGCTGTGTCAACAAAGCAAGTCCACCCTCTCACACGCATACGCACATGGAAAGAACATTAACTTTACCATCTCACACACACCCACACCCTCTCCACCAGACTGAAGCCGTGGGCGCTTCTGAGCACACTCGGCCTGAAAACCTCAAAATATTTAAAAAATCACGTCACTTTACAATCTGCTCTTTGTAGATTTCACTTCTGCTTCCCCTGAATGCTGTTTTAAAAAGTTAACGGATGGCAAAGTGTGATCCGTGCTTAATCGGGTGATAAAACACACACACTCATGCAGGGTGGGGTACATTACAGCGTGTGTGTTTGTTGTTCTTTATTTCTTTGTGTTAAATTAAATGACTAACCCCAGTGTTTCACCCTCTTTAGTCACTCGTACAGTCCTAGTGTCCCTCAGTTTGCCCCCTTTTGCTCCAGTCCCTCAAGGAGTGCAAGAGCTCTTTTTTGACGCCATCATGGACTCAAGTGGGCACAGCTTGTCCAGTTTGAGCACAGCTCCCCTCTCTCTTGGTCCACATCAGAATAAATATTATGATAAATATCCTTTATTGTTAAAATGTCTTGAAATATTGTGATTTTTTTATGACTATATTTCCATACTGTTACAGACTGTAGCTCATCTGTTTCTCTGCTTACTAAGCTGTTTTTCACCCTGTTCTTCAGTGGTCAGGGCTCCACAGGACCACCACGGAGCAGGTATTATGTGGGTGGTCGGTCATTCCTTAGCACTGTAGTGTGCGTTGCGCTGTTAATCTGACACACTAGCGATCTAGGTGTTCAGAGAGACCTAATCATTGTGATGCTGGTAGACTGGTACTGTTAGCTGGCTTTTTACTTTTGTATTTATGTACTTTTGCTGTAGTGATTTATATTATTATGCCATTAGAAAACGACACAGATCGACTGACACTGTATTTTATTAAGGATTGAAGAAGGAAGTGTGGAATCTGCATCGATTATTATTATGTGCTACCAAATAACATTGGCTGTGCACACCTAGTAATGTTTGTAAACTGGAAACCCGTATGTGGGATCTTGTATGAAATACGCATAATCAAATGTATCATAGGGCCCTGATTTTTTTGTCATATGAAGATGCTTTTTATATCTGTTCTAGATTCTGAATAAAATAGGGAGATGTGAGGAGGTGCTCTAATAATGCACACTTTGAGTTTGGAGTAAACATAGAACAAGATAAATAGTCCAAGACTCCTAAAGGCCTTAAAACTGTGATGTAATTGCAGACAAAATGAGCAACCGCTGATATTGCACAGAGGTTTCGCCAAGTATGTCGTGCACATGGCAGCTGGGCAAACCCATGGTGTGGTGATTTATCCCCGAGAGATCACAAAAACACTCCGATTAGACTAGAAACTAATGGAAAGTTTGCATCCGTTATGTTGCTGTTGTTGTAAAAACCTGCGGGACACATTTGTAACTGTAAAAACAAACCTGAAGGGTCAGAGTGGAGTTGCAAGTGCCAGCATATCCCTCAGTTGTCCAGTCTTGTCCTCATAAAGGTCCACAGTGCTGATTGTGATCAGTGCGGGGAAATGAACATCATAAAACGTCAGTGTCATTGCAGCTGTGAACAGAACGCACAGGCCAAACAAAACTGCAAGCTTGTATGTTTGCAAAGGCGCTTTCAGCTTCATGCAGCATTTTGCAACTGTTGCACAGGAAGTGTTGAGTGAGGCCTTAACGGTCAACAAAATCTCATCTTTTTTTTTTTTTTCTATTCAGTGAAATGTTTTCATGCTACTGACTCCAAAACAAGACCCAAGCCCAGCGTTGGAGAGGTGTTCGTGAAAGTCCTTCGCTCATTGTGGCTGTTCTGTTTCAGCATTATTAACAGCACCTGATTAGAGACTGCATTAGGCTTATTTGGTTATCCTTTTGAAGATGGGAAGATCATTCCACAAAGGCTGTGTTTGCTGCACAGTGGAACAGTGCACCACCTGTCTGTAGTCTGCCAAATCTCCCTGAAGGTCTTGCAGTCAAACAGAGGTTCTGCTTTCTGAACGTTAGTTATTTTAGTAATTCATATTCCTACCAAGCTGTTTAAGGTCTGAGGCGACACGAACAAAACAAAAAATGATCCTCAAACTTGCCTAGTGTTCGTGTCTTCAACTTGTTTCCTTTTAAGGATCAGTTCATCTTTTACTGATTCACACTACCAGAATATTTCATCCTTGGTTAAATGAGGAAAAAATAGAGACGAAAAGCACAGTAACAGACAGTTTTTGGAATGAGGTTTGACAATACGCTGAAATGTCACTGATTTCTGGGGGGATATAAACAGATCCAGTTAATGAATGTTCTGCTAAATACAATTAAACATATAGACCCTTCATTACAGTTCTTGTCATATATATATATATATATATATATATATATATATATATATATATATAGACAAGTCTAAAAATGTGTTTCCCCCTCCTCCAATCTTTTTCTTCCCTGTAGGTGGTTGGGTCAGAGTCCAGCAGTGGGAACAGCATGACTGCTCTGCATCCAGTCGTGAATTTGGGTCTGGGTCTTGACCTCATGCCTGAGAACTTTAAGTCAGAGGGTGAGAGCACACACTTGTTAAAACACACATTATGCTCAGTTTTTCCCAACCTGCCATTGAGTCTCACACAAGAGTTGCATAGAATGCTGTTGTTGGAGCGGTCTCGTACATACGCTGAAGAGAATTTCAGTGACAGTGACTATATTATTAGTCATTAACTAACTGTTAATGAACAATGAGTACAGTGACTGACACTGTTATATATTAAAAACACAGTGAAAAAGCACATCCCTGTGGCCCACCTGTATTTATTGTTATAATAGCTGACCCAGCACCAGGCCAGAGGTTCTCTGTCGGAGCTGTTCAAGTGGAAATAAATAGAGACGAAAATGTTTGTTTGAGATTCTAGACTTGCTCACCTGCACTTGTTTCTTTCTCCTTCGCTACATTCACTTTGTGTCTCAGAAGTGGAACAGTTCCAGAAGAAGCTGGATGAGACCACTGTGCTTCTGAGGGATCTGCAGGATGCTCAGAGAGAACGACTGAGTGCAAAACAGCCTCCCAACATCATCTGCCTACTCGCTCCTACAGCTAAAGAGCTACAGCTAGGTACATTCAAATTCGTTTGGTTGGCAAGGGGTGGGCGATGTGGTAAAAATATTGTAATATATTGTTTGTGTTGGACACAGATGGCCTTTGACCAGTCCAGTGAAAATGCACACCTGTACAGTTAGCACACGTACGTGGAGCGGTGGGCAGCCTCCGTTGTGCCTGGGGAGGGGAGAGGGTTAAAGCTGGTTCATATTCAGTGTGGCTGCAGCACAGCATTCACTGTAGCGCTGAATTACCTGCATTGCTCGATGTTCATACCTCTTACGTCTCTTTGTCTCTGCAAAAGCATAGGTTAAACCAGAGCTGGAGCAGTGCTGAAGTGCAAAGCCATTCAAGCACAAAGTTGGAATAAGAAACACTTTCATTTATGTCATTAAAATTTTTGATGACTATATTTCTTTGTTATTGAAAACAGACCCCACTGTAAACATACTGACACCATGCAGCTGGTTGCTTAAGTTGTCTGAAGGCTGCATCCACATTAATGCACGAAACTCAATCTGTACCAAGAGCCCTTTGAGCATCGAGTGGCTCAGCTTGCTTTAAGACCAGTTTATGCTTCTGTGTAAGTCCGTTGCGGCGACGCAGACCACAACAACTGGGATGGATTCATTTGATAGCGTATTTAAATTGATTAGGGTTCATTGAATGAGTTCAGTGGCTGTACAGACCACAGAGGACTTCTCTCTTTTCGTGAGCTGCAGTACTGTTCAACACTCGGCTCCAGCTCAAATTATCTGCAGAGTTTCATACGTAACTGTTTTGTTGTTCGCGAAGGAAGTCAACACAGCAGCATGGAGACCTCATCACCCGTCGGTGTTTTGGCAGTGTAGGCGTAGTTGCAGAGTGATAGACACATCAGTGCAGATGCTCACAATAATGCAGACCAATTCAATTCTAATCCCGGTCAGCCTGCTTGATGTTCTTTCAGGGCCAGTTTCATGCTTCACTTTAGTACATTTGACAATAGAAAGTGACCAGCTTTGTCTTTAGCTTTAAATCAGACCCAGCAGATTTTCAGTCAAAGTTGCAATCAGCAAACTAACAACCGGAGAACTCAAATCAGTGCATCAGCTAAAACCGTAAAACTGCCTTTTTCTTTGTTGTGTGTAGCGGAGAAGGTGACTGAGAACCTGGCCCAGTTGACCAGTCAGGTGAATCCAGGTGATGTGAGCAGTGTGTATGGAATCAGGAAAGCCATGGGCATCTCTCTGCCTCCTGAATCAACAGAGACACTCACACATCTGACTACAGGTAAGCCTCTGAAACCTGCAGGCCAAAGTTGTACATTCTCACTACATATGAAGTTCAAATGAACGCAGACTCCTTTGGGAAATGTAGACTTTACAGCAGATGGAAACACAAAGCTGAAAGTGTCCTATTCTGCTGGCGTTCGTGATGGGTCATACAGGACAGTGAGGGCAAATGAGACTAGATTATTAATGCATTTTTGTTAGTGAGTGAATATAGTCATAGTCAAGAGTTTTACAAATGTACTGTCATATCTGACGTATACTGTTTACCAGTGGTGGTCAGACAGATTTGCAGTGACTTCAGGTAGATTCAGGAAAATGCTGTAGATGGGATTAGAGCAGAAACGTTTAACTGGGGGGGTTTGTTTAATTTCATGGGGCATGACAAACAAAGACCTGGGGTTATATTGACCCATAACCAGGGCCTAGTACTACAGTTACACCTTGTCTAATACAAAAAAAATGCAATTTTTAATTTTCCATGATATATGTTAGACCATCTGTAGAAAGACTGATGCTGAAATATCACATAGCTGAAAGAATTCTGAATGGAGGAGTGGGAAAATGAATCATCCAGTCAATGTCAGAGAGATGGTTACTGAAAACATTCAGTTCACATTATTTCAATCAAAGGAGGTAATGGCAGCCAGGGCATAGGGTGTCCTAACTTTTGCTCGTAAGAAAATTGTATTTCTATTAATTACATTTTTCTGTTCTTTTAAATCATGTTTCATTAGTTTTGTGTTTAGTTAAATCTCCCATCTTTCAACATTAGTTAACATGTTTAAATATGTTTGACAAAGGTGTTCATGGGGTGTCCTAACATTTTCACATTCCCTGTATCATTATTTTACTCCAGTCCTGGATACACAGAGGGCATTATTAATACCATGACATGTTGAATCATTAACGTCTGAAGATTTTCTATTTATATTAGCAAACTACAAAATAAAAGTCTTTTTTTTTTCTATTATGCAGCCCTGACTTCCACAACTCAGAACCACTGGTAAAGCTGTATGCTGTGTTATGTAACGCAGTACCTTTATGTCCACAGTGCTGGTATGTAGTGTGAAGTACTAATATCTGTCACATTTTTCTGTGTCCATAGTGGGGACAGACATGGACGTAGTATGCATGGGCTCAGACGACTCCCTCGTCATCGCAGTCTAGCTGACCATCTAACCCCAAACCCTGTTCTGTACCAATGGTGCTCTTTTTGTTCCACATTTGATGTTCGTATACATTTAATGTAATAAATGCTTTTTTCAGTATTTGGTCACCAATAAGTGTGTGTTCAAAACCAACTGCTCTGTTTGTTTCCAGAGAAAATTGGACGTGAAAAGCACAGATCAAGAGCCATTTACTTACAGTCCCTAAAACATACAACTGTCTCTCCGTGCACTCCAGTACCTCATTCACCTGCTTGAACTGGTCAGTGTTTTGAAAGCTTTGGAAAGTATATAGTGACGTCCTCAGTCTGTAAACCATGTTGAGCCATGAGCGGTTAGATAAGAGCAGAGTCACTCAACAGCTAATTCCAAAAACAATCCGAGAAAATGCCACGGATTGCACTATGGAGCTTCAAACAAATAGTCTTACGAAGCAATGCTTTTTCAACCACAAGCTTATTCAACAGCAGAGAATCTCTTTGAAACGTGTAAAATGATTTATTCCTTACAGAGACTTACAGCAACTCGGGCAAGTTCCTCGCAGATACTGCAAATAGGGAACAGAAAAGGCAGCTCACGATCTAAACAGCAGAGGCAGGGCATTCAGGCTCTCTCAGTTCAGTAAAGGTACAGTACAGACATAATTAAAGTCCCATTTAAAGTCCTACAACATACTGAAGCCAGAAATCTGTGTTCCCTCTTTTTAAACAAGCGATTCCCGCACAGCAACAGCAGCGGACAGAGGGACAGGCAGACGCGGCCAATAACAAGTGCAACAAGTAGCGTGGCCCTGCCTTTCAATGGGCTGGGCCATAATGGCAGTTAGTTGAGATACAAAAACGATTCCAGAAGCTCGAAGGTAAATCCTCGAGCCACATTTCACATTCTGTTCTTTTTTTTCTTCCTTTTTACGATCTGATTGTACTGCAGCACTTTTTTTTTTGCCAGAGTAGACAGAGTTCAGTTCATTTATAAATTACAAAACTGAAGCATGAAAAACCTGTTTATGACTTCAACCCTCTAAACAGGTGAGAACAGGACAACAACAAGGTAGAGGTGAGTGGCTTCTGTGAGCAAATCTGGCTCAGAAGCACCACCTCGGCACACAGTCAAGAGACGGTCAGCAGAAAACGGAGAGGAACTTTTAGACCATGTCCACTGCAAAGATTTGCACGTCTAAGAAAAAAAAAAAACATACAGAGAGAAAACAGGAGGTGCATTTAACAGTCCTTCAGCAGCAAATCTGTCCAAAACTTCATCAAAGCGTTTCAGTCCAAAGGCTTCATATGTGCTGGTAAATCCAGGACGAACAAGAAAAAAACAAAACATTCTTCATGTGGGCAGGACTGGTCACCTGCTAGTTTTCTCAGGTTGAAAGCATGGTGGCTACAAGCCCAATGGTTCTTGAGACACTTCAGATCTCTCAGGCCCGTCTCTGAGCTCAGTTAGTTGCATCCTTAACAGGGATCAGAACGTTGCCTGTGATTGCAGTCAGTGGAATAGAATCTTGGAATGGTCTATTCCAGAACAGGTGGCAACATTCAGCCAACTGTTCAAAGTATGTTGGTTTTTCATTGAATGAGATCTTGGGTTTCCACCATAATGGTCCAGTGGTTTAGGATTCCTCGCAGACTTGTGGAGTGAGCGTGTACACACACACACACAAGAAAGCCTCACATTCCGAGTGAATATGGTAAGAATATGGTCAGTAGACGCTTCCTAAATGAAATCCAAATAAAATACAGCCGTGTGAGTGGGTTCATGGTGGCAGTCGGTACCGGAGGGAGCCGTTTCAGTTGAGAGCCATCCCCTGCTGCTTGTTGGAATCTGTACACACAAAGAAGGTTTTGAGCTCCCCTTTCCCTTTCACGTTGATCAGGCCACGGCAGTCGCACGAGTATCCCAGGATCCGCAGGACGTCGGATGTCTCTTCCGTCACCTAGGAGAAGCACACTTGTTATCCAGTCTGAACTGTGAAACATGGTTTATGGATTAAATGCTGAGGTGAAGGAAACAAATGTACGTTCTAAAAAACAACACAAACACATGTGGCATTAAACATTAAAAAGGGCCCATATGCTGTAAAACTGAATATTCCTTGCTTTAAGAGTTCTCATATGGATAGAATTGTGTAAATTCTAAAGGACAGCCTGAAAAAAACGTGGCTGTGGCTGAAATGGATCCCTATTCCCTCATTATTGTGCCTAATATGTATAGACAACTTTGTTTACTAAGTAGTCGTAGAAACACTTCCTCATCAGCACTGGTCATAAACTGTGTGAGCTGTGTTTAATCTCTGCGCACACACACACACACACACACACACACACACACACACACACACAATGAACTCTAAATTAAAGAGGATCCAGAGGCTTGTAACTGTTACTAGCTATTTGAGCAAACCTCATCAACTCCATTCAATCCACTGTGTTGCTTAGTAACAAGACTCACAGTGGCATTCTGGTCCATATTCAGCTCATGTAGTAAGCTGTGGTGTTTACTATAAATCACCAGTGTATTATGGGAGATATAGTGCCCTTAAAATCACATTTGAATTTCACTTTGATTCTGACAGTCTGTCATGCCGTATCTGTGTTTTTTGATGGCCACACCCATTTATGCCAAGCATTTCAGAACCATTTTTTGAGTCGACCACAAACAGGAGAGCCAATCACAATAATAATAAACTACTCTGTGATAAAACCACTGAGTTCAGGGGAAAAACTGGGTAATTCAGATGGTTTTTCTTAAAGAATGACCAAAACCAAGAACCAAAAGAGGATTTCCCAGGATCTCTTGTAAACTGATTATCTGGACAGCCGTTGCAGACAAAAGGCAGAATGAATCTGACAGTTTGCAACACTTCCTTGATCAGCCTGGTCACCAAATTTATTGCCAATCAGGAGTTTATGGGAGCAGCTTATGCCAGCTTTCTGCAACCTATGAGTGTGCAGGATCTACAGGCCCTGCTGCAACAATATGGGTTAATGTGCCACCGGATGCCATTCGGAACCTGTATGCTTCCATGCCCATCTCTACAGTTTCCCCCTTTACATTAATTTCACTTTTCATGTCCAAGGTGTCTTTCTACACTTCACAGATGCAATGCCAGCTGGAGAAAGTATAAACCGCATCATCGCTTTCCTAGTTCTATGGGACCCATGTACCAGAGTGGTCTCCTATGACGGTGTTTAGTTCAGTTCGTCTACAAATGATAAAAGCCTTAATGATATCATTCACAGGAACTTCATGGATGTTTGTTAATGTCCCCTGTTGTCAAGGGCAACTGACACAGCTTCATATAACATGACATGTCTCCCAACCTGTACACAGTGGCTCTGTATGTAATAGAAGGACTCTTTTCACCCTTTAATCTCCACATGTGGCCACGTCTCTAAACTGTTATCTACTCTGAAATCACGACCTTTTGGGAAAAAATTCAGAATAACAGTCTTAAACCAACTGCCAGGTTATGATGCATACACTCTCAAGGGAGTGACACTGACATCCAGCTGTGTGTGCAGCTGTGTTCTGCAGGTCACAGTCCTGTCAGGTGGTTACCTGTATTTTGCCCAGTTCTCCAGTGCTCTCCATTCGGCTGGCGACATTCACCGTGTTCCCCCAGATGTCATATTGCGGCTTGCGCGCCCCGATCACCCCTGCTATTACCGGTCCGTGGTTTATCCCTGTGGATAAACACAATTGATGTCCTTTGAAAACACTGAGAAATGTTTATGTCTGCAGGAAGTTACATTAACAAGGCATGTTTACACACCATAATAAACATCTAATGTCGATCTAGAAATGTGATAAAACGGCAGCAGTGGCATCACAGGCCAGTCCATCACTTCTGCACATTGTAGTACTTGTGACCAGGATTTTGAACTCTCAGTTAATCACTCTCAAATAAACTATGTACACACATAGAACCCATCAGCAATGACTCAGGCTTTTCAGAGAGTGAAAGGCCAGGCCTGTTGCTGGAGGAGCAGAGTGTTGGACCGTTTCTTTATTATTCCAGCATTTCCTCTGAAAGCTACCAGATATGAGTTGTAGAGGTTGCTAATGGTGTCCTGTGATAGTCCATCCCATGCAGCTTGAATATCCTCACTCGCTTCCTGCAGATTTGGCAGTAGGGGTGGAGTGTTGATAGAGCATCCCACACATTTTCAATTGGGGATAGATCTGGCGATGCAACTGTTGGAACAGCATAGCGATTTTCATTGGTTGTCTCCACTAGAGACAAAAGCAGGACTTGGACTGAAGGACCCACTGCACTTCTGCGTGACTCTATGACACTCTGGTACAACACCATTGCAGTCTTTGGTGACACTGCCGTGGTGTTAAGGGAAGTCATCGTAAGGTTCTGTGTGTATGTACTCCAGCATCATGAAGCCTATGCCAATAGTGCTGGCACCAACACGGCGACTCATGGAAGGCATTACTGTTCACTGAATGTCTGCAATCATGGCTGTCTACGAATGTCAGACAATCTGTAGGTTCTCCCTCTCCATGGCTCCTGTAGGTCTCCCAGCACCTCCATGTCCTTTTCCATTCCACTGATGCTAATAGCATGCTATGGTAACATCCGAATGACCGGTACGGCATGCAATTCATCAAGATCGTCCTGCTTCCCAGAGCCCGAACCCGCAACTGCTCTCGTCCAGTACAAGTCAAGTACAGGAATATGGCCGTCCTTGCTTACAGCTGTGTGTGAAACCTAAGACATTCATGTCTCATGATGATTGTTTCTGGGACCCGGACGCCTGCAACTATTAAAATATGTAATTAATATAAAATATATAACAGTTTACCTTTTTGAATTTGTTTATGAAAAATAAAATTATTTTTTAGATGCAACAGTAAATTTCAGCCATTTAAGTTTTTCAGTTTGTTTACCTAAATGTTTTATTAAACTCTGATATATAACCTTTTAAAATTAATTTTCCACAAATAATACAGCAGCATGCAAAGTTTGGGGATCCCAGTACCTTGAAGTTAGCAGAAAATGAACTGATTTCCAAAAGCTTAACATTACAGATTAAACATTCTGTTGAAAATTCTAAGCAGGTTTCATGTATTGTGTATTGAATTTATCGCATTTCAGAGGGAAAAAGCAAAGGAACACCCTGTTAAAGTTTGGACACTCAAGATCTGAGAGAACTTTTATCAAGATCTTGGTTATTTCTTCCCTTCTCAGAGCTGTGGCTTGTTCACAATCATTGTTAGAAAAGGCCAGGAGATGCAGATTCCTCACACTTCATTCCAATTATCAGCAGCCATGTGCTTCTCTAAGCAGCTGCACGACACTCTGAACATTAACATAACTGATGCCCACAAAGCAGGAGAAGACGACAGGAAAGAACAACAGCTTTTCTGGTAGCAGTTTCCTCAGTTCTCAAAGTATGATTCCTGTATGTATTTTTTTTAAACTTCTGTGAAAAAAATCATGGTTATAACTGGGATGAAAGCAGTTCATTTATGGCACCTACAGCGGATCAGGAGTTTCCCTTCCAATCCTTTAAATATGGGATCAGACGTCTGTAAACTGAATTGTTTTCTAATAATTTGTTTACAGAACAGAACATTTCTAATAGCTTGTTTATTTATTGAACAGGTTTTATGTTGTGCACATTTGGAAAAGAAGGTCCAGATACATTAAGCTGAAAGTAACTTGATCTAACAATCGTGCCCCGTAAACATGATCTCTCACATTTCCTCCTGATTGGCTAATACAGACATGCAGAACACAAACATGACCATTAAATATTAACAGAGGAGGATGCAGGGCAGACCCAACAGTTTGATTATAAAAAACTTATCCAGGCAATGTGTGTGTGTGTGTGTGTGTGTGTGTGTGTGTGTGTGTGTGTGTGTGTGTGTGCGTGTGTGTGTGTGTGCGTGTGCATGAATGCATACAACACTCACCCACACGTAGTCTAAAACTGTTAAACGAGTGCCTGTTGATTCCGTCCAGTTTTCCCATCAGAGCGATGGCAAACTCCACCATAATTCCAATCTGTGCCTGCTGCCTGTCTCGGTCCTGCCAGCACACAACCCACACGTTTACAACACGGATAACGAAGAAACAGAATAATAACGGCTATAGTAACAGCTGGGTAGTGTAATGTTACTGCATAGGGTTCTATAAATCAATAATAATAGCAGACTCAGAAGTAATAGTAGTAGTTATCATCACTATTTTTAATAATTAATACTACTAGCTGCAATAGGAGCATAGTAGCCATGGTATCCATAGTATAGTAGATGCAACAGTAGAGTGCAAGCAGCAGTAACAGTAGCAGTAGTAGTAGTAGCAGTATTAGTAGTATTAGTAGTATTATTATTAGTAGTAGTATCAGTAGTAGTAGGAGTAGTACTAGTAGTAGTAGTAGGAGTAGTATTAGTAGTTGGAGTAGTAGGAGTAGTATTAGTAGTAGTATCAGTAGTAGTATTATTAGTATCAGTTGTAGTAGTAGGAGTAGTATTAGTAGTATTATTAGTAGTAGTAGTAGTAGTATTATTATTAGTAGTAGTAGTATTAGTATTATTATTATTATTAGTAGTAGTAGTAGTATCAGTAGTATTATTAGTAGTAGTAGTAGTAGTATTATCAGTAGTAGTAATATTATTATTAGTATTATTATTAGTAGTAGTATTATTATTAGTAGTAGTAGTATTATCAGTAGTAGTATTAGTAGTAGTAGTATTAGTAGTAGTAGTATTATCAGTAGTAGTATTATTATTATTATTAGTAGTAGTAGTATTATCAGTAGTAGTATTATTATTAGTAGTAGTATTATTATTAGTAGTAGTAGTAGTATTAGTAGTAGTATTATTAGTAGTAGTAGTAGTATTATTAGTAGTAGTAGTAGTAGTAGTATTAGTAGTAGTAGTATTATCAGTAGTAGTATTAGTATTATTAGTAGTATTATTATTAGTAGTAGTAGTATTATTATTAGTAGTAGTAGTATTAGTATTATTATTATTAGTAGTAGTATTAGTAGTAGTAGTAGTATTATTAGTAGTATTATTATTAGTAGTAGTAGTAGTAGTATTATTAGTAGTAGTAGTATTATCAGTAGTAGTATTATTAGTAGTAGTAGTATTATCAGTAGTAGTAGTAGTATTATCAGTAGTAGTATTAGTATTAGTAGTAGTATTATTATTAGTAGTAGTAGTAGTAGTATTAGTAGTAGTAGTATTAGTAGTATTATCAGTAGTAGTATTATTATTATTAGTAGTAGTTGTAGTATTATCAGTATTAGTATTAGTAGTAGTATTATTAGTATTATTATTAGTAGTATTATTATTATTAGTAGTATTATTAGTAGTAGTATTAGTAGTAGTAGTATTAGTAGTAGTAGTATTATTAGTAGTATTATTATTATTAGTAGTATTATTAGTAGTAGTAGTATTAGTAGTAGTAGTAGTAGTAGTCTTGATTACTACAGTAAGCATGTCTCCTGCAAATGTTCATTTAAATTTACAGCTTCTCAGAAAACATTTGCATCAACAAAACGAAAACAAATGCAAATAAGAATCTTATTCAGGACGGATGCAATATGTACCATATGGACAAAAGTATTAGGACACCTGTTCATTTGTCGCGTCTTCTGAAATCGTGGGTATTAAGATGCGTTTATCCCCTTTTTTGTGTCTGAGTAACTGTCTCTACTGTCCAGCGAAGACTTTCTAGCATTTTCCAGCATTGCTGTGAGGATTTGATTGCACAGGATCGTTAGTGAGGTCAGGAGGTCACCCCACCTCATCCCAAACCCATCTTAAAAAGTACTGAATGGAGCTCCTTCGCTTCAGAGAACAAAGATCCACTTGTCCAGAGCTCAATGCTGGGGGGGGAGGGGCTTGATACCCCTCCAGCCCATGTCTGGCATGTTTATGTTTATCTGCTCCAGAGGGTCAAATTCTATTTGCAGTGTCTCTACACAGTGTATGCAGTTATTCATGCTCCATCAATGGGTGCAGTCATTCTGACAGATGCAAATATACTAGAAACAGCTCTCGGGCCAATTCTATCGTTTTGTTGCGCCATAAAGGACGACGTTACTCTACACAGACAAAGGTCTGAATGATGGAACTGTAACAGGGGAAGGAAGTGAGAGAAAAAGGCAGAATGCACAAGTTTGATGAGATAAATGATAGTTGACTGAAGTTTCTGTTCAGTATTAATAACAGTAGCTCGCGCTGTAGCTTCGGTTGTTTACCTGGTTATTTTCCTGTGCAGGTGTTCCACTGAGGCCTGCAGCTGCCATGTATGTGCTGCCAATAGTCTTAATCTTCTCCACTCCACTGAACTTGGGCTTAGACAGCAGCTAGAGTAAGAGGAAGGGAAGGCAGAGAAAGATGATTTAGGAGCCTTCAGGAACCTTCAGGAGCTGAGCTCCACCAGAAAGGGAAAGGGATGACTCACGTCTGAGCAGCTTGCTCACCTCATCGAAATCAGCGATGATCTCATTGAGCAGCCTCAGACACTCCAGCCCCTCTTTATTGATGTCACACTCTGTGTAGAACTCCTTGAAGTCAGGAACCGAAGCGAACATGACACACACACAGTCATACGATTTGTAGTACAGGTCCTGGAGAAGAAACAAAAACAACAGAAGTTCTGCGACTGAACAACAAGGAATGCAATGATCAAAAAATGTAAAAGGTTTAAAGGAGCATTAGTCCATTTTTACTTGTTCTTACTGGTCATGCCAGTCAACCAGCTTGGTTACACTTGGTGAGCTTGGTCATGCTGACGATGCTTGTAGACGAGCTATCCCATCAAACTCGAATGAAAACATACTATGCTGATCAAGGTCATTGGTCAACCAGCTTGACCAGCCTGTTTTATTTCAGCAGGGGTATAAACATACACGTACGTTAGTTATGAATATACACCCAATAAATAGTTGCACCCAGAAGGAATCAACTGACTGCAATGGCCAAGGAGTCACTCAGAATGGCAGCAGGTCATCGTCAGTGATGAGTCACACATTTGCCTTCATGGATATGACCATTGAATGTGGGTGTGGAGGAACCATGGTCAGCTGTTTGTTGTCAAGTTCAGAAGGTCAGGAGTTACCTGCTGACACAGGTAGTGACTGATAAGCGGTCAATAAGCGGTTAATTATTCTCACAGCAGCATCTCGTTAGAAGCCGAATTCCAAAAAGAATTCTAAAATAAAAAAAAGAGTTTAAAGGGGTGTTTTCTGTTCAGGGGCTGAAAAAGGAAGAGATTTAAATGGGCAGAAATGGTTCCAGTGTTGTTGTGTTCACTGCCTCTTAACCCACTACAGGTCCGGTCTTGACTAATGCACCTTTAATCCATTAAATCAAGCATGCACAAACAGGATACAGCAATTTGTACACAGGCAGATGAAGCAGTGAAAATCATGTGTGCATGAAGTGCATGCAAGCGATGGTTACTGAATTTAGAAACAGAGGCACAGAACAATTCTTTCAATATGAAATATTAATAATTATGAATGATCTGACTGTTATTTGCTTTTCGCGGATTTTAAAAGCACTGCAGAACTGCATGCTTCCTCCCAAAAAGTGTGGCGTTACTATTATATTGAGATACAAAAAAATATGGTGGAAAGTACTAAAGTACTGTGTATAAATACACTCACTATACGTCCAAATGTTTCTGGACCCCTTCTAATGGATGCATTTAGCTACTCTAAGTTGCACGCATTGTTGAAACAGATGTGCAAATGCACAGACAGCTTGTCTATTCCCTGTAGAGAAGAACTGCCAACAGAATAAGACTCTCTGGAGCAGGTAAACAAACATGAACTTATCGGCACCATGTCTAATGCCAGGCGTGAAGGGGTATAAAGCCCCCTAGCATTGAGCTATAGAGTGGTGGGACTGTGTGCTCCATCCAGTACTTTTGGGGTGAGTTGGGTCTTGTGGCTAAATGCAATCAAATCCTCACAGCACCGCTCCAAAATCTAGTAGAAAATCTGCCCTGAACAGTAGAGACAGATGCTGCAAAAAAGCCGGATCACCTCTTTATAAAACCCTTCATCTGAAATGAATCAGTGAATGAGCAGGTGTCCCTCATCTTGTCCATATAGTGTTTTCATTTTTAATTGTTCGACTCGGTTAGTGTTTGTAATGCCACACTTAACAGAACAGAATCACTGTGTATTCTGTTTCCTTTCTGTTGGAGCCAAATCGTTTGAGAAAACCAGTATGGCTCGGGGAAAATGAGCTGGGAAGTGGAACATTCCTTGTAATAAAAGCATCAATACACTGCCAACGTTGTCTTTAAAGTGGGAAACAGAATTCCACACAGACTATGGAGGATTCAACCGAACTCTTCAACACTTCTACACTAAAACCTACAGAGAATCTCACTGAAAACCGTTAACCTCCTAAGACCCGAACTCTTGCAGGGCATGCATTTTTTATTTCTCTTTGCTATTTGGGTTAATTGGCACCTGATTAGTGTAAAAACAAAGAATGAGCTTTTTACATGATGTAGTTTCTGAGAAAATGATGTCGACATATGAGGACTTTAGTTTAATATTTCATAAATATATCATAGAACACAGTGAAGTCGTAATTAGTGATGATGTGCAAAACATTTATTTTGTGGCTGAACATAGCAGCATTTTTTTCACATCTGGGTTGTCCTGTCCCGAAAAGTCAGAGCTGTCATTGGCATGCTGATCCAAGAAGGTCCATTCGAAATTCAAGGAACTGCATGATGTTCTTCTGTGGCATGCCACAAAGAGTCAGGTCTTCGTGTGGACGCCACACATGTGGACGCCAGGTCCTAGGAGGTTAAATGTGTAATAGGACCATGAATCCAGCTAATGTGGGTCACTGCACCAAAATCCTAGAGCTGTCAGCAAATGCATTTAGGTATTGTTGAACAGAAAGTGTCCACCTGCTTGCAATTAAATCATTTTTTTTGACCATATCTCTCCTACAGCTTTAATACAGCCAATAGCCTGCAAGCACAAGTTTACAGGCTTGCTCTTCTACCAAATTTGTGACTGGACACCAGCTTTGTAGTCTCAGCCTCAAGATGTAGCATAGACTATTTTTTTATCCCAACTACCCAACCCAGATAGGAAGACAAGCACATGCTTCTAAGAGCATCATCTACCCATTGTCATCTATCCACCCTACCACGTTTGCTCTGTCAGACTCTGGTTGCCGATGGCATCCAGCATGACCCAGGATTTGAACCTGCATATTGGTCTAGGAGCCACTTGGAGCATCACTGTGTAGCTATCACTATAGCAACTGTAAAGTAGACTTCATTTGTTTTCGTGAATGAACTGTAACCAAACAGACTTACAAGGAAAATCAAATGATCAGGAATACTTCATCCAGATATGAGTGACTGGATGGTGGGAAAACAAGACAAGCCAAGCAGATGGATAATATGGAAGCATGTAGAAGTTGTGAATTTTCACATTTAACTGATTTTTTTTTGTGCCGTAAAGTGGAGAAAGTACGGTTTATGGGTTCATTGCACTGCAGTGGATTGAGTAGTATGGTGTAGGGTTGCTGTAGTAGTATAAAATCATATCTGCCCAACTGTTATAGAAGTATCACTCAGAAATTCTCCAGCTTCCTGGAGCCTTTTGAGTCTGGATGGTCTGGCATCAGCTTGTTTAGTCTAGAATCAGTGTTTTTCCCTTGCCAGTACCGATACTGGGCACTGAGCTCATCAGCTTATACTGTATTATAGTTACATGCTGTGGGATCAAATAACTCTACAGTAGGAAAATGGCACGGTATGAAAGGCAGGATCATGTAAAATGGATGGACTGAATGGCTGGATGGGGAGTCATCTTAAAACACACCAGCTGGTGGTTCCTACCTTGTACTTCTGGTTTAGTAAAGTGTTAGTGGAGAGCAGCCCCACCTCGTTCTTTTTGTTCTCCCCAACGAAGAGTGCAGCCACGTGTGCTGGGAGAACGTTCTCCAGCAGAAGTCGCGTGAGATTCTCACACAGCTCGATCTCATCCTTGTCGGTCCGGTTCTTGTTCTTGAGCAGGAAGTCCTGACGGCAGCAGAATTCATCCTGAAAGGGAGATGAATGGTTGGATTACAGTTGACGGAGCCTCACTTATTATTGTACTCACCTAGACATCTTACCCTTAAAAGCCAGACAAACACTGTGGGTGGGTGTGTGTGTGTGTGTGGTGTGTGTGTGTGTGTGTGTGTGAGACAGTATGAGGTTAACAGAGCTCTATATATGCCTGACATACAGTAAGTGCCTCTGAAGCTGAGGCAGGTCATTCCCTCACCATACAGAAGAGCAGCTACGCTAATATTAGCTAATATTGGAATAATATGGCTCCTAATTCTACAATCATGACCACCATAAAGCTCTTATCCAGATCATGATCAAAATATATGCAGCCCTACTGTAACTGTACAGTGTGTAGCACAGTGGTGTGTGGGTGTGCGTGTGTGTGGGTGTACCTGACGTGATATCAGCAGCATAGTGAACAGAAACAAAGTGATGTAGATGCAGCTCATGATCTGGGGATGTTTCATCAACCCAAGATCCACAGAATCTGAACACCTGCAACAATGCAACACAAACACACACGGTCATCAGAGCTGCAGTCAGGGGTAGGAATCTGGTGCGAGAGTGTACAGGCCACTCAAGAGTGTGTGTCGGAGTCTGTACCTGCTGTTGTTTAAGCACAGCATGCAGCTGTAGGTGATGAACAGAGCTTTCTGGGAATAGCAGATGATGAAGTAATAAATTGCACAGACTATGAAAAGGAAGGCCGCCTTCAGTTCAAAGCTCACTCTCAGAAACACCCCGCACACGAGTAATGCCAGGATACAGCTGTACACAGAATACTGGGAGAGAAAAAGAAAACATATCATTAAGGAAATTATTGCTGTGATGCTTCGCAAACAAAACACAAGTCTGGTGACCTGATATCAAATGTTTCTTAACCCTAGTCTTGGAGACCCCCTTGCCCTGCACATTTCAGTGCCTTCCTGGCTCCCAACCCACCTAATTCAACTAATCAGCTCATTGGCAAGCCCTTTCACAGTTGCAGGGACTGTGTTAAAGCAGGGAATCTACTAAAATGTGCAGGGCAGGGGGGTCCCTTAAGTTTTTTAAGCACTGACGATATCCATGATATGAACAGAAGTATATTTTGTATCAAACTGTATAAAGATTAGTGCCGTCAACATGAATTAATGTGATTAATCTTGGAATTTCAACTTTAATGAACAAATTTTACAAAATTTGGTTCCAACTTTCGCTTGTAACTTACTGTTTTACTGAGCTCATTGTATTAGCAATTCCATTTAACAATGTACAATGCCTAGACTGAGAGTGAAGGCAAGATGGTGCTACTGCTGAGCTTGGAAGGTGATTAATCGGGATTTATCACAATTGTGATCATTTTTGCACCAATTCACACCACTAATCAAGATGCACTTAAAGATTGTCTTATTACACACCTCTAATTTACACTGGAAGTGTTGAATTCTGTAGTTTCAGGGTGCAAAAATGTGTTCAGCCTAGCTGAATCAAGATTTCAACTCCCATTCCTGATGGGTTTCCTCTAACCTGGATACAGTTGGGCATCCATACTGGTTCTGTATAGCGTCCTGGAAGCTGGGCTCCTAGCTGGTCCCATTAATGCTCAATAAGCAACAAATCTGGCAAAGGAAGGCTTTACTGTGTGTGGACGAGCATTATTTTCAGCTGCTGCAAATGACAGCTGGAAGCCACAGGATGTCCTGCATATATGGCTGAGCTGTTGGTGTCCCTCATATCACTACTAGGGGTCAACTGTCAACCGTGGTAAGTGATGGCTCCCCAGGTCATCACACCAGCAGTCGGGGCAGTGTGTCCTTCCATAGCAAAGGCAGGACTGAAGCTTTCATGACGAGACCTCCATGTACAAACCCATCCATCATTGGATCCCAAACAAAACCTTGATTCATCACCGTTGACCGCATGCCCTTCACATAACCACGGCTCCCAACACCTCCTAACAGCTTGATCAGAACGGCCTAGATGGCGAACAATTTGTTGAAACAACCATCCTGCTTCTCTCAGTCCAACGATTCTCCCTCTCCAACTCCATCAACTGGGAAAAATCTCTCTCCAAGAGGTACACAACACAAAAGTAGCATCTAAGAGCCTTTCTATAAAGCAGAGGGGGAAGCGCTTTACCCCCTTTTTGGCCAAGACCCAGAGTCTAATCAGAGCACACCTGCCTGAGACACAACTGCATGCATGCTATGTTCATGAGGGTATAATCAAATCAGCTTGAACTGTAAATATGGTGTGTTTGCACATGCATGTGTGTGAATGGGTTCTGTGTCCACACAGAAGGTGTCCACTCACAGGCAAGTAGTAAAGGTCGGCATCGGTGCTGCTACCATTTACATTATTGCAGACTGGACTGCTGTCATGTCCTGACGGGAAACACTGTGAAACAAAGAAAAGGTTTTGATTGACAGAGACAGGCTCATGTGACTAAACTGATAGACCATGTTCCTGCCCACTGCAAAACATGCCATTTACCAGGTTGAACAAGGCGATGATGACGATGACCGTTGTAGCAATGGTTGCAAGTGGGAGACGCACAAACGGCCTCTTGACAACTGCCTCCGACACCGCTGTTAGCCACTTGCAGGACTGCAACTTTGTTGAGAACTGTTTCTAAAAGAAATGAGTTTCTGCATGTTTACTTGCGCGGCTCAAAAATTATACGATGCAAAATTCATTTCTGTTCAGAATTTCTTTGTTTAAGAAAAGTTTGATATCTTTGCAAATGTATTAAAAATAAAATAAAAATATAACAAGTTTTCACAGTCTTTGCTCAGTACTTTGTTGAAGCATCAAGTCTTTTTGAGTATGATGCTACAAGCTCGGCACATCTGTTTTTGGGAAGTTTCTCCAATTCTTCTTTTCAAACCCCCTCAAGATCCATCAGATTGGATGGGGAGCATCGGTGCACTGCCCTTTTTAGATATCTCCAGAGAAGTGGATTGGGTTCAAGTCTGGGCTCTGGCTGGACCACTTATGGACATTCAGAGAGTTGTCCAGAAGCCACTTTAGGGTTGTTGTGCTGTTGAAAGGATGTCTCTCTACATAGCTGCAGTCATCTTACCCTCAACCCTGACTAGTCTTCCAGTTCCTGCTGTCGAAAAACATCCCCACGGCATAACGCTGCCACCACCATACTTCACTGGAAGAATGGTATTGGCTAGCTGATGAGCAGTGCCTGGTTTCCCAAACACATGACGCTTGGTATTGAGGCCAGAGTGTTCAAACAGTGTTTCACATTGTCTAATAGTTCTTTAGGTGCCTTTCAGCAAACTACAGACATGCTGTCATGTGCCTTGTCATGTCCAATCAGCTGAATTTACCACAGGTGTCCAGTCAAGCTGTAGAAACATCTGAAGAATGATCAGTTGAAACAAGATGCACATGAGCTCAATTCTGAGTGTCACAGCAAAGGCTTTTTTTTTTTTATTAATTTACTTTTTAATGCATGAAATAAGTATTTGATACAAAAGAAAACCAGAACTTAATATTTGTTACAGAAACCTTTGAAATTACAGAGGTCAGACATTTCCTGTTGTTCTTGACCAAGTTTGCGCACCCTGCAGCAGGGATTTTGGCCCACTCCTCCATACAGATCTTCTCCAGACCTTTCAGGTTTTGGGGCTGTCACTGGGCAACATTGAGCTTCAGCTCCCTCCAAAGATTTTCTGTTGGGTTCAGGTCTGGAGACTGGCTAGGCCACTCCAAGATCCTCAAATGCTTCTTCCAGAACTACTCCATAGTTGCCCTGGCTGTGTGTGTTTATGGTCATTGTCATGCTGTAAGACCCAGCCACGACCCATCTTCAATCCTCTTACTGAGGGAAGGAGGTTGTTGGCCAAAAGTTCACCACACACCATCCAGTCTTCCTTTAATAAGGTGCAATCATCCTGTCTTCTTTGCAGAAAAGCACCCCCCAATGTATGGTATGATGATGGTAGGAAAAAACTATCAGGTCTGTAAGAAACAGAATTCTTACTGGTTGGTAGGTGATCAAATACTTATTTCATGCAATAAAATCATTACAAAAATGATTTTTTAAAATCATACAAGATTTTCTGGATTTTTTTAGATTCTCTCACAGTTGATAGATATTACAGACAGGTGTGAAAAAAGTGGTGTATGAATATATGACAATAAGGACATTGGTCTGGCAAGAGATGACAAACAGACCAACTGACAGAGACAGGAAGAGAAAGAGTGAGCGACACACACACACACACACACACGTTGGCAAATGTCAGTCTGTTTTTAGTGGTCACAGGCATTCCAGACAGCCTCCAGCCACAGTATTGTCACATCACATGACATTCTCCACATAACAACAACATACAGTCTGGTACAGTATGTGCACACACACACACAGACACTAAAACACACATTAATACAGTTACAGTTGTACACCTTATTACTATGATTTATATTTGTGTATGTATGTGTGAGCAGCTGTCTGTCATGTGAACGAGTGGAGAAAACAGCTGTACAGCAAAATGGGTTCTATTAGTGAAAGGTGAGGGAGTCTCATATGGATATGGACTGAGTGGAAAAAGGACAGATCTGTGCAATCTGTCTCAGTCGCCCTGAGAATTCAGGATTAAAGGAAAAGTGGCATGCAAGAGAGGCAATCACGTCACTCATCCGCTGCATCACACACAGACCCTGTCAAAATAAAAGTCACTAATGCAAAAGATCAAACCAGTTGCATCAAAAACAAACACTAATGCAAAAAATTACTGATACAAATGTACAGACCGTGTCAAAATAAAAGTCACTAATACAAAGGCACAAGTCACATTAAAATGAAAGTCACTACCAAAACAAAGACCGATAAAGCAAGTCACTAATACAAATGAACATACCATTTTTATGATAGAAATATTGAGTAAAATAAATGTTTGTCCTTTTGAAACCTGCAGAACTGTACCATTTGATGCACACAGAGAGTAAAACAAGAAAAAATACAGACATGCAAACCATAATGAGCATGTATAAAAAAGGCAAGAGCCAGTGGCCGCAGTCTAACCTGAATACAACCCGCAAAACAGATGGCGAGGGTCAAAATCAGCAGACACACTGACACTGTAAAGGTCACTCCTAGCTGCCCATGCCTGAAAAACATATAGAAAGCAGTCTGCCAATGAACAACAATGCAGACTTGTAACTTGGCAGCTTAAGTCTGGATTGTGTATGGAGATGTTTGTTCATTTGTATCACTTACTGCGTGGTGAGAAGCATCTGAATAATAAAGATGCAAAGGAAGATGAAGCTGGCACATACGATATAGTACTTAAAACTGGGCATGTCTATGGTCCTGTACTGAGAGAGAAATGCAAATATTAATATTTGTGGCAGTTTTCTATTGAGCTTATGTTAGTTTTAAAACGGTCCACAGACCTCTTCCATAATGAGAGCATAGTCATGAAGTCTCATAAATAATATTTTTTTTCTAGCTTTCACTTGCTTATAAAGCTACAGGTTTTCTTACACAAGTTATAATTTATTATAATGGTGACAAAAATCACATTTAATCATGACTAATAGTTAGTAGTAGGTGTGTTTCTCTCTAGCTCCAGCACAGGAACACACCCTGTGTGGCTGGTAAATCAGGCTGTTGAATGCACTGTTGTTAAATGAGATGCTCACCTGCTTCTCCAGCGCTCGCTTCGTGAACCACAGGGTGAGACCTGAGGCTTCCTCTGACTTCACCCACTGCCTGCAGCAAGAGATAAACAAGTACTATTACTAGGGATGACCCGACCTTTATTTCTGCCCCAATCTGAGTATCTTAATGCTGACTGATGACCGATACTGATCTAATCCAATCCAATGTTTCGGTGTGTAATATTAATACAGCCCCAGATCTTAGATAACATGTGCTGTTAATTAATACTGAGGTCAAAACACTTTGTTGATAGTAGAGACCACGCCCAGAAGGCTGAACGGGGTTCAGAGTTCGGAGTGGCTTCATGGCAGGTGTGTGAAGTTGAGCCCCATAGCTGAGGTGATCCTTGGAGAAGTTCAAAAGTTGAACAAGAAGAAAGACTCACTTGCTGGAGTTCAGCTCATCTATGGTGGTGATCATCTCATTGTGCAGTTCTTCATCAAATTTACTCTTCTGGGACTTATTCCTGTGGGGACCATTAGTGCAGTTAGACACACAGCCATCCAAGCAGAGAGACAAATAGATTCACAAAGAGAGGCATATAGAGTGGAACATAAAGGGTGAGACACAGTGAGTAAGAGAGAGATACACACAGTGAGACAGAGAGAGAAAAATAGAGAGAGAGAGAGAGAGAGAGAGAGAGAGAGAGAGAGAGAGATAAAGAGAGAGAAAGGGAGAGAGAAAGGGGGAGAGAGAGAGAGCTGTGTAGGGTGTGAGTAGTAGGATGGGACTGGGGTCGCAGCCATCATTATGCTGGTTAAAGTCCTCTTCAGGCCATACCACAAGTGTAAACAGGGCGTACAGTGTGTGTGTGTGTGTGTGTGTGTGTGTGTGTGTAGGAGTGGCATGCAGGATGCCATGTGTTAGTTTAAACCCCTGAGAGAGACAGCGATGTGTAGTGATACTGCTTAGGAAGGAAAAGAGCCATTTCCTTACATTTCTCTCTCTCTCTCTCACACACACACACACACACACACACACACACACACACACACACACACACACACACACACACACACACACACACACTCCAGTCATAAAGCCTTAACTAGCACTGTGCAGTGCTCTGTGGGTGCTGCAGGGAAGGTGGGGTGGGGGGGTGCACACTCTCCAGTGCGGGAGTGGCTGTTAGGAGTCATGCTGTGGGTCGGGCAGCAGAAGTTAGGTGAGAGATCGGACTGTTAGTGTTGAAGCTGTGACCCAAAAGAACCGGCCGAGCCAATGCGGTTCCACACTCACTTATTGGTGCTGAATGTAGGAGCGGGCAAAGAGAAGGGTTCCTCAAGAGATTCATCAAAACTGCCAGGAACCAAGAGTGAGAGAGAGACCTTTTACTCTTTTAAGACAACTTCAGGAGAGAGAGAGAGAGAGAGAGAGAGAGAGAGAGAGAGAGAGAGAGAGAGAGAGAGAGATGAGTGAGTAAGTGTAAGAGGTAGCAAAAGAAAGAGAGAGAGATAGCAAGTGAGAATAAGAGAAGTAGAGAGTAAGACAGCAAGTAAGAGATAGCAAGAGAAAGAGATAGTAAAAGCAAGAGATGGAGAGAAAGATGGTGAGAACATGAGAGAAATTGCAAAAGTGAGATAATGAGATATTGAGAGAGTTACAGACAGCAAGTGAGAATAAGATCAGAAGGAGACAGAAAAGGGAGAGAGAGAGAGACAGCAAGAGAAAGAGACAGTGTGGGGTAGGGAGAGAGACAGCAAGATGAGACACACGAGAGAGCACGACAAAGGTCATGGGGTCAGGTGTCCTTTTGTCTCGCTGTCTCTCTCTCTCTCTCTCACACACACACACTAGTGTCTTACTAACCTTTCTGGAATTTTTAAAGGCGCTGATCTCAGGGGTATTTCCTAATGAGTGATTGAAAAAGAAAACAAACAACAGAACCTCAGAATCCTCATTACAGAGCTGCTTTTTCTTCTCTGATACAGATTATTTACATCCTGACTATCAGCAGAACCATCAGATACTTTACTGTTTGAAACTTAAGATGAGCATCAAAAAGTAGGTTATTCAAACACACAACCCCACAGGAAGACATCCACAGCAGGACATCACACAGTCTGTGCTATTTCAGGAGAGAGATTTCCAGACGTTTCTGCTGATGTCAGCATTCCCGATACCGAGCAGTAGCACTGGAAATGACGGCAGCAATGTAGCCAAAAGTTTAAGCAAAACAACTCGAAAACGCCCTCTAGTGGAGGTTCTGCTTAAGATCCCTGCCAACGTAAAACATGCTGCCGATTTCATAGTATAGCTTCTCCTGAATGAACGGAATATAAATAAGCCTTATGGGTGTATGTGTATATGAGAGCGGGTGTGTTCACCTTGCCAAGATTCCTGCCGTTGCTGATGGCATCATTGATGAAGCCCTCTCTGGTCTGCAGGTGGGCAAATGGCTTAACTGCGCCCCAGGACTCAAGATAACGAGTCATCCTCACAGATGCCCTCATTTTCAGTCCGTCACTCACACGCTGCTTGGGAACACTGCGGCTGCTCAGCAATGGGTCTTTTGACTACACACACACACACACACACACACACACACACACACAGATGAGTTGGAAAGTTATGGATTAGATAAAGTTGGGTTGGTGATCAACCAACTTCCTGATCTCACAAAAGCTTTGGATACTGAATTCAATCAAATCATTACACCATTGCTCCAAAACAGAAGAAAACCTTCGCTGGACATCTACGATGTTGGTGATAATGTTTTGGCTTCTTGGTGTATACAGTGTATATATACAGACAAAACTCAAACACTGGTTTGCACACACTCACTCCTGTTGGTTAACTGACGGTACTGACCCGTGGGTCTATGACCAGGTAAGTCTTGATGTTGAGCTCCTTCAGGTAGCTGTCTCTCAGGTGGCCATTCCCGTCCTCCACTTCATAGGCCTTATTGAGGTGCTTCAAAGTGGCTTCCGTGATATGAACACGGCTGTAACCGATCAGACCAGACCAGATCGAGCCAGAAAGAGAATGAATAAATAAGTAAATAAATAAATACACAGTCGTACACAGCTTATATTTATACAACACGTGCAATATTTGCATCAGATCAGATGGTCTGATTAGACACTTGGTCGTGGAACAAGAAGCCATAAACGATCTTTCCTTGGAGCCCTAAAAAAGGCTCTCTGAGGCTACTTTTGTTTAGTGTACCTCACGGTGAGGGTCTGCTAGACATGCCTCTACAATGAACCTGAAGGCATTTTGCCCAGTTAAAAAAAACCCTGCTCACTATCTAAGCCTAACTGCTTCTGACCAAGCTGTTAGGTGTTGGGAGCAGGGGTTCCATGGGGGCATGTGAGTCAAACAGGACTGGAACTGCACTGTTTGTAGTGACAAATGTTTCAGCAGGATAATGCTCCCCAACACACGAGACAATTTCTCAGGAATGTCTTCCCCAGATTACAACACCTCCTTGGCCTGCCCGGTTGCCAGATTTACAACCAATTGAGCATTTACAGACCCAGCTGTGAGGACCATACCCAACCATATTCCAACAGGGTAATACAGCCTTCTTTCAATTGAGCAGTTTTCCCCCCAAAAAAGTTTTGATCATTATATTTCCTACAGTCTTTCATCGGTCTTCATCCTGATTGCTTCATGGGAGCATTCAGGTATCAAAGCACTTTCACCTTTTTTTAAAAATAAACTTTAAAACATGGTCACAGAAATATGCCTCAAGTTATGCAATGACAGTGTCGCTTTAAACACAATCTACACTTTTGGTGTTTAAGAATGCTAACTTTTTCTTGGACATACCCTGGTAACCCTCCAGACTCCATGTGATTGGCTAAGGTGACGTCATGTGACCACACATCAAACTGCCATTTGCGTAGGCCAATCACTCCGCAGAGCACGTTTCCAGAGTGCACACCCACTCGCATGTTAATGTCCACACCTGTGGCTTCGCGAACAAGCCTGTAAAGATGCAAACATGCATGAACGAATATTCTACTTTAGACAAATATGACAACATTATGACACGTCCTTGTTTCTACACTCATCGTCCATTTTAACAGCTCCATTTGCCATACAAGAGCACCTTTCAGTTCTATAATTACAGACTGGGGGGTCCAGGGGGTCCTGACCATTAAAGAACAGGGTGAAAGGAGGACAGCAAAGTATGCAGAGAAACAGAAGGACTACAGTCTGTAATTATAGAAATACGTAGTGCTCCTATATGGAAAATAGAGCAGATACAGTGTAAAAAGAGGAGTGTAGAAAGAGGGAGGTGGTCATGATCTTATGGCTGATCAGTGCATATCAAAACAAATCAAAATTGATGTGTGTGGCTCTTTTTCCAACTGATGTCACAGAGCAGCTTCACAGAAATCAAGGTAAACAACACATGAAACAACATAACCCCCGCAGTGATCAAGCCAAATATGTGTAAACATGTATAAATACATGCGTATACTTACTTAATAGCTTCACACATGTCTAAACCCATTTTGACGCAGTTCTTGGCGTGAATAGGTAAGGAAACAGGTAGGCCAGACACACAGTAATAACAATCACCCAGGATCTTTATCCTCATACACTCGTTCTCCTGTAGGGACAACCATTCACAAACAGTAGTTCTCGTCACAGTGCTATAGAAGATCTAAAGGACAAGTTCGGCATCTCTGCACTCGGTTACCAATTTATACAGTATATGAACGTGACCTAAATATTGCCCATTGTGTACTAAGGCTAGGAGAGTATGTTGACAGTGGTATTATTTGATTTATGTTTTATTTATTTAGAATCTGTAAACATGTTTTAAATTCAAATTCTAATTCCTGAATATTCTTATTAATTAAAAGTCCATTGGTCTTTGAAGGGCTATAACTGCATAATTAGGTTATGATGATACTATCATTGTATCAGTCATTTGTAAAGATAGAATTTTATCATAAAACTGTCTTTAAATCACAATAATATTGTTGCAAAAATAGGTGTGACAGACTCAATCTTCACAAGGGGCATCAATTGGTACTATTAAATTTGAAAAAATGTAAGAAAAAAAAAAGAAAAAAAGAAAAAAACACTCTAAACGGAGAAAAAAGAAATCCCAGTCAGAGTTTGTTAATCAATCCTCAAAATAATCATTCTACATTTCATAGTGCAAAAATCCATCACTTACTTTGGCAATCTGGTCAAACTTTCCAAACAGTTCATTTAGCATTATCACCAGCTCTTTAGGAGAACAGTCGCTGGCTAAACGAGTGAAACCAACAATGTCAGCGTACAGGATGCTGAAAAAGGAAGAAAGAGAAAGAATTACAAACGGTAAGAAAATAAATCAAATTGTGCTTTTTACAACCGATGTACCGAAGCAGCTTTACAGAAATAAAAAATAAATTCAACAGCACATAAAACACACTGAACAACCCAAAGGGTGACGGTGGCAAGAAGAAACCTTGGGAGGAACCAGGCTCACGAGTGGGGACCCATACTCCTCTGGTCAATCTACTCCTACATTATTGATAAGGGGACACTGGACCCCCACAATTCTGCTGTAATGCTCAGGTGTACTGGAGTAATGACAATAATCTGATTGTGGACATAATCTGATTATGTCAGATAATTAGGGTCATTGTAAATGTCTACATAGTCAGTGATGGCAGAGTGAGAAAGCCCAGCAGGTGGGTAGCCTATATGAAGAGGTGGTAGGGGAGCTCAAGATCCATCTCAAACAGGGTGGCAGGGGAGCCTGAGATCAGCCTCAGAAGGGGTGGCAGGAGGACGAATTACCTACCTTACCTAAACGTATTCACACCATTATAAAATCAGACTCTTTTAAATTAAACATCTTATTTAAAACTCATCTTTTCAGCCCTGTGAAGTTCAGTGTCAGAGAAAACGCTTGCCAGGAGCCAACAACTCAAAGGTTTTAGATTATTATCCATGACAGCTTCCCAGATTACAGTAGAAAGGATCTCGAGCCAAAGTCAGCCCCTCTAACCAGGCCCAAGACACTCCAAAGAAAACTTACAGAAGAGAGAAGCTTACAGACAAGAAAGAGCTCCTGATTTATACAATCCTTCACTCTGACAGTGGAAATGAATCACAGTCCATCACCGTGATCACAGCGCTTAGTGACCACCTTTGGATTAAATCCTGCTCAGAAAGGAATGTTTTTTTTCCATTGGGTGAACCGTCCATAAAAAATTACACAACATTCTCAGTATCACACTCTTTCACAATTCTGGAACAATCTGCAACTGCTTTCTCTGGTCAGCTGTGATCTTCTGCTGGTCATCAGTCATAGGTTGGTGGCTGAATTCCTGTACTGACTGAATCCAAACCCATGCATGAATCAGCAGCTGGCAACTGAAGCACAATTTTGATTTTTATGAAATGCTTAGAGTCATTTTTCAAGATAGGACGTTGGCACAGGGAGGCTATAGGAGGAATGATTTTCTGAAAGTAGGTTTAACTACGGCATTTTTTAAGTGCAAGACTAACCATGACCTGTAGGTTAATAACACAGAAGGCTTTACATGATGTCATGAAAACCCAAGAGATAAGATAAATACTGACATCCCAAAAACTAGAAAAACATTCAGGCTGTTGATGTTTCTGAAGTAGGCACAACTTGAAATCCTTTAAGCTCAGGTCTACTGGTTTTAATACTAAAGACATGCCACAGAATAAGCATTACCAATGTCCTTCATTCAATCATCTTCCTATCTGCTTCCTCCTGTTCAGGGCCAGGGTGGGTTGAGAGCCTACCTGGAATTATTGGCTGCAAGGTAGGAATTCCCTCTGGACAGGATGCCAGTCCATCGCAAGGTCCCACACACACCCATTCACTGACTCACTCACATCTAGGGCCAATGTGCATGGTCAATTTCATCTACCATGTGGATTTTTGGAAGGAAGTAGTACCTGACCAAAGTACGTGACGGAAACGGGGATCAGCCCCAGTGTCCTGAAGTATGCACTACCTGTGGCACCAACATACTGCCCATACCAATGTTATATTCGATTTATTAGTAAAATGCTCTAAACTCATGAGCAGCAGCTGCTCAGAACTGTAAGGGTGCGTCAGATCACAGAACAACTGGCAGTGGCATCGCCACGGCAACTTAAACAACCCTCAGGTCAGTAGCAGTGTTGTAAAAACAGCATAATTGTGCAGAAATGATCAGTCCATGAATCTGTTGGTATTATTATTATTATTATTATTATTATTGTGTCTTTTTGCGTGTTTTCATACAGTACTGACATTTCAAGACTGCTGTCTCTAAAACAAACAAATATAATGATAAAAAATTTGTGCTCATCTC
Organism: Acestrorhynchus altus; assembly: GCA_034509495.1. Classification (NCBI taxonomy): domain Eukaryota; kingdom Metazoa; phylum Chordata; class Actinopteri; order Characiformes; family Acestrorhynchidae; genus Acestrorhynchus; species Acestrorhynchus altus. The sequence goes on along the minus strand of CM067523.1, from coordinate 10,777,719 downwards.
ACAGCACAAAGCTTAAAATAGCACCTCAATTACGTTCTACCTCCCATAAGTTCTGCACCATTTAAGGTGGAATGTCTGATTCCAAGAGCTAAGCTGTCTCACAGCACACGCAACATAACAGCGCCTCCTTCCGGAGGAAACCGCTGAGGAAGATTCATTTTTTAGTTGATTATTCCAATAAACTGTTATTTAATCAAATTAGTAATCGAATCGAATTAGGACCTTGGAATTGGACTTGAGAAATCAGTGGCGATACCCAACCAAAAACCAGTATACCACTGGAATCCTACCGCCAGTATCTGATACTGGTGCTGTTCTTGGCCCAGTAAAAATACTGGATGTGAATGAACTTATTTTACCCCAACAGTCTGTGATTTGCTGACAGGAAGGAACAAAGGCAACTTTTTTGCATTTCCAGAAAACAGAAGTGGAAAACGTGGTAAAAAAAAAAAGGCAACACTACTGTTGTAGACACACACCACGGTTTCCATAACAGAGAGCTGACTTATGTAGAGCAATAAAAAGTAAATAAACTTCTACAACTTATACTAAAATGGGTCCATTTACCCTCGCAACAGCTGTAGACAGGTCACGTAAGGATGGCAAGGATACAGCTTTACGAGGAGAAAGGAGTAAGATATGAGGAGGTGTAAAATAACATGCTTCGTTTCTGGGTTTGTGGAAAGAAGTGTTTGACTTAGAGGAGGCAGAAATATGAGCTTCATAAAGACAGTGTTTGTGAAGAAGCTTTCAGATGTTCTTTCTCTGGGCTTTTGGGGCCTCTCACCTCGTAAGATAGGCAGGTACACACCCACACACACACGTCCACACACACACACACACACACACACACACATCCGAACCGCTGAAATAAACCTGCTAAACCATCTGGACACAAGCTGAGAGATCTCATCCTGTCCTCCCTCACTGCAAGCACACACACACACACACACACACACACACACACACACACTTTCACAAAATCCATGTCAACACTGACCAACTGAACCACTTTCAATTGAGTGTCTTCACAGGTCTGAATCCTGGGTCATGCTGATTGCCATCAGCAGCCAGAGTCTGTGAGAGCTAAATTGTCCATGCTCTCTCTGGGCAGGTAGATGGCGCTACCAACCTACTTTTATTTTGCCATGGATGGAGAAGATGTTGACAAAATCAACACCTTCAAACTGAACTGAAGTTTGCAGCTGAACCACAAAGATAAAAAAAAAAAAAAAAAGATTTCATAGACAGAAGACGAAGGCCGAGTTGTTTGTCCAAAAGTTTACAGACACCCCATTAATGAATGCATTCAGTTGCTTTGCATTGCTGAGCGAGATGTGTGAATGCACACACAGCTTGTCTAGACCCTGTAGAGAAGTTCTGCACGACGGATGCTTGTTCAACTCCAGGAAAAGCCCAATATCGTCCACGAGTGAGTGATACTTCCAAACACAGCTATGTGTATCTTGACATGGCTTTCACTTCCATAACTCCCACTTATAAAGTGCAATCATTGTAGGAGAATTCTTCAAGGAAATTGCATGTGGATAAAGAGCAGCCATTAAAATGCTCTTTGCAGCGAGAAATGTGCCCAATTCACGAATGCCATTTAAACTCATCAAGCTTTTTGCTTTTCCTCGGCATAAACTTGGGTCTTTTTTAGTATTTGCCTGCTTGTGCAACCAAATAGGGATTAAAACGCGATGTATAAACCAGAATGCAGACTGACCAAAGAGATGTAACACATACGTCCAGCGCTACTGCTTTGCTATTCTGCACATACTGACACAATATTGTCAAATTGTGAAACTGCCTACTAAGGATCACTATTTGTTAGTGATGAGCTAACCCGGATTCTATCCAAAAAATGTCATTCCCAAGACGAATTGACATTGCATTGGCCGCAAAAGCAGTCCCTAGTACACCGTACTAATAAATTACTGTGGTCTAAAACCAGGTGTTTCAGTTTCATTGTCCAACCCTGTATGACTGTATTACTTAGTTATGGCTTAGGCTTGCTTAGGCATAGTCATGAGCAAAGTGTGTCTGATTTTTATAGAAAATTGAATGAACCTAGCTAGCCTGACATTAACACAGCTGGCTGTCAATAACATGTTTTAATAAACACACACTTCCAGTGTAAGACTATAAATAAAGCGTTATCTAAATCGACAAACAAGGCAATATGTTACTTGTGTAGTTATGAGGCAACTGTGTGTTCTTTTAATAGGAAATCTTAATAATCCAGCTTGCTTAATCCTAACAATGCTAGCTACCAGTTAATTTAAAATTTGCAACATTAAAGGAAATGTAAGTTACCGTATTTTCCGGACTATTTTCCGGACTACTTCTTATATATTCTTATATATATTTTCCAGGGTGTGACTTATAGTCCGGAAAATACGGTACTTGTGTTACGAGCTAAATGTGTGGGTTTTTTTTTTAATGAGCTGATGTAAACATAATTCAGAGTGTGCACATGTGCCCTGAGCGGTGGGCAGCCCTTCACACCATGCCACCATGCCTGGGGAGCAGATGGGTAGTTACGTGTCTTCCCTGCCAGTTCAGGGAATTGAACCGGCAACCTTACAGTAACAGGGCTGGTTCCCTAACCAGCAGACCCGGCTGACTAGCTACCAAAAACAACTTGTTTACCACTAATTATTTCATTTAGTCTCTTAATAACGATGTTTCAATTTTTTTTACATGTTTATATCCTGTTCAGATAATGTTACTTAGAATCTATAAACCAGTACAACTCGGGGTTTTGCTACATCACCAGCTGCATTTCCAGGGGAGCTGTGGTAATGGAAAAATAAGCTGTGTTGCGTCGAGTAGATACCACACGATGATAAAGTGACATGGCTCCTGGGCTATCTGCGTGTTAAAATCATGCATCTCACACACTTCTCATGGGCATGTGTGACGGGGAGTTTCTGCTCCCTGCCCACCAGAGATTTACAGCTGAAAGTGAGCTCTGTGTCTAAATATAAAGACTTGCTCAAGAAGCGGATATTATAAGCATGGGACAGAGGGGAGTAAAGAGATATAAAACATCCCTGGGGTCAGTGGTTTGGAAATGGAATTAATTTAATCACCAACCAATAATGAGGGTCAGGAAGAGCACTTCATGAACAAAGACAGTGGGCCAGTCAGGCCGAGTTGAGGACGTGATCAGGAAGAGTCAGCTCAGCCGTGAAAAGACACAGAGCTTTCATTTCCTTAAACAAAACAACAACCTACTCAGTTTCTCCTCTCAGAGCCTGCATGTGGAGCCTGTGTGTACAGATGAGTCAAGATTGTGTCCCCTGGTGTAAGGGTGTACGTGCGTCTGTCTGTGTGTGTGTGTGTGTGTTTGTGTGTAAATATGATTACCTGACGTTCTCGTGCCTCTTAACGTACAGACTGTGGAAGTTGTTGTCTTTGACCATCCGCTGCTGCGCTTCTTTATCTTTGCATTTACAGCGCTCCAATATGGCCAACTTCATCTCCATAGAGATATACACCGGCAGGACTGACTGCAGCAGATTTTCCTGATAAACACACACACACACACACACACACACACACACACACACACACATTAGACAAGACTGGGACTGGGTTTATTTACACTATCTATTGTAATCTTACAGCCTCATCCTCTGTAATGAAACAGGCCGGGTATCCCACCTAGCCAAACCCATGTTTTAATTAAATCCACTATCACACGTGCACTTTCTCACAGATATGTAATGGGAATAACTTTGGGAAGAGCTGAATACAAGCTTGAACTGAGATCTAAGCAAGTGTGGTGCTGCAATACACACTGTTCCAGTCCTACACCCTTAAAAACAAAGGTTTTTGGAGCGAGGCCACAGAAGAACCACTGTCAGTGACATGAAGGACCATGTTTGCAATGGAGATTTGTGAGTGTGAAGATACGTTAAAGGCAGAACTTTATTTGTCTTGTGCATTTTGTGCATTTTAATGAGAATCAACGCCACCAAGGAATTTTACACAACCTCCAGGTGAATACGTTTTGCCTTGCATTTCACTTGCTCATTTGCGTTCCCAACCAATAGCGATGCTGCTCTGGCTGTGTGACCTGTGACATGCTGAGCCTACATGGAGGAAGAGTAGATTGTTGTGGTTTCAAATCTTATAAATATTAAAGACATTATAAGTTATATAAACTCTTTGTGCAGATTACAAAATACAACACAAAGGTGGGATTATGATGGTACAACATTTCAGATGAGAAACTGCTGAACCAAAATGAGTTTCCAAGGACTGATTACATCACTGATTTCCAGCCTCCTTTCAGCCACGTCTATTTTGCAAGGTGACACAATATGCAAAACCCCAGTGTTTTCTAAGAGCTGGAATTTTTTGCCTACTGGGCTCTACCTACAGCCGAGGAGCATAATTCACTTTTACTCTACAACAGTAAATACTAATCACGCTTTACTGCCCCCTCATGCTAAACGGGCATTTTACAACCTGAGAGGCTGTTTTTTTTGGATCGGGAATCAGACGATCCTGAGAGCCGATCGGATTATAGATATGGAGCAACTGTTGCACGGCAGCTCTGTGCAAGATTTCCGTGTAACAGGACGTTGCAGCTCCTTGTTCAACTGCTAGAACCAAGGTGCTATGGAGCTCTTGTGAGAAAGTAGAATAAAGACTTTTAACACCACTAACTGGATGCTCGTCTTGAGACTCAATCACTCAGCCCTGTACAGTGAGTATCAGAACACAGCAGAGGTAATAAGACCACATCCGTTCCCTTTTATCCATTCTATAATTCTTTAATGTCTGTTAAGTTGTTGTTCTTCTTCTTATGCATTTACATTCGTTTTAACTTTGCACTGTAAAGAATTCTTTGTGGGTGATATATTAATAATAACTATTATTATTGTATTATTATTATTAGTAGTAGTAGTAACAACATTAACAAACAGGATATTTTTTTTGTTTATTTGTTGTTGTTGTTTTAAATATGTAAACATACAACTTGTAGATGTATTCACATATAGAGTGTTCTGTTCATTTTTGTTCATAATTCAGAAAGATACTTCTCAGGCCCTGCACATGCTTTTGCTCAATCTATGTATGCTCAACACCTCCATATGTTAGTCATCTGGCTTAAATCGAGGGGATTCCCTGAATTCCCAATTCTGCAGTACGAGGAGGGGAACAACCCCCTCAACTGCAGCACAAGGTCTCTTTTTAAATTACTGTTATGTAATCAACCAAAAAGCTTAGCTTGGCTTGTAGCAAACCCGCTGTTCCCAAACTGCTTCCATGCTAAGACCTGTATCTCCTTTTACACCCTATGAAAAGAGTTGAGGTGGAATGGTGACCATCCAACATCCTGACCTCAGCACAGCACTGCTGCAGAATCTCACAGACGTCCATGGACAGTAGAGACAGCAGCCGGATATACTCTTTAATACCCTTCACTTCAGAAGAAACGATGAACGAGCAGGTGTGCCTTCTAATTTTGTCCGTGTAGTGAATGTTAGAAGCCGCGTTCAGGTGTTTAAAGATGTGATTTTCAGGGAAGAGAACTTCACTGAGGAGGTGACGTGGCTGTGTGTGTGTTTTAAACAGACAGCTTCCGTGCACTTACGCCTTTACGTAATCCAGTAAACAGCTCATTATTCATAGGGTAGATGTTTTTGGAAATGTTGATGGAACACGTTGGCGATGTTGGACAGCATTTGCGATTTTCTTGGAAACAGCTCCTTTACTGCCAGCACTATTCTGTACCATCTCACAGACTGTAAGCAATCCTGGAACTTGGCAAACCTTAACCCTGGTATCAGTAATTCACTGAAGCAATACTAAATCAAGGTCAAAGCTTGTTCAATTTACTGATTCTGATGCTGATTCCTAATCATTTTAACACCTGATGTAATACAGGAAAGCTGAACATTATTTTAATAATATAAAAACAATATCACACAAATATAAACACGGCAGGCACCATGTTGTGTAAAGCCAAAAAACTAATTACACCAACAATCAAAGCAAGCTCTTATTTCAACAATACACACTTAAATGAATTCAGTGGCAATTTGGTGGAACTAAAGATGAACCTGCTGTGAGGCCACAGTTAGAACATCATTAAGAAGCACCTCAAAACCAACTAATGTGCATGAATAGACCTTTACTGGCACTGAACGACAGGCTTTAATACAACATCTGAAAGGAATGAGATGAGACTGAAGCTGGCATCCCTGATTTGGTCTTATGACTCAATTATCATCCATTTGTTAGAAAAACCATTTCAGAACAGGACAAAGCTTACAGGCAAGAGAATTAGTGAGGTCAGAATGTTGGCTGGTCACCATCCCACCTTATTCCACTTCTCCACAGTTCAATGCTGTGGGGCTTTATACTCCTCTAGCCCACACCTGGCATTAGGAATGGTGCCAACATGTGTATCTGCAGCAGAGAGTCCTATTCTATTGGCAGTACTTCTCTACAGGGATTAGACAAACTATGTGTGCATTTGCACAGCTGTGTCAGTAATGGGTGAAACTATATCATATAATTATACAGGCTATAAATACCTGTGGGGTATGTGACGAAATTCATTGAGAATCTATGATTGGCTAAAAGGAGTGATGTCATTCAGGCCGAGAGCCATAGAGTGAAGGAAGTAGCTGAATTTGCAGGTGTATTGGAGCACATGCTCATACAGGTCTACCAGCCATGGCAGAAATCCCAGTCTACAGGAATTTCTCTTCAGAATTGTGTCTGAGAGACAGGGCTTGTGAATGAAATCGCTTCACTTCCAGGCAAGAACTGCTTCTTTCTGGACTTTGGATCGTTGTCCTGCTGCAGGACCCAAGTACACTTTAGCTTAAAGTCACAAACAGATGGCCAGACATTCTGCTGCAGGATTTTCTGGTAGAGAGCAGAATTCATGGTTCCATCAATTACAGCAAGTCTTCCAGGTCCTGAAGCAGCAAAGCAGCCCCAGTCCATCACACTACTACCACGTTTGCCTGTCGTGTGTTCTTTTTCTGAAATGCTGTGTCAGGTTCACAGTAACAGGTCGCACTCCTTGCAAAAAAGTTTGTCTTGTCAGTTCACAGAATATTTTTGGGGAGTTTTGTGGATCATCAAGACGTTTGTGGCAAATGTGAGACGGTCACGGTGTTGTTTTCAGTCCCCTGGACACCATTTTAGCTCATTTTCTTTCTCATTGTTGAATCATGAACACTGACCCTCACTGAGGCAACTGATGTTTTTTGGTCTCCTCCTGGATGAGTCTGGATGATGTGCTCTTGGAGTAATTTTGGTAGGCTGGCCACTCCTGGGAAAGTTCACCAATGTTTCAATGTTTTTTTTTTGTTAATAAATTAAATCATCATTTAAAAACTGTTTTTATTTACTCTGGTTATCTTTCATATTCAAACTTGTTTCTTCTTCTTCTTCTTTCAGCTGCTCCCTTTAGGGGTCACCACAGTGGATCATCTACCTCCATCTTGCCCTATCCCCTGCCTCCTCTACTGTTACACCAACCATCTCCATGTCCAACCTCCCTACATCCAGAATCCCTACTCTAACCTCCACACTCCTGCCTTTCCTTCTCTCTCGCTGCCTTCTGACCCGCCTTCCTCCTCTCCTCCTTGATGGTCTTCAACCTACAGCAGTCTGATTTCCACCAGCACCCTGCTGGTCAACAGCACCGGAGGCGGTCGTTGTTAACCTGGGCCTCGACCGATCCGGAATTGCAGTCATATTTGTGATTCACATTATAGTTTTGGCCGGATGCCCTTCCTGACGCAACCCTCACCATTGATCCGGGTTTGGGTCCGGCACCAGAAGCGCACAAACTACACCCTTAACGACTGGTTTTCATATTCAAACTTGTTGTGAGGAATATGGGAGTAAACTGTATGTGAACTAGTACCTGCTGTCTTTTCTCGATCTCCAGTTTCATCCTGATGCCGAGACAGCGAAGTGTGTCTTGGAAAGTCTGCCGGAGTGCTTTTTCCATCAAAACCTTATGGAACACTCCAACTGCACCTCCACATACAAACACTACAGTGTTGGACAAGAGCTGAGGAGGGAGAGAGAAAGAAACGAATGTAGGAGTCAGAGGGTTGGAGAAAGAGAGGTGCTTTTATGGAGTTTATATGCCAGTACAAATGCATACAAATTGCTGGTTTGACTGGCCAGCTCTTCGAGCAACCGCCATTGCCTCCCACTCCACACCCACGCTTCAAAATAAACCATATCTTGGCAAATAACATACATCCAGCACATACTTCTGATTATTAGACAGTTAAGCTATTTCTAAATATGTTTACTAACAAAGTGATCTTTATGGAGTGAAAACACAGAGAATTTGACTTCATTCAACCTTAGTTTCAGGACAATAATTTGATGAGATACAATTATGTAGCAGCTTCATCTAAACACCAATCCAGCTGCAGGTAACTGAAAACACCTGAATACCTGATGGACGACGTGGGACTCGTTCCAGTGCAAGTGCAGTGACAGGACGATAAAGTGAGCGACGGAGGAGATGATGCTGAGCACAACGGCGTAGCTCATCTGGAAGGGCAGCAGGGTGAACACTGTGATGATGATGAAAAGGAAGAAAGGCACCTAAAAGAGAGAGAGAGCAGCCTGGTCACTTTCAGTTCAGGTCATTTTCATTACATTAAACAATGTAGAATAAAATAAACAACTTCATGTCTACAATATTTATTACAAAATGAACAATATTGACTGTAAAGCAAGATTTCTTGTTAAGATTGGTTTGTAGGGATGTCTCGATCCAATCCAGGCCTTTTTCAATGTGCAATATGAACTAGTTGAGTGTGAATTGATTTTAAATGTACAGCACTTTGGCTGACAGGTGTGGCTTTTTAAAATGTGTTACATAAAAATAAATGTGACTTGACTGTTTAGCGGATCAGGTATCTGGTTTTTAAACCCCCACTTCCAGTTCTGATCCTTAGTTTTGTTGGAGTAGAGCTCCTTCTGTCCCCTGCTTGGCACTAATAAGACGTGTGATTGTCAGATGCCGTAATGAGGAGCTTCTCAGAAGGTAAAAGAACAGATGAGAGCCTACAGTGTGGAGCTACGGAGCCCACAGTGACATCCTGTTCAAATAAAATATATGTTTCAGTGAATTATGGGTAAGACCTCATTTAGTACAGTTAGTACAACCTCATTCCTGTAGGGTTGCCAACTGTTTGGTTTTTACCTGCACGGCCTGTTTTTGTCCCCGTGGTGTCTGCGGTTTAAAACCCAAACCCTAACCATAGTGCTCAGTTTATTTTTGTAGAAAACTCTGGGTCTTGAATCAGGCATCATTTCTGCTTTACAACCAGCCAATACATAGAATAAGACGATGTAAATATCATGCCGTGGCATTTTTTTTACACATCCAGCCACAAAGTGGAGATGGATTAACTAGAAGATGAACGTCCTTCATCTCGTCAGTCATGTTGTTGGTTTTATTCACCTTCTCGAGGGTGCTGTGAAAAATGCTGATTGCTTTTTAATCGTTACAGCGATCTGACGTGCAGACAGAGGACTCTGGATAAGACGATACGTGCACTGAGAATTCAGATTACAACTCTCTATCAGATTTCAAGGCCCTAAACTGGAAATGGGGTGTTTCTGTGCACTTAACCTCCTGAATAATTAGACGACTACAGAAACGCAATTCTAAATAGATTTGTTTCCATTATTAAGTGCATGTAAACAAATCATGCTATGTGCTCCTTCCTGAGGAAAGCTATACATACGCATCTGAAGTGAAAGAAGTAGGTGAACTGAGATGGTACAAAAATATTTCTGGATTTTACACAAATCTGACTTGGGTTATGGAGGATTACACGGTTCTGGAGAGAGGTGATGTGCAGCTCCACCAGAGTTTCATAGTGCAAGAGCAGCATTTGTGCCCAGACGCCATTTTCCCTGTTACAGTCAGTGAAATATCAACGTTATCATGAAGCGATATTTTTAAGGTAATTAAATTCATTTAATTGGATCCATTTTAGCACACTGACCAAATTTGTCATAACACATTTGAACCGTATACAGCTACAGACATTAAAATCAGTTGCTTGTGGCCCAATGAGGTCTGCAGGTTTGACATTTAAATACCCAGTCGGGTAAATAAACGACTGCATCTGAATAACAACGTTCATTCTCAGCATGTAAATGCATGTGTGTGTGTGGTTCTGCATTACCTGGTCCCAGGGCTCAATGTGGTTAGTACCGAAGATGAAGGTGAAGCCCAGAGTGAGATACGTGGCCCACACTACTAAACCCAGCAGTGTTGTCCATCTTTGAGTCAACGCCTCAGCACACACCAGCACAAACATAGCCAGAAACACACACAGCGCCCCACTCACCACGCCCACAAACGCAGCGTGTTTGTGTACATTCTGAAAAGACAAAAACAGACAAAAACTGGAGTAAATAACACCCAGGTTTGTAGCGCTCGTAGAATAAACGTGTTGACATTTTGACCACCTCCTTGTTTTTACACTCACTGTCCATTTTCAGCTCCTAACAGACCAAACAGGAGGACTACAGTCCATCGGTTTCTCTGCATACTTTGTTAGCCTCCCTTCACACTGTTCTTCCATGATCACAACCCTGAAGGACCACCAAAGAGCAGGCAGTATGTGGGTGGGTGGTCATTCCCAGTGTCAGTGTGTGTTGCGCTGGTGTAAGAGGAACCCCCTCAGGGTCAGTGCTGAACTGAAAATTGTCCACCAATGCTAGTATCCACCGTAGATCAGACACAGCAGTGCTGCTGGAGATTTTAAAAAATTGTGTCCTCTCACTGTCCATTGTATTAGACCCTCCTATCATCCACCATGCACACAGAGAGAGAGAGAGAGAGAGAGAGAGAGAGAGAGAGAGAGAGAGCGAGAGAGAGAAGCTCATGTGATTCTGTATAGTTTGTATTGGTCATCCTCTAGTCCATCAGTGCTCACAGGACGCTGTTCACTGCATGTGTCTGGTTGGTGGACTGTTCTCAGTTCAGCACCGACACTGAGGGGCTCCACTTATACCAGTGCAACACACACTGGCACAACACCCGTTTCAGTGTCACTGTGGTGCTGAGATTGACCCGCCAGCCCCATAACTCCTGCTCTGTGGTGGTCCTGCGGGCTTCCATAAGACAAAATTCAAGAAGACAATTGTATTTTCCATTCCTGAATTTATCAATTCTTGTTTTCTCCACAGCAAAACCTTCTTCTTTCTTTTGAAGAAGTCCATTGTTTTTTGTTTTTGAATGTTTAGGGACATTACGCTGCAGGAGCTCCTCCTCTTCAGTGTGACGTTTGCTTACAGAATACTGGTATTTTGGAAGTGTCAATTACCCAACCCTATTAGGACTCTCCTCCGTCACATATGGTGAGGAGGGTAAAGACAAGCACATGCTTCCTGTGAAAAAAGTGAAGTCAGCAACCACATCTTTTTGAACTGCCATCACATCATTGCTGGGCAGCCAACACGCTCGGGGGAAAGCGTCAGGTCCCCAAGCTCTAGTTCCACAAGTTAAGTAAGACCTCCACCTCCAGTAAGTTACCTGAACGCTTCATTCAAGTGGGATCTTCTACTCATGTAACTACTCGCAGCAACAGAACCTTCTGCACAGCTGTGTATAAAGGTGTATAATGTACGCAGAGTGCTACATAAAATGTCAAAAGGCAGGCAGCATAGTAGCTGCAAAATGATTCAACCATCATTAGAGAGGCCTCTGGAGGAGACCATCAGATTTAAACCTCAGACTTTAGTTTGGTTTGCTCTTGATTGCTGAAGTAAGAGGTATCACCAAGCCGAGATCCAAAGCAGGGGTGTCACTTGGCCTGGGCTTCCAGGGCTATAGGCCTGAATGTTTTTTACGAGGTGGTGCTACTTTGAAATAACAATCCCACTTTTGGGCCGAGTCTCTGCATATTCGGGCAACACCTTTGATCCAAAGAGCTATCTGAGGCCCTCAGAAAGAAGCTGTGGATGCCTAGGAGTCTGAAACTCTGGTTTAAGGTTTAGCCCTTAATGATGACATAACATTCCAACTCATTCTATAAGAAAATTACAGACCACACAGTAATAATAACACACATCCAACCTGGGTGTAATCTCCATCCATTTCGTTGAGTAGAGGTGGTCCTTATATAAACCTATATATAAAGGCTGTTCCCTAGATGTGTTCTCACTATGTGGGCTCCACCATGCCGTGAATCTTAATGGTGCTTTCCATTTATTTAAACAGTCCAAGCACTCTCAGTATGCTCACTCCCTGAACTCCTGGCGTGAAGTGGTTTAACTGAAGAACGGACACATGCTTTATTATACACACAGATTCCCGTCCTCCTACAAAGTGTTACTAGTGAGAAGAGCAGTTAAGGGTTTACGCAGACCGCCAAATGCATACACACACACACTGATGGCATGGCTCTTTTCCTCCCACGGCCGGTAAACGTTGAGTAAGGGAGGGTTAAGAAAGTTCACACAGACGGTGTATCACTTAACTGGAGAGTGTGAGAGAAGAACAAAAGCATTACACAAGCTGGAGCAGTGAAAATATGCACACTGGGCTTCTGTCCATAGCCTGCTGCCTTTTTTTAGTGGAAGAAAGAAAAGTAGCATAGGTAGGAGAGAGAGAAAGAGAGTGTGTGTGTGTGTGTGTGTGTGTGTGTGTGTGTGTGTGTGTGTGTGCGCACGCGTACACTGTTTGGACAGACAGAATGAGATGGAAAAGAATGCACAGTTAAAATACAATAGCAGGAAAGCGCCTTTGAGAGACAATCTGATAGACATGAGAGAATCTGCCAATCATAACACTTCAAACACCACCGTGTCCCGCGAAATGTCTCCGCCATTTCCTTTCAGCCCCCCTCCTTTCAGGTCCCCTACTTTCAGGTCCCCTCCTCTACATACACTGGAAGGATATCTGCTCTGGAAACCAGTAACATAACAAAGGCCTGTATCAACAGCAAGATAAAGCGCTCCTTGTCGGAGGTCTGTTCAACGTGGTCTTCACTCAAACTGTAACTAAACTGTTTTTGACAGTCGAATAATCCATCAGTGTAACAATTATGTATCTTTCAATTTCCAAACGAGGTTGTACGCATTTGTTAACAGTGAAGAGGATGAACGTGAAGAACCTTCAAAATCCACTGGTTCATTGGGACATTATATATAATGTAAAGGATATAAATAAAATATATATAAATAAATAATATAATGGATTTGTGAAACCCTTTTCCTTGTCATAAAATAAAAGCAGAAAGAAACATTTGAAAAGTGCCGATGTAAAAATCATTAATCACTCTCCCTTCATCTTTCAGATCAGTGAAAAAGACATAAATAAATCATACAAATAGGTGGCTTGTATTTTAGCTTTTGGTTAGAAAGTGTTTTGTATTAGTGACTTATTTTGACAGTCAGGTCAGACCATCCTCCACTTCTGGCGCAGCCTATTAGTGCGTCTATTTCTTGGAGAGCAGCAATTTGGACCGGAAACCTCTATCAATCTCTTAGCAGCCCTACAGGAGCCCGATTTACTTATCACATAAACATTATAGCACATTTTCAAAAATGGTACATAAAAATACATGGTTTTCATTGGACATCAACACTCAAGGTAGAGCACATCATAATCGAGGTCAAACGTTTAGTTGTGATATTCATATGATTGTGGTCACAGAACAGACGTGTGTCTCTTCTTTCCAGACTGAAAGTGTGTATTTGATAAATTGCTATGTCAGGATTGGGTATACAGCGGTATACAGTGTACTACTACAGTGTGGCAGGTACTAGATAACAAAAATCATGCAGAGAAGAGTGAGTGTTGTAGGTACCATGCAGTGTAAAATTCAGCTTTAGTCATTTTCAAAACAGTCTCATGCATTTTGCAAGCAAGTCTTTCAAACTGATGATGTTGAAATTGAGCTGCGTTCGCACCTGTCCAACTGCTTGTGCTGCAGCCAGTGGCACATTCTGTGTGAAATGGCTGAGGATGACAAGAAAATTAGCTTCTACAGTTCAGTCATCTAATCTACCTCAAGAGGGGCAAGATGAGAATAGTGGAGAAGGTGGTTCAGGTCTAAATCTAAACTCCTTAGGCATTAGGGGACGATTAGGGGAAAGCCACCATAGAATAGAATACACTCTATGTCCAAAGGTTTGTGGACGCCCCTTATAATTAATACGTTCATGCTGACCAGATGTGCAAATGCACACATACAGCTTGTCCAGTCCCTGTAGAGAAATACAGAATAGGACTCTGGACCAGATAAACAAGAACCTATTGGCACCGTGGCTAATGACAGAGGGGTATAAAGCCCCCCTACATTGAGCTGCAGCTGTGTTCTCTGGAACGATGGCACCCATCCAACACTTTTGGGATGAGTTGGGGTGGTGATCAGCCAACATTCTGACCTTGCTAATGTTCATCACTGAAAGCAATAAAATCCTCACAGCAATGCTTCAAAATCTAATAGAAAGTGTGTGTGTGTGTGTGTGTGTGTGTGTGTGTGTGTGTGTGTGTGTGTGTGTGTGTGTGTGTGTGTGTGACCTCTCACCATTTCCATGCTAAAGAACAGCACTAGCAGGGTGGCACATGTGAGCACACTCAATCCAAGCAGCAGAACCAGAGGTTGGTACTGGCTGTTGCAAGAGAACTTCCTGTAGATGGCTTCCTGTTTCAGCTTCTGCTCGTTCAGCAGGTACTTCCCTTTGGCCGGCATCCTGACCAATCACGGCGCAGCAATCAATTAGCCCAGAAAAAAAAAAAACTCTCCTCAGCAAGGGTTCGGATATGCAACTATCCCCATACAAACGGCATGCACGAGTGTGCGCCAGTGCCTACAAGGTTCTGCTGCGCAGCATCACCACTTTCCCACTTGGAGGCTTTCTGCATGTTACTCTCAGTCTTTTCTTCTTCTTTGCGGGTCTTTGCTCTCCTCTCTGCCCTCTCTTTTTCGCTGGCAGTGATCAGAGGCCTGAGCCCTTGTCAGAGCTAGAACGGAGAGTCCTGGAGGTGGCCGCGTTGGAGGCGGGAACAGTAAAGGGATGGGGAAGGTCAGGATGGTCGTCAAGGATACCTCCAGGATTCAGAGATTCCTGAAAGAGAAGGAGAGAGAGAGAGAGAGAGAGAGAGAATGAATTAGTGTACCGACAGAGGCGGAGCACTGCTGCTCTTTTCTCTCTCTTTGAGCACTCGCTTTTGTCAGAAGGTCGTAAAGCTTCTCCTCTCCACCCGTTCCTCCGACACCTTTGTTTCCTTGCACTCCTGTACACACACGCAGCCACGTAAATGCACATTCTGCTGTAGGAGAAAGACCCTCGGATGAGCTTCAGAGGAACCAAATACACTGAGCGGGACGCCTCCAGGCAGGTTAATGCTGACCGCCGGTGTGATGTGGTACATAGCGAGAGTTGCTGAGATTTGGCAGAAGCTGTGGACTACAGCCATGTACACCGTCAGACTGACTAATTAGAACAGGATCCAAAGGAAAAGTCAAATGGTAAACAGAGAAAGACAGAGCAAGAGAGCCAAAGAGAGCCTGCCTGCCCACTCTTTCCTCTTTCCTTCAGTATCATTCTTACTCCAAGAACTCAAGCCAGATCTATATCAGTCTCTGCAGAGTAGCAGACACACACACACACACACACAGACTTGTCTTACTGTATGTAGTGAGGACTGCCATTGACATAATCCACACTTAAACCTACCTCTAACCTAAGATTAACACTAACCTTAATCTCAGTTACCTACACCTTAACCTAATTTAACTAAACTACACCTAAACCTAACTTTAAGCCTAACAGCCCTGACACTGTAATCAGTAACCATAACTAAATCCAAACCTAAACTCTATACACTAAATTCAGCAAATTAAGCCTAATAACCCAAACACTAAAATCAGTAACCTACAACGAAACCTACCAATCCAACTGCAACACCATCACAATCAGGCAGTAAACAGTAAGAGACGTATACAAATACAACTGATTACGAGTGATTTTTGATATCCAATCTCTCAGGAGTGCAAAGGGGAGAGAGAGAGAGAGAGAGAGAGAGAGAGAGAGAGAGAGAGAGAGAGAAAAAAAAATGTGAACATGAGAATCAGAAGCGAGAGTACACACCCTCACACAAAACCAACACACCTTATCTGTATCAGTGAAGGAGAGCCGATCGCCAAACCTTCCAGAAACAAACGTGGGAGCAAATCAGCATCTAAGCGCTGTGAGATACCGGCCCATTACTGCCTTCACATTATGAGCCGTTTATTTAAACTTACTTTTGGACACCAAGTGCTAATGTTTATGACATCATAACTAAAAACACTACGAACTGATTAATGAACACGGTGTGTATTTCATTAAACCAAAGTGCAGAAGATGCACATTCGTGTTTGGTAAACCATGTCCTTATTAATTACTCAATTACTCAACCATATTTCAAATTCACACAACAACTGCAAAAATATAAACATTACAAAATACAGACATCATTTATACTCTATATTGAAATTAACGTAATAAATGGTATTTATTTTTGGAAGATGAGCTAAAATACGCATCTAAAATATCCTATAATAATATGCGTTCCCTTCATTGGCTCCCTGTAGCTGAACATCAGATTCAAAACCTTGATGCTGACCTACAAAGCCAAAAATGGACCAGCCCCTCCATACATGATGACAATGGTCAAAATGGGCTGAACCAAGAGCCCTTTGAGCTTCAAGTACAGCTCGGCTTGACCCACCATCCCTCAGAACGCAAGGAAAACATGCATCCAGACTCTTTTCTGTTCAGACACCAAAATGGTGGAATGAACTTCCCCTGAGAGTCCGAACAGCTGAGTCCCTCACTGTCTTCAAACGCAGACTGAAGACTCGTCTGTTTCAGGAGGATTTAACTCCATAAAGACATTTGTGTTCAACAGGATCTAAGTGTGAGGAACCTCTAGATTCCAGCCTCGTCTACTAGCTAAGGATGTTTTCTGAGTGAACAGCAAAGCACTTTTGTAACTCGCTCTGGAGAAGGGCGTCTGATAAATGCCGTAAATGTAAATGCGAATGTAAATAACAGAAATTCACCAACATTTAGTACAGAAACCTACTCGACGCAAGAACGCAAACACAACATCAAAGCCTGGCCAGCTCTGCAAACACATGATCCAGCTGTACGTTCAACATCTGTTCTTTTGACACAATCCGTACAGATGAAAGCAACAACCGGCAGGATACATGAGTGTGACCAGAGCAGAGGATTCTGGACAGAGGGAGGTCGTACGCAACAGCAAATACACATTTGAAGGTTGAATTTGAATCAATCCAGTAATGATGGCACAACCCAGAAGGCTACTAATAACCCTTAAAGCAGAGGGAAATGTTAATGAGGGGCTGGATAAAGAATGCACGAGCCCCACTGTGGCCCGTTTGTGCGCAAGTGTGTATATAGTTCTTGCAGAGCAGCAGATGTGAGTTGCCACAATGCCCTCATTGAGAAACAGCAAAGGGAAGCCTTCCTGAAGGAGAGTGGAATCAGGGGTTTGGGTTCAGTCTCAGTTCCAGTCCTGCTAGGATTTCACTCTGGCAGCAGGTGCAGTGGGATCTCTGACTAAACCGTGAACCTGTGCACGTAATATTCACACAAGCTCATCACTTTATTAAATACAGAAATTACACAAACACAGAGCTTGCCTACATGTACTATATTTTTGTTTGATCCTGTCTGATTAGTAAGTTATTCAATGAATTTAGTCCAAAGTAAACAATCAAATCATTTGAGATTCTGGATCTCATTATTCATTTCATTCACACTGACGTACTTCGAGCTTTGTTTTTGTGCGTTTAAAGGACTTTTCACACCTTAAACAACAAACCTGTAGTGTGATCGGCCAAACTTTGCCTTGACCTGCTGACTGACATGCCGTGAGAGGGGAAGCGACCCACAGTTCTTTCCCCCCGACAAGCTGCAAGTGAGCAGTCGGATGATTTCTGACGGTTTGAACAGCCTCACGAGCCAATTTCTCCACATCACAACCATCACCAACTGAATCCCGTGTGAAAAAAACCACACAGCTTCCATTTGTGCTCAGAAACGCAGAAGCTCCTGCAGTGGAAAAGAGGTCACGGCATTCCAACACTTTACTAAGACACTCCATTCTCTTCTAATTTCAAATCAGGGCTGTGAAAGCTGCCTTAACAACATCAATTATTAACACCAACGATGTTTAACACCGTTAACACATTTCCGTAGTCTGACCTGTTGAACCGTCCATAGTACAAAGCCCAGCTGCTTGCACCATATATGTGATATTTCCGACATCTTTTAGCATCTAAAGTATCCATTTAATAAACGTCCAGGGACTACATGGGAAAGTTGGCACAGGCTCGTTAACAGTCATTGTCCAGTTGATTAACGAGCGCCGATGTTCCTCTCAAATGAACGAGTAAAATCAATGAAAAGAACATAAACCTTTAAAAAAAAGTACATGGAAATGCTAAATGAACACAACGCTCCAGCCAAAGAACGCACTCTGTGTTCGGACAACAAAAACCGCTCACCTTTCAATGACCCAAATAACCAACTTCAATCACAAGACTGCATGCTCACTCGAATGGATGAGCACAGTCAACAACGTGAAACGAGGGAGAGAGGCAGAATGAGAATTAGGAGGAAAAGTGGACAGCAGAGGAGAAGGTTCAAAGGTCTCTCTCTCATTGCTGGATATTAATGTCTCAGAGGCAGATGTAGATTATCAGCCGAGAGTAAATAGCTGCTGAGAGAGAGAGAGAGAGAGACACTGTATGACCCTGACGAGGTACAGACTCAGAGTCAGCACAGCCTGGCTATTGGGACTGGTCAGCACAGGATATTCAGCAGTGCCAAATGGACAGAACAGAGACAGAGCTGCACTTCCTGACAGAATGCCCCAATTACACTCTCAGATCTAGAGAAATGACCCTATTTATAAAGTGAACACAAAGTGCTGCTCCCTCTCGGCCCAGTACACCCTCACCTGCCAGCATCAGAGGGAGAGTGAGTGACCATATCGCACACTGAAAACACACACACACACACACACACACACACACACACACACACTCGTTTTGCTTAAATTTGATTACACCAAGCATTGTTTATCCATTATTACTGCTGTTTAGAGAGAAAGAAAGATATGAAAAACAAAGAAAGATGGGAAGAAAGTAGAAATTAAAAAGAAAGAGAAACAAACAAGTGAGGAATGCAAGTAAGAAACAGAGACAGAGACAGACACGGTCAGACAGAGCAGAACACTGGCATTTGGTGGCTGGCAGACGTGCAGCCTTCACAGCTCCGAGGCCAACGAGCCGCTTTTATACTCCTATTCTAAAGTTACTATGGCAAAGGCCCGAACCAGTGGACTAGAGAGAGAGAGAGAGAGAGAGAGAAAAGAGAGAGAGAGAGAGAGTGTGAGAACGAGAGTGTCTGAGAATGAGAGAGAGAGACTGTAGCCTCTCCATGCAGAGCTGAATAGCAGTAACTGCACTGCTTTGTCTGAATGGCCTTTCCATCTGAATGCAAAGCAATCAAGCAGTGAAAAAGGCGGGGGAGAAACCTGGCCCACGTTTACTGGCTCCCGCCACCATCGATTCCTGGTATCTCTCCACACAATACACTCGAGCTCCACTGAGCCATGAACTGTACACAGCTATGCAGCCCGAAACACCACAGCAGACCAAATCACAGAAGTTACCCTCAATAAAGCTGCTACGCTGTGGGAATAAAAACTGCTTCCACTCATTCATGCTACCCTGCAAGAGCTGGTCATTTCACTCTCACTCTTCAATCAGAGGGTCAGCTGGAGAGGGTCATCATGCTTCAGCAATCCCCCTTTCTGGCCGATCAACCGTCACATTATGACCCATAAATTCTTCAATGGTTAGGACTCCACAGGACCACCACAGAGCCGGTATTATGTGGGTGGTGGGTCATTCTCCACACTGCAGTGACACTGACATGGTGGTGGTGTGTTGGTGTGTGTTGTGCTGGTATGAGTGGATCACACACAGCAGTGCTGCTGGAGTGTTTAAACACTGTGTCCACTCACTGTCCACTCCATTAGACAGTCCTACCGAGTGTCTCCACCTTGTAGATGTAAAGTCAGAGACGGAAGCTCATCTGTTTCTGTACAGTTTGTGCTGCTCATCCTGTAGTCCTTCATCAGTGCTCACGGGACGCTGCTCACGGGACGCTGCTCACGGGACGCTGCTCACGGGACGCTGCTCGCTGGGTAGTTCTGGTTGATACTGTTCTCAATTCAGCAGCGACAATGAGGGGTTTGAACACTCCAGCAGCTCTGCTGTGTCTCTTCCACGAGTACCAGTAACAGTGTAGAGACACAGCTGGACTCCAGTCTGTAATTCTATCTATAAATAAAATGCTCCTGCATGGAGTGGAGTTGATAAAATGGACAATGAGGGTTCAAGCAATCAAATATGGCAGATTGGTGTATATATGAACACTGTAAATCAATCACAAAATACACATTAATTGCATAATTGATTGCTTATGATTAATCAATTTGACAGCCTTAAAATATGATATACAATTTAAAATACTGCATATATAACATTTTTTGCATGTCATTCTGGAGCATTTCTATTGGTCCATTCATCATGAGGTCTGGCTGCCATGTGTGGACGGACGGAAGAGCTGACTAGGGTTGATGATTTAATGAAACAAAGGTAAACAAACCTGGGATGCTAAACAAAAACTTGGGAAATACAAACTAACACAAATACACAAATACACTAAAACTAAACCAAAGGAACCAGAATTACAAACAATCATGATCTCTACTAAAACAAAGACTACAAACAAACAAACAAACCAAAGCTAACTACACTTACATACAACATGACACTGATCACACCTGGGACATGATAACGAGGGGGCAGGGTTACAAATCAGACACAGGTGGGAATGGGCGGAGCGAGGGAGGAGACAAGGACAATAACAAACAACTCCTAAGCACATGGGGGAAACAACAACAACAAGACAGGAAGACAGAGGTGAACAAGACTGACACGTGACACAGGCAAATGAATTAAGAGTTAACAGAACATATCTCAATTGAACTGACATATAATATAATTGCACTAATTATGTTCTCACAGGTTTGTGGCCTCATGTTCTATACTGTAGAGAAGAGGTTATCTCTCTTACCCTCATATTCACATGATGTCAAAACATGCGTGAGCAGAGGTGTCCACATGACGTCCTTAAAGATGCACTATTTTGATAACAGAAATGTTTCATCAGGACGTGACTCATTACGCTTACAGAACGCTCATTGTTGTTTATATTCAAGGCTGGGCTGCAACCCCTCCATTTACAGATGAAATCTGCTACTATACATAAAAGCACTTTCACATTTCATGTGTTTTTTTTTTTTTTTAAAGTAAGCATTTCAAGGCCTTCCAGCCTGACAGGCAAGATAATAACAATCATAGTACAACATACTGTCCAAGCTGAAAGCCTGATGGCCAATCTTCATTAACTGCACCAGTAAGAGCAGAATGTGAAGGTTCAATTAGCAGGTAAGAGCACAGTTTTGCTCAAAATATTGCAATGCACACAACATTATGGGAGACATACCAGAGTTCAAAAGAGGACAAACTGTTGGTGCATGTCTTGCTGGCGCATCTGTGACCAAGACAGCAAGTCTTTGTGATGTATCAAGAGCCACGGTATCCAGGGTAATGTCAGCACCACCAAGAAGGACCAACCACATCCAACAGGATTAACTGTGGACACAATAGGAAACTGTCTGAAAGGGATGTTTGGGTGTTAACCCGGATTGTATCCAAAAAATGTCCTTCACAATACGAATTGATGCAAAAGGAGGCCCTAGTACACCATACTAATACATTATTGTGGTAAAACCAGGTGTTTCAGTTTCATTGTCCAACCCCTGTATGTTCTACAAAACATTCCTGGAAACTTTTCTGAGCATATACGGAACCATTTTTCATTAAAAGGTTCTATGCAGACCATTTATACAAGTTCTTCCCTTTAACCAGGTAAGGAACTAATTAAGTGTCCAATGGCTGTAGCTAGTACCAAGATCCGAGGATCGCAGGTTCAAATCCTGGGCCATTGTGTGACTTTACTCGTGATGTGCAAAATTGCTACTCAGAATGGATCTGAAGGCAGCTCTACCTCTGAGGCAGAACCACCACCACTGGTTGAGAATAATTAAAATGTCCAGCAGGCAGAGCTTTAGAAACCGTTATCTGCTCCTGGCTGCTCCCTTTACGGGTCGCCACAGCAGGTTATCTGCCTCCATCTTACCCTACCCCCCCTGCCTCCTCTACTGTTACATCAACCATCTCCATGTCCACCTTCACTAAATCCATAAACCTTCTCTGAGGTCTTCCTCTTTTCTCCTTCTGCCCGGCAGCTCCATCTCCAACATTCTTTGTCCAATGAACCATTTATCTGCTCGTGCTAGGTCTGCAATTCCAGGCAGTTTTTTCAGAGAAACCAACACCTTTCAACACCCAAATAACACACGCAAACATTTCTAAGGCTCCATCCACTGGTTATTAGAGCTAGAGCTGCCTTTAGAACCATTTAGAGCAGCAATTTTGCACACAAGCTACACCTCGCAGAGTGCTGATTGGCCACAGAGAACTAGCCATTTGTAAAATCTCCAAGCCACAGTAGTGATCCCATTTTTATCCGATTCACAATGGGAGCTCTGAAACAGTGTCACTGTCTTCTGAAGAGGTACAAGCGCTGTGTAACGTTACAGATCAGAGTCAGATGCTTCAGCTTAATTAGTTTAAATCCAGAGAGAAACGTAACCAAAGCAAAAGATCAAAAAATGCAAGCCAAGCAGGACCAGAAAGAGAATCGAGTCAAAACACAAATGAATGAAGAGAGGAACAGAAGAGAACTAACACTAACGGGATGAACAGAGGCCGTACTTTGCAACCAGTGAAAGAAACAAAGCGTTATCTACAGAAAGAGGTCATGAGAATCGGGTGAAAACAGTCTTATACTAACAGTAGGGCGGAGATGACGAGTGCAATAGTGATCTGGAATTGTCAGACGCTGGGTTTTCCTGACCAACAGATGCACTGTGGTCACTGGAACACTTGACAGGCCACTGAATCAATGTCAGTTTTCAGGATTATAGAGTCCCTATCAGGCATTACGCACTGAAACGTGTTTAATATTGTCAACAGCTACATATCAGGGGGAGCTGCTGTACTGGAAAATGAACCAGGTACCAGCTACTAAATCAAGCAGAGTAGTGTACTATAGTAGTGTAGTATAGTATTGCAGTTTTGTAGTGTAGTATAGGAGTGTAGTGTGGTGTAGTAGTGTAGTGGTGTAGTATAATAGTGTAGTATAGTAGTGTAGTGTGGTGTAGTAGTGTAGTATAATAGTGTAGTATTGTAGTGTAGAATAATAGAGTAGTATAGTAGTGTAGTATAGTATTTTAGTGTAGTATTGTAGTGTAGTGTAGTATAGTATAGAATTGCAGTGTAGTTCTTTTAGTGTAGTGTTTTTTAGTGTAGTTTTGTAGTGTAGTATTGTAGTGTAGTAGTGTAGTGTAGTATAGTATAGAATTGCAGTGTAGTTTTTTTAGTGTAGTGTTTTTTAGTGTAGTTTTATAGTGTAGTATAATAGTGTAGTATAGTAGTGTAGTATAGTAGTGTAGTATAGTAGTGTAGTTTTGTTGTGTAGTGTACTATAGTAGTGTAGTACAGTAGTGTAGTATAATAGTGTAGTATAGTAGTGTAGTGTAGTATAATAGTGTAGTATAATAGTGTATTATAGTAGTGTAGTATAGTAGTGTAGTATAATAGTGTATTATAGTAGTGTAGTGTAGTATAATAGTGTATTATAGTAGTGTAGTATAATAGTGTATTATAGTAGTGTAGTGTAGTATAATAGTGTAGTATAATAGTGTATTATAGTAGTGTAGTATACTAGTGTATTATAGTAGTGTAGTGTAGTATAATAGTGTAGTATAATAGTGTATTATAGTAGTGTAGTATAATAGTGTAGTATAATAGTGTATTATAGTAGTGTAGTATAGTATAGGTACCATACAGTAGAAAAGCACCAAACACATCTTTCCTTTGTTGTGGTTCTTTATAGCACAACTGAAAAACCTGTGAAGAATGTAAATGAAACATTGCCAAGAAGAGATGGCTGAGAAACAGCCAAAGCTGAGCAAACGTTCTTAGAGCAGCTGAGGGCAAAACATTGGAAGTTCTTGGGTGTTGAGGATGGCATGAAATGACATGAAAAGGGATGAGGATGTTGTGCTAGTCCTGCTCGATAGGCGGGGAACATCCACAGAAATAACTCAATATTGTTTTGCGAATGGTTGATCACAAGTGGTTTGCTTAGTATCAGCAAAATAAGCAATGCACATTCATTTGGGGGCGGAGCCTCTGAAGGAGCACTATAGGGAGTGCATTTGTTTTGCTGTATTTGTTTGAGTTTAAAAATCGACGTCCAGAACTGTGTACAGCACCTGGAACTGAACTGAACTGCTGTGCAGGCAGTGCACATTGCATGTAGGAGCACAAGCCCCACCTACATCATTCCCTAATTCCCAGTTTTCCATGTGATCTTATGGCATTGTGAGCTACTAAGCTTTGGCAGCACGGCACAAAAGCTCAATTCTCACCATAATCTGATAGACAAATTAAAGATTCACAATTGATACTTGTTAAGGTCTTGGGAATTAGTCCATTAGCTAGAGCAAAGGGAGATGAAAGACATCACAATTTCTCCCTCTGAGTCTCAAGCGTGGTAATAATGCCTTGTAGGTTAATCCAGAATCAGAGCTCTTTGAAGTCTTTATTGGGATAATCAAATCGCAAGCTTCAGACAACACCCAGACTCCTTCACCTCTAACACATTCCTACTGATCTCAGTACAGGCTTATAATAGAACTACAGACTGTAATAGAACTTAAGACTGATACTGAAACAGAATGGCAAGATTCCCCCACTGAAGTGCTCAGCAGCCTTAAACATATTCAGCATCACAGCACTTTAAAGCAGAACTCACTAAAGTGGGCAGAGATCCAGGTCCAGGACCAGGCACTGTTTGATCTTGACTTGGACCTTAAACTGATTTAATTATTCTTAATTATTTAATTTTGACATAAGATTGAAAAAAAAAAAAAAAAAGAAATAAAGAAAACAATCTGTGATATACAGGAGTTGGACAATGAAACTGAAACACCTGTTTTATTGTGGGAGGTTTCATGGTTAAATTGGAGCAGCCTGGTGGCCAATCTTCATTAATTGCACCAGTAAGAGCAGAGTGTGAAGGTTCAATTAGCAGGTAAGAGCAGAGTTTTGCTCAAAATATTGCAATGCACACAACATTATGGGGGACATACCAGAGTTCAAAAGAGGACAAACTGTTGGTGCACGTCTTGCTGGCGCATCTGTGACCAAGACAGCAAGTCTTTGTGATGTATCAAGAGCCACGGTATCCAGGCTCTAGTATAACATACTAATAAATGATTGTGGTCTAAAACCAGGTGTTTCAGTTTCATTGTCCACCCGTTGTATATTATATTAATATATTAATAATGCACTCTGTGTATCTGGTCTTGGATTAAACAAACAATACAGATGAAATCGACCTCCAGATAGAAACTCCAACCAAAGACGATAAAAAAGGAACAGAAATAAAAGCCTGCTTTGACTAATCGTTTATCACGTTTATCATAAACTCAGGAAGCGTAGCTGTCAGCTGCCAGTGGCGTGTGCCTGATCGGAAACGTCCCCTCCTACTCTCATCAGAAGTGTGCTCCCACACACTCACACTTACACTCCTACACACACTTGCAAAGTTTTATTTGGTTCCACAAACAGCAATTTAATCAAACATGTAAATACAAACAATCCAACAGTTCATTAGAACACAACCTTCTACACTAAACCCCGATCAGCCCTACAATTATGACCTTGTTTCAAGTGGATCAGACACAGTAGTGCTGCGGAGTGTTTAAACACTGTGTCCACTCCCTGTCCACTCCATTAGACACTCCTACCTAGTTGCTCCATTTTGTAGAACACCTGGTGACACCT
The DNA here is from genome assembly GCA_034509495.1 of Acestrorhynchus altus. Taxonomy (NCBI): domain Eukaryota; kingdom Metazoa; phylum Chordata; class Actinopteri; order Characiformes; family Acestrorhynchidae; genus Acestrorhynchus; species Acestrorhynchus altus. The sequence continues at coordinate 10,751,608 of CM067523.1, read as the reverse complement.
TCTGCACATCCGCTAGTCCTTCACCCGTGTTCACAGGACGCTGCCGACAGGACGCTGCCTCTGAGGCTGGTCACACTACTTCTGGTTGGTGGACGACTCTCAGTCCAGCAGTGACAGTGAGGGGTTTAAACACTCCAGCAGCACTGCTGTGTCTGATCCACCCGTACCAGCGCAACACACACATACACTACCACTGTCACGGCGGTGCTGAGGATGACCTATTCTCAGAAATGCAGTGACGCAGTGATAGTGGAGGTGTGCGTGGTGCTGGTATGAGTGGATCAGACACAGCAGTGCTGCTGGAGTGTTTAAACCCCTCACTGTCACTGCTGGACTGAGTATCACCTGAGGACTAGACGACGACCAACACAATCTGTGCAGAAAACAGATGAGCTTCTGTTTCTGACTTTACATCTACTAGGGTGGACAAGGCGTAGACACAGGGTTTAAACACTCCAGCAGCACTGCTGTGTCCGATCCACTTACACCAGCACAACAACACGCACTAAACACACTATTACTTTTGTGTACTCAGTGTCAAGTGCGAACTACTCTTTGTTTCTCACATGTTGCATTGCCACTGTGGTGCCAACAGGCCACCAGCCGGACTCTGAAGGAGACACACACTTGCTGCTGTCATATCACACACTGCATTACTGCTAATGAACTAACTCGCCGTTATGGAGAACATTAACCCACCGCCATTATAAATGACAGATCACGGCCTGCACAGACGAGCTGTGAACCAGCAGTTGTCCCGAACGCTTCTAAACTCGTCTTATATGACATATAATAATATCCTCATATGAGCACAGTGTGATTCACGTCTTCAACCCCTACTGTCACCTGTTGGAGAACAAAAAGACAAAGGAGAAAAATACAGAGTGAAACAATCCAAAAGCTTCATTCAGGGTCTAAGTAGCAGGAGGAGCTGTCTTTCATCATGAGGCCAAACTCCATCCCTCCCTTACTCCCACTCGCCTTCTCAAGATCAAAACAAGAGCTGCCATGGACCACAGCTGCGAGTGAATGCCTGGGCCTAACCACACAGGGCAATCAGAGGGCCAGAAGAGCCACCAATCAGAACAGTGGAACAGTACGTAACTGCAGTAGACATGAGAGTCATATAAAAACCACCATGCTACTTTAGAACCAAAGAAAAAGCAGAGGCTGTGGACGAGGCTTACAGTACATTGATTATTTACACACGACAGCTTCTATATAGTGACGAGTCCTGCTTCGTGTTGGTGAAGACCACCACTAAATCGGTGTATGGAGCTACCATGATCAGCACCAAGCTTAACGTTTGGTGGTCACGTAATGTTGTTGCTTTTTCTGAGGACCAGGGTCCTCAGGTCAAAGTCTTCACCTCCTTTGTTGTCTCAAGCAACCATTTCATTTCCTTTGCCTCACTCCTGCTATACCCTATCACGCCCATGTTCTAGAACATGACTGCTCTCTCTATTTCTCCTTCAACTAAATCAGTTGTTTTCACACAGACTTACAAATTAGTGCCAGTACCGGCCAACGACGGACTACAGCCTCCCAGGAGGCTTCATGGCTCGCTGGTGGACCCCGGCCCATAGGTTGAAAAACCCTCTCTAGAACATCACAGTTCGGTGTATAAGAACTGGTCACTTGCTGCCTATTGTGAAGATCCCACCCCTGTCAGGTTCCACAGTAACAACCAGTCACTTGTATGTGGTTTTAATGCTATGGCAGATAACAGATACATGAAGGGTGCCTGAGAACATCACCTGTTGCTTCCACTTGATCCATGAAAAAGGGACATTTCTGCCAGGATGAAGAAGAAAGAGACTTTTATACGCTACTAATGAATTGTAAATTGACTGACAGATTAGGTAGATGTGCAAGTGTGTGTGTGTGTGTGTGTGTGTGTGTGTGTGTGTGTGAGAGAGATAACGAATCAATGTGTTGGAGCTGGCTGTCCACTTGAGTAATAACATAGGCTCTGCCGAGTGATGCTGTTTGCTCAGCGACACACCAGACCATCTGCTCCATGTATATAGATCCCTCACTCTGCACCTCTCCCTCTTTCCATATCCTTCTCTCTTCACCTCTCTCTCCATATCTTCCCTCAGTCTTCGTCCAGCCCTCGCTGCAGCAGATAATAGCCGTTTTCATACAGGGGGAAAATGAGCACTCTGAAAAGCATGCAGCGTAAACGCCAAGTGGAGATAAGATATAATGAAAAAGAAACAGTGAAACAAAGGCGGTGTTTCGCTGTGGTTTATCCTGGGTCAAATCAAACCTCAGAATAAACAGTTAGGACTGGTGGGTTAAGCCCAAACCACCTCTGCAGCATGAAAATGTAAAAAGCATATTAACCCTCTCCTCTCAGTCCGCCCAGTTACTTCCAGCATGTGCGCAGCTTAGGGCTGAGCAATACATCGATATTTATACACCAATCACTCACAACACTATCACTTTAAAGATCAGGACCCCACAGGACCACCACTGAGCAGGTATTATGTGGGTGGTGGGTCATTCTCAGCACTGCTGATGGCGTGTTAGTGTGTGTTGCACTGGTACGAGTGGACCAGAGACAGCAGTGCTGCTGGAGTGTTTAAACCCCTCAGTGTCACTGCTGGACTGAGAGCATCCCACCAAGACAGCGTCCTGTCAGCTCTGATGAAGGACTAGAGGATGACCAACACAAACTGTGCAGAAACAGATGAGCTCCTGTCTCTGACTTTACATCTACAAGATGGAGCAACTAGGTAGGAGTGTCTAACAGAGTGGACAGTGAGTGGACACAGTGTTTAAACACTCCAGCAGCACTGCTGTCTCTGATGCACTCCTGTATGGTGAGAGGAGCTGATGATGGAAAGTGACTGTAGTAACAGGAAGTGGTCATAATGTTGTAACGGAGAAGTGATATGGGTTGAGGAGATATCGCTTACTGTATATCTAGTTTTCCATCCATCCATCCATTTTCTGTACCGCTTATTCCTGAATACTGTCACGGGGGAGCTGGAGCTGGTGCCAAACTCTGAGTGCAAGGGTAGGAAACAACCCTAGACAGGTGCTACTCCATCGTAGGGCTCACACACACACATTCACACACTAAGGGCCACTTCAGAGTCACCAATTCACCTACTGCACATGTCTTTGGACTGTGGGGGAAACCAGAGTACCCGGAGGAAGCCCATGCAAACACGGGGAGAACATGCTGGGGATTGAACCCACGTCCTCCTTGCTATGAGGCAACAGCACTATCCACTGATTTAAGGTTCATAAAAAAATCATTCTTTTCCAAAAATTTGGAAAAACATTTGATTTGCTCCTTTGGTCTGAACGACAGTGTGAAGAAATGAAGATCAAATGTCTGTATGTTTAAATAGAGTAAAGAATTCTTCCACTTCATATATTGAATCATATATCAGCATGAAGAACTGATGCTTGTTCATATTAGGGGCAGCACTGCATCATTGGAGAGGACTCCGGAGGAGCCCATCTTATTTAAACCTTCAACATCCAAAGAAGGTTGTAGATGCAGAGGAGTCTGGGGAGGGATTTAAAAAGATCTCAGAACAATTAGAAATTGGATTTGCCAAAAGAAGACCTAGAAAAAGACCAGGACATCTGGAACGATGAGTCTTGCCATGTAGGCTTTTATTACATATTAAGCTTAATTTTCCTTGTGCTCCTCTGTGACTGCTGCTGTGGCTCCCTGCAGAGAGAGAGAGAGCGAGAGAGTGCACGAGAGAGCGAGAGAGAGAGAGAGAGAGAGAGAGAGGGCAATTCTTCTCAGAAAATAGCTCTAAGCACTGCTTCATAAAAAGACACCACTATAATCCTGAGGAAATAAGGACAGTAGCAACCTCCCTCCATCACAGCAGGGTCCTTTTACAAGGGGATTCCCTGCAGTACAGAGTACGTGCTGATGGTCTGTGTGTTTGAGTGGCAACAACTTTTACACCAACAGAGGGAATGAAATGAAGAAATGTTTACTGTTAAATAAAACCTTGAAATAGTTCCATGTTTGACACCTTAGAGGAGACGTGGGTCTGTTACACCTGAAGGGGGCGCTCCAATAACCACTGCTAATTAAACAGACCTGTGCAACCCACCAGTCGAACAGCCGAAGAAAACATCATAACATCTCAGAAAGGTCACATGTTTAGGTGAAAACATGCATCAGATGAATGAATGCAAATGTTGATCGTTGAATATGATCTAATATCCGACTCCGGATGAGGAATTCTACAATTACTGAACGGATCTCAGTTTGTTATCAGGATTGAAAGGTAGCTGGAGGTTGATTTAGTCGTGTTATAACTAATATACTCATCATCAAAAATAGTTTTACCCAGAAGGAAGCGTTGGATTGGGAAGCTATTCGGAAGGAAGATAAAGGACACTGGAACGGTGATTAAAAAATCGAGACTGATATGGGCAATATTTACTGAGCTACACGTACAGACGTGTGTCTCAGCATGCAGTTGGGTTTAACGTCTCCTGTGAGACTCATCTCACACCTACTGTGTTCTTTTTTTAGCACAAAGGGGAATTTGTCCTCTGCATTTAACCCATCCACACACAGTGACACAAACGCACACCCTCACAGACACACACACACACACACACACACACACACACACACACACTAGTGAATACACACAACAACCTCCCAGTCATTAAGCTGGTATATATACATGTATGCCTTTTTTAAATAACAGTGGGTTTGTCCACATGGTATCGCTCTACCACAGTCCAAAAATGCTGGCATCACTCCAGAAAGAAAACCATAAAGTTTATCCCCATTATTGGAATATTTTTGTCCCACCTCATAATTTACAGGACTTGAAGGATCTGCTAGTAACCTTAGACTTGGTGCCAGATACCACAAAACCTCTTCAGAGCCAATACGTCCATGTCTCAAAAGTTGTAGTAAAAATATGTAGTAAAAATCTAAATATTAAAAACTTGGGGCAACATTTTTCCTAAATAATTTGTTGGATCATTCTGGTACAAATACAATTCCTGTATCAATATCAGTCTCATATATATATATATATATATATATATATATATATATACATATATATATATATATATATACTGTATATACTTAAAAAAATAAAAAGAAATAAAGTCTACATGCTGACACTAAAAAGATTTAGATATTTTATTTATTTTACATTATATTGGCCTGCTCTGCTAACTTGCTTGACCAATGAACTGAATCTTACTCACAGGTGTCCATTCTTGCTGTAGAAACATCTGAAGGATGATCAATGAAAATCGAAGAAGCACCAGAGCTCACTTGCGTCACAGCAAAGGCTGTGAATTCTTATGTACGTTAAATTTTTGTGTTCTTATTTTTCATACATTTGCAAAGATTTCAAACAATCTTTTCACTTTGTCATTGTGGGCTTTCATGAGTAGAATTATGGGGGAAAAATGAATTTAATACATTCCGGAAAAAGGCTGTAACAGAAAATGCGAAACGCTGTGAATTCTATGCGGATGTTCTATATGTATAGTCATTCTCCAACTTTCCGGTCCCTCTATCTTCATGTTCTTCTTCCCAATTTCCTTCTCATAAGTATGTAGGTCTCCATAGTAAACTAAAGACCTGTCCAGATATAAACATCCATTCATACTGAATATTAGTATGTACAATAATTCACTTACACGCTCGCGCTGGATGACCAGAGCAGTGCAGGCAATGAGAACACTGCTCTACTCTTAATACCAGCAGTTCTATATATATTTGTTATAGACCAGATGCACCTAAATAAGCATTCAGAGATCACATTACTTTTGCTTACGTGTGTGTGTGTGTGTGTGTGTGTGTGTGTGTGTGCGTGTGCGTGTGTGTGTGTGCGTGTGTTTCAGGAAGACGCATTCAATGACTCATGACCTATTCAGTCATTATGTCCCGTCATCACAGTAATTGGCTGACCCATCCACATTAGTCTATGGATGCGTGCTTGTGTGTGTGTGTGTGTGTGTGTGTGTGTGTGTGTGTGTGTCTTCTCTCACTCTGTCCATCATCTCTTTAAATATGATTGAGTCTTTAGAGTCCTAGTTTTAGTATCTGGTTTCTCGTATCTGGTCATTTGTGGGTGTCATGGACGTATCAGTGGTGTGCTGGTTCAGTCTTCTGTAGAGAAGTACTGCACTCTCTGGAGCTGATAAAATACACAGGAACTTATTGCACTGCCCAATGCCAGGTGGGCTAGAAGATAGTGAACGGTGTTCTCTGTGTTCTCTGGAGCCTGAATCATTGTGCATTTACATGATGTGCTGGACATCATTTGAGGGAAATGAACAGAGATCTTATGGAATTTGATGAAACACACCTCCGATATGGAAATTAGAAGCGATTGATAAACACTTTATTAACTGGGTTTCTAGTGAACCAGAAAGTGAGTTCTGAATGAATGTGTGGGTCAAAGAGTCACAATACAGGTTACTTCTGTTCCTGAATAAAATTGACGAATCAAGAAGTTATAAACATGGAAAGCAAAAGAGCTCTCGCAGACACCAAATGAGTCATCCTACTTAGGCTTGACACTGTCCCAGACCTTGGAAACACTACACTGCACTAGTAGAAGATCTACAGAGTGGTGTTAAAAGCGATGCTTGAGTGTTTTTGTACGAAACTATAGCGGCAAAACACAGGAGACAAAAGTTCACATTGAATCATTTATGACATTCGATGATGCAAATACATCAATTAAACAAAACAACAGAAATCCTGCTTAGTTTTTTTACCTTTAAATGATCACATGCTGTGGCCTGATATAGTACATCCTGGGTGGGATCTCATTAGTAGTTAATAGAGTAAATTACACTCATCCTCCCAAAATAGTTGCACTCACAAAGAATCAGCCAACAGAAACAAACCCCGTCGGTGGTTTGACATGGATGACCATGCTCGAATTTTTAATGTAAGGACAGGTCTACTGCAGTACATGACTTACTATATAAAGTCGCCCTGTTGCGCGTGCTTTCCATTCTAATCAGTTGGTTGTGTTGGAAGTTCAACAAATGATGGATTTCTCCGATTAGAATTCGAAAGCAAGTAGAGCAGTTGGAACAGTTAAAAAGGGTCATATTGTAGGGCTCCGGGAAGCGGGACGGTCTTATCGGAATACTGCATGCCATACAGGTCATGCGGATATTGCCATAACAAGCTGACATGAAGGATCGGGGAGACCTTCACCATCCACGGAGAGGGAGAACTGACGGAACAACGTACAGGGGTTGGACAATGAAACTGAAACACCTGGTTTTAGACCACAATCATTTATTAGTATGATGTACTAGGGCCTCCTTTTGCTGCCTTATGGGATTGACATTTTTTGGATACAATCCGGGTAAGCACCCAAACATCCCTTTCAGACAGCTTCTCTCGCTGGGCCCACAGTTAATCCTGTTGGATGCTGGTCATTCTTGGTGGTGCTGATATTACCCTGATACCGTGGTTCTTGATACATCACAAAGACTTGCTGTCTTGGTCACAGATGCGCCAGCAAGACGTGCACCAACAGTTTGTCTTTTGAACTCTGGAGTGTCACCCATAATGCTGTGTTCATTGCAATATTTTGAGCAAACTGTTCCTTCATCTGCCAATTGAACCTTCACACTCTGCTCTTACTGGTGCAATTAATGAAGATTGGCCACCAGGCTGCTCCAATTCAGCCAAGAAACCTTCTGAAAGTTTCAGTTTCATTGTCCAACCCCTGTGTGTCTGATGAGAAACCCAAATGTTTTCTGGCAGATTGTGGATATTTAGTGGATCCTTCCATGATTATCCATAATGCTAGCACCATTGACAGATGGCTTCATGGTACAGGACCACATGCACACAGACCATGTATGATGACTGCACGCCACGTCAACATTGCCAAAGCCTGAAACAGAGTTGTGCAAGAGTAACTCAGAATCAGAAACAGGAAACTCTTTAGTCTTGTGCATTATTCCAATACCGTATCCGCCAAATCTGTCAACAATTGAAAACGCGTGGAATGCTATTGGACGCACCCACCCCACCACAAAATCTGCAGGAACTGAGCGAGACTATTCAAGCTGCATGGGATTGATTATTGCAGGACACCATTAGGAACCTCATAGCTCCATGCCCAGACGTCGTACTGACAGACACAACTTTTGTATGTGTGGATCAATAAATATTGTCCATATATGTCAAATTTTTTTACCATTGTTACTGGTAATTTGTCTTCCTTCCCAATGACATTGCAATCCCATCGCTTCCTTCTGTGCAACCTATTTGCCCATTGCTCAGGCTGCCCATGGAGCATTTGGGGGTTAGGATTTCCTTGCTCAGTGGCACTTTAATCATTTTCTGTTGGCTCTGGAGCTCAAATCTCAGCTCCACTAACCTTCAGGCTATAGCTTCCCCTGACATAAACATCTACCATCATATCGTAACTGATTGAAGCAATTGGGACTTTATGCCAACAGTTGTTCTTCACAACGCGGATTAAATGCTGCTATGTAATGTGCGAAAGACCTCACAGAGACGTCACCTTATACGTCAGGTTTAGAGAACTGACTCTGTACTGCTGTAGACATTGACTGTTGGAACACCTAATATTTCAAGCACACTTCTTCTAGAGAAAATAAATAAAAATGAATAAGTAGGTGCCTCGATATATTTGTCCACTCCATTTTGCTTCCTACGTTTCCTGTTTCCCTCCCTCTCTACTTTGCACATCATGTCACTTGCCCCTTTATCCCTACATGCTTTTGCCTTTGTACCTCCTTCTTGCAATCTCTGTCTACAGACTCAACTTGTTTACTTTGCTACAAGTTCTTCGTTTGTGTATTTAGGTTTCTTGTGCAGTTTAGTACAATCTGTATATTTTTCCTCAAAATCTATCTTTATATAAAGCTGCTGAATGCCTTAATTTCCATCGGGACTGGTCAGCATCAAATTTCTCACCTCACTCACTCACCTTCTTCCTCTCTCCCACCCCAAACCCATTATTCTCCACACCCCCACCCTCTGATCTCAGCTTCGTTGTGCAGAGTAGCTGGGTGTTCACCACGCCATTTCAGCCATGAGTGTGTGAGAGAGAGAGAGAGAGTGTGCGTGGAGAGACACTAGGCAAGTGGAGTGGAGTTACACACTCGTTCCTGAGGCTGTGAGCTGAGGAATGCACAGCCAAAGGCTCACATCTCGCAACGACTACACACGAAATACATGCAAGCCTAGACACACACCCACCCACACACCCACACACACACACACCAACTCTAGCTCATTCACTGCACACAGGTTCTGAGATAATTGAAAGCCCTTTAAGGAGGCAACAATCCCACTGCATGGTCCCTGCTCTCCGACTCAATTCTTTCTCTAATTTTTGGTCCCTAGATATTTAGATCTTATCACAGATCTATACATGAGTTATACAGGTATGATTATATATGACATTAAATGAACAGGGAGTGTGGGTTTAGTTAAGTTAATTTGTTTAAGTCAATTTAAAACAAAGAATTAGGTCAACAAACTGTTTTTTGCTACCTGAAGACTGTTTGTTGAGTGAGCTCAGACAGCCTGTTTTTAAACACAGACACCAGTAACACACAGGGGTTGGACAATGAAACTGAGACCACAATAATGTATTAGTATGGTGTACTAGAATCTCCTTTTGCGACCAATACAGCGCACTCTGTCCTGGGGAATGACATTTTATGGATACAATCCGGTTAGCACCCCAACATCCCTTTCAGACAGCTTCCTCCTGCATCCACAGTTAATCCTGTTGGATGTGGTTGGTCCTTCTTGGTGGTGCTGACATTACCCTGGATACCGCGGCTCTTGATACATCACAGCATTCTGCTGTCTTGGTCACAGATGCGCTACAAGACGTGCACCAACAATTTGTCCTCTTTTGAACTCTGGTATGTCACCTATAATGTTGTGTTCATTGCAATATGTTGAGCAAAACTGTGCTCTTACCTGCTAATTGAACCTTCACACTCTGCTCTTACTGGTGCACTAATGGAAGATTGGCCACCAGGTTGCTCCAATTTAGCCATGAAACCTTCCACATTAAAATGACAGGTGTTTCAGTTTCATTGTCCAACCCCTGTATATTCCCTCTTAGGCCTAAATGTTTTATATAATACTTTATTTAAAGGCTGGAAGTGTGTTTTTATTATAGTATCATTCAGCTCCTCCTGCATGTTCAGTAGAAAGTGAGAGAATGTATCCTGATCTAAAGAAAATATAACCTTACTGTGTAAAACACGTAACATCAGTCTGTTTGGAGTTTATTAGGAACAGATAGAGATGTTCTACTGACAGCTTCACAATATGACAACAACCAAGAGCATTTAATAGTCAATAGCACAGCATTGGATGTCTGCATGGACTGGTCATTCCCAACATTCTTGACCATTCTGCAAGGTTTACACACCTCGTTTAAGCCTCTACTCAGCTTGTACAAAAACACATAAGTACAAAAATAGTACATTTAAATTTATGGTTGCAGCATTTAGCAGACTCCCTCATCCAGATGATTCTGTATTAAGTAATTGCTTATAGGTAACAGGTAAAATTACATTTGCCTAATGGAAATTAAAAACAGAGTAGAGTCGGTTAGAGTGGAGGAGCAGCAGGGAAAAGCGACACAGAAGGGATTCAATTATGGAGGCAAATATACTAGAAGACCCTACACACAAACACAATACACTGTCAGGAAGGTCCAGGCCCATTTAATCACTTAATTTCTTTCCCTTTCCATCTCTACTTTCCTCCAACCATTTTAAATGCCACACACACACCCAAACAACCTTGAGAATTTTAACATACACATAGACACACACACGTAGGTGTGAGAAGAGAATGAGGGATGTGGCATTAAAGAGTTCATTTGTCTTTTCTTACCCTCTTGACACTGTAACTTTGCCTGCTGAGTGTGAGAATGTGTGTGTGTGTGGTTACACAGTGTGTATGTCTGCAAGTTGATTATTAGCTTAGCTGTAATGACTGTGCCGAAACAGCTCTCTCTCTCTCTCTCTCTCTCTCTCTCTCTCTCTCTCTCTCTCTCTCTCTCAGATGCAGCCAAGCTCGATAAAAGAAAGCTAAATCTTACTAGACTAAACAAGACAGATGGTTTCATCACCCCACACACACACACAAAAACACACACACACACACACACACACACACACACACACACACACACACACACAGTAAACCGGTTTTCTTTAGATACACTATATAGAAAAATGCTCCTGCTCATTCACTGTTTCTTCCAAAAATCAAGTGTATTAATAAAGTCCAATCAAAAGCCTTCTACTACATTTGTGAAAATTTGATTGATTCAGTAACAAGAAAGTTCCTGAGGTCAAGATGGGATGATCACCACCCATCTCACCCAATCCCCAGCTCATCCCAAAATACTGGAAGGAGCACCATCATTCCAGAGAACACAGCTCAGTGCTCCAGAGCTCAATGCCGGGGGGCTTTAAATCCTGCTAACCTACAAGTGCCAACAACCAATTAATGCAAAACATTGTTGTTTTACTGTTGATCAACGTGGCTAATGCCGCTTTCAAGTTGAGTCAGAAATAAATTTTCGATGAGTGGGCATGAACACAACCCCTCAGATTTTCCCATGAGCTGGGGGCATCACTAGCAGAATGCCATGGCGGCTGCTGGTATGGATGTTGCTGCAACAGCAGGCAGTGTCTGTTGTGATTTCAGTAACTGAAACTGGTTGTGCTTCTGTTATTAAGCAACAAAACACTTAAAGGTTAAACACTTTTCTAATGACTCAGTAATGTGCAAAAAAAAGCATCATATTCCAACCAACGAGCGTAACGCGATAAAAACACTGACACATTATGTGAGTCCTATTCGCTTCATTTTCTGTCAATAAGACAATAAACATCCTGTTTTTCAAAAGTTTCAACAAAATGAGTGCTCATGGCGTCCACTTTCATCTGAACACTTGAACATGTTTCGTAACTCCGACCTCCAAACGCAAAAGTAGGAATTTCTGAAGACTTGAAGGCAGCAAGTTTATATTTCAATGACTGGACTCAACAATTAGACGACTGCAACTTCCTACTGGCTGGCCTTCCTATGCGAACCATCAGACCATTGCAACTTATTGAGAATGCAGCAGCATGTCTCGTCTTCAATGTTCCTAAATTCAGTCACATAACTCCTCTGCTGCGTTCCCTTCATTTGCTCCCTGTAGCTGAACATCAGATTCAAAACCTTGATGCTGACCTACAAAGCCAAAAATGGACCAGCCCCTCCATACATGATGGCAATGGCCAAAACTCAAGCTGCACCAAGAGCCCTTCGAGCTTCAAGTACAGCTCAGCTTGACCCACCATCTCTCAGAACGCAAGGAAAACATGCATCCAGACTCTTTTCTGTTCTGGCACCAAAATGGTGGAATGAACTTCCCCTGGGAGTCCAAACAGCTGAGTCCCTCACTGTCTTCAAACGCAGACTGAAGACTCATCTGTTTCAGGAGTATTTAACTCTATAAAGACATTTGTTTCATCAGGATCTAAGTGTGAGGAATCTCTAGATTCTAACCTTGTCTTCTAGCTAAGGATATTCTGAGTGAACAGCAAAGCACTTTTGTAAGTAGCTCTGGAGAAGGGCGTCTGCTAAATGCCGTAAATGTAAATAGATTTTTTTTTATTTTGAGTTTGAATGCATTACTAATCAAAATAGTGTCAACAATGAAACAAACAAAAAGGCTTGAAATAGGTCACTTCAGATGTGATGAATGTAATGTATATTACACATTTACCTTTTTGTATTAAATCTGAATTAATTTTTTTTCCCTCAATAGTCAGCTTTTCAGTGAGGCACTAGTATATGGAACTGGAAGCCAGCAACATCATCAAATATATTTCATAAACATACAGTATCTGCAAATTCAGTTGCCAAAACTAATGTACAAGCAAACAAAAATAAATAAAAAATAATAAAAAAGGCAGAAATTAGGACATTTACACAAATTAGCACAATTGATAAATCTAATATTTCTATAGGCTCACAAATGCATAAGTCATGTAGTTAAACACAGCAAATCTGGCAACTATGAAGGCATCCTGGCAATCGGTGACTAAATTAGTGTGTTAATGCGTGTGTGTGCATACCTGCGTTTGTAATTAGACAGGGAGAAAGCACAAGACGGCATGTATGGACAGGAGACTCCAGCCAAACCCAGAATGTGTAATTTCCTCCACTCCACCTTATTCTGTGAGAACAGATTTTAAAATACTTCTTTTCACACTATTTCTATCAGAAATCACAGTTAATTCGAAAGAAATGGGTTTAATAACTAGAGATGCAGCAAAATTTTCATCTGTGGGCAAAATGTACAACATGAAATGTTTGTCCAAAGGCAGAATCTCAAATACTGATCATGTATTTTCACAGTGTTTTAATTAATTTTGCCTTTTTTAAAAAAAACAAAAAACAAAACTATATAATTAGCCTAAATATATAACTTTACAACCTGTATTTACATGTTTTTTCATCTGCATTGTATGTTATACAGCTGCACAAAATTCGCTAAATTGGTGGTGAGATGGGAAGAAAATGACATGTGCGTATGTATTTATCCCTTTGCTCTGTACCTAAATCATTCTGGTGCAACCAATTGCCTTCAGATATCACATTACATTTCTAAGTGTCACATGATTTATCAGTATAAACACACCTTTTCTGAAAGGTCCCAGAGGCTGCAACAACACTAAGCAAGAGGCACCACTAACCAAACAACACCATGAAGAACAAGGAGATCTTCAAGCTCGTCAGTGACAAAGTTGTTGAGAAGTGCAATAAAGGTTTGGTTATAAACAAATCTCTGATGACCCTCCAGATCACTGTCCAATCCATCATCATCAAATGACAAGAACATGTTGCCACAATAAACCTGCCAAGAGAGGGCTGCCCACCAAACAAATACGGCCACAATAAGTAGGGTAGAGAGGAAGAGGGATGATGCTAAATACAGGAATATTCTTGAGCAAGACTGGTTTTGGTCCGTCAGTGATTTGAGCCTGGGATGGAGGTTCAACTCTAACAGCACAATGACACAAAGCTTTCTGCTAAAGCAACACTTGAGTGGTTTAAGGAGGAAGGTGTGAGTGTATTGGAATGGCCTAGTCAAACCCCAGACCTTAATCCAATTGAGAATCTGTGGTCAGACTTGTTTGCTGTTCACCAGCAGAAAACGTCTCACCTGAAGGAGTTTTCCTTTCGGAATCAGCAGAAATCCCAGTGGCATCATGTGGCAAGTTCATAGAGACTAATCCAAAGTGACTTGCAGCTATAATTGCTGCAAAAAGGACTCGAAAAAGTGGCTTTAGGGATGAATAGTGAGGCCTATTTTTTTTTTTTTTTTTGTGAAGCGAACAACAAAGTTGTTGGCATGTCCTGTAAATTAAATGATGCAAGTCCTGAAATAATCTGTTTTAATTCCAGGTTGTGAGGAAGCAAATCATGAAAAATGACAACAGAAAAACAATTTAAATAAGACCTGAACTCTTGCAGGGCATGCATTTTTTATTTCTCTTTGCTATTTGGGTTAATTGGCACCTGATTGGTGTAAAAACAAAGAATGAGCTTTTTACATGATGTAGTTTCTGAGAAAATGATGTCGACATATGAGGACTTTAGTTTTATATTTCATAAATATATCATAGAACACAGTGAACATAGCAGCCTTTTTTTCACATCTGGGTCGTCTTGTCCTGAAAAGTCAGAGCTGTCATTGGCATGCCGAGCCAAGAAGGTCCATTCGAAATTCAAGGAACTGCATGATGTTCTTCTGTGGCATGCCACATAGAGTCAGGTCTTCGTGTGGACGCCACACATGTGGACGCCAGGTCCTACTCTAGCAGATGCCAAAGCATAATGACTTACACTGCTCTTCCCATTGGCCAATAATGGGTCATTATCTGACATTTTAACCCTTTAAAGCAAGTATGATGATACCAGTAGAACGTGCCATGGCTGGTCCCTGGTTTCTACAGTCCCACATGTGACTGAAATGTTAAAGTTCATTCCGCTTTAATAGTTATAAATACAGTTCATCTAACCAGCTTCCCACAGCACACAGCGTTGCTCTGTCCGAAACCTGGAGACCCAGTGTCTTTACAGCACCACCTATTAAACATGGAAATCAGCCTGACATACCGGACACACGCTTGTCCTTTGGTTTGATTAAAAGCAAAGGTCTTTGAGGTCTTTACCAGAATGTAACCGTGGCACTATTTTAAGGTGGAATTTGAAAAAGTAAAGTTTCCATGTTGTATATAAAACATTTGAAACATCCTTTTAACAAGTCAGGTCCTGTGAATACACGAATCAGAAAACATCAACACTTAAAACATGAAGAAAACAGATTTAATAACAAAAAAACGCACCCAATTTCACACACCTGACTCTAATATGACCATCAAATGATCTGCACATCCTAAAGGTCCACAGACTCACAGATTAATAAATAAAGGAGTAATAAACTGGTTCTCTTTATCTGCTTTTAGGACCTGTTCAAATGGGATTGAGTTTTCGGACAAAAGTAGGCAGAAATACAGAACATTAACATCATATTAATCTAGATTTTTTTTTTTTACTAAAATAAACGGTTATTAAAGCAGTGGAAAAGGAGTGGGGGAGTGTGTTATCGCAAAATTACAGCACAGGTGGGATGAAGCACTTAATAGCTGTTTGGAGAGTCCTCCTTAAGAAGCGGCAGCTGGTCTGCAATCAGGGCGACAAGAAACAGGCGGCTCAACCTCCGGGTCTGCCACATTGTAAGGGTGTGTGTGTGTGTGTGTGTGTGTGTGTGTGTGTGTGTGTGGATAATGTTTAATTCCTTCACTGATGTTCTGCCACAGCTACCTTCATCCAAATATTCTGCGCATTCAATCGCAGCTCATGAAGGAACATGTTCCGTCTTGACGCCGTCATCTTCAGCCTGTATGAATAGCTAACCTTAAACTTCTCTATTGCCTCATTTTACCAGCACTATGATGATGCTACACTGGAATTATTGATATTTGGCAGCATTCCCCCTTAAACTGCTCACGGCCATATAATTGGTCATGGCCAAATCATTCAGTGCAAATCGTGTTTGGACGTCAGAAACCCGTGCAGCACTGCTGGGCACCTCAGCTCACTGTAAGGAGAATACATCACTCCGATGCAGCCTCGAGAGAACCAAAGCCACTGCTGGATCCTGTGGAGCTGCAATGCTTTCATCCCCAGGACACCAACACAGCCGTCTTTAACCAATCTGAAAGTAGTAAAGTACAAAGCAATTCTTTTAAAGAGACGGCGCCGCCGGAAAATATTGATTTACAGTGGCATGCAAATGTTTGGGGACCGCCTTGGCTGAAATTCACTAGGTGTCCAAATGTTTGTGGACACCCCTTCTAATGATTGTATTCAGCTACATCAAGTTGCACCCACTGCTGACACAGGTGTACAAATGCACACAGTTTGTCATGTCCCTGTAGAGAGGTATTGCCAATAGATTAGGACTCTCTGGAGCAGATAAACAAACATGAAACTACTGACACCATGTCATGGCTATAAAGCCCCCCAGCAGTGGAATTCTGTTCTCTGAAAGGATGATGCTTCATCTGTATACTACATATCACCCATCCACCAAGTGTCTGCAAATTTTGTGGCAAATTGTTTGGTGGAATATTTGCATAAAAAACCTAGATGGTAACGCCCACATTTTGTAAAAACACACAAATATCACTAGGATGAGGCGGAAAAGACAGAGTATTGCTAAAGCCGAAATGCAAAAATGAGTGATGGTAAGGGTTTTTGAATGAATGATGTATCAAGTCATAAGTCACGTGATTCTCTTATCAGCTGGCGTGATGGGCGGTGACTGGAAAGACTGATCCTAATGGATCCTGGAATGGTCTGATTACGACACACTGCTTTCCACATTCGGAAACAGTATATTTAAAGCTTGTCCGAGAAATAGCTCCGCACTATCCTCTCCTACAACCGCCTGCTGCGTCTGCATTCCCAGATGAATTGTGGTGGACATTGCTGGGGTGGCACGGTGGTCTCAGCATTGTTATGTGACCACTGCTTGTCTTTAGTCTGACTGCTGCTGATCACAGAATCCTACCTCATCTAAAGTTTCTTTACATAACTGTAATGGATGGAAACTTATTTTACATTCTCAAAATGTTGTATAACATTTGCCAAACGTTTGGATGGAAACATGGCTTGTGTCTTATGTCTTGTTTCTAATATGGTTGCTTAATGAAACAGTCTTGCAACATTAGTCCCAGTCTGCTAGAGTTGAAGCATGATTATATCATCAACAAAGCTTTCTGCTCATGAAACAAATGATGAACATTTGACATAGGAAACTTTCAGCCCAAGGTGAAAATACCAGCCATTATGCATACTACATTTAGTTACAGGGGTTGGACAATGAAACTGAGACCACAATAATGTATTAGTATGGTGTACTAGAGTCTCCTTTTGCGACCAATACGGCGTCAATTCGTCTTGGGAATGACATTTTTTGGATACAATCCGGGTTAGCACCCCAACATCCCTTTCAGACAGCTTCCTCTCGCGTCCACAGTTAATCCTGTTGGATGTGGTTGGTCCTTCTTGGTGGTGCTGACATTACCCTGGATACCATGGCTCTTGATACATCACAAAGACTTGCTGTCTTGGTCACAGATGCGCCAGCAAGACGTGCAACAATTTGTCCTCTTTTGAACTCTGGTATGTCACCAATAATGTTGTGTTCATTGCAATATTTTGAGCAAAACTGTGCTCTTACCTGCTAATTGAACCTTCACATTCTGCTCTTACTGGTGCAATTAATGAAGATTGGCCACCAGGCTGCTCCAATTTAGCCATGAAACCTCCCACATTAAAATGACAGGTGTTTCAGTTTCATTGTCCAACCCCTGTATATCACCTCCATCTCTCAACACAGATCAAATGTTCAAATGTTTAAATATGTTAATGTCAAAGGTGTTCAGGGGTGTCCTAACTTCCTCACTGCACATCACCGCTTACTGATCGTGTTCGCTGGAGCCCCAACACCGAGCTCGTACGGAGCCTAAGAGCACTCATACAAAAGCAGAAGATGGACACACTCTGTGAGCAGACACTTGTATCAAGGCCAGCCACAGACTTCTGCACAAGCTAACCACACACCGTCCCATTTCCTTAGCAACGGTGACTCATTTCCCTAACAACGCAGCGCAGCGAGAGAGAGACGGGGTTAGCTGGCTTTGAAAAAATGAAATCTGCTTGTATCTGCCATGTGTTCACCTGTACACTGCGACACACAGGCCTTCAGATAACCGTTAGAAGGTCACTGTCATCAGGCAGAACATCATTTGCAGCACAATCTATCAATCTGTTTACAATCTGTCAGCCTCGACAGGACCCACAGAGACCTCTCTGAACTGGAACGCTGTGTTCCCACAGATTCAGATATTTCCCTGCACAGGTGAAAACACTTCCATGAGCAGGCTGGCGTACATCGTTTGAAGCGGAGGTAGAACACAGGGATTTTCCTGGCCCGTACGTGAGCTGAGCATCCTTCTGGAAATTGCAGTGCAAGTGGCAATATTTGGGATCCAAGTAGCTTTACAACAATACTTAAAAATGGTGTGTGTGGGCGGAGGTTATGCAGTCGTTATGTACTTCATTATCCATCTTATATCCCATGACAACAATGAGAGGCCAAGTTAATTTTATTTAAATGACTTTTTTGCATTATCAGATGCACACTTTCCTGTGTGTGTGTGTGTGTGTGTGTGTGTGCACGAGTGCATGCGTGTTTGTGTGTGCGCACGTGTGTGTTTTTTGGCTTGTGATGACTTTGATGAGAGCTTTTCACAAGGGCTGTGGGAGGGGAGGGGCAAAGAGGAAATGAAACAATTAAATGAACACAAGAGTGAAGAGCCTCTTCAAGCCTTAGAGAAAGAGAGAGAAAGAGAGAGAGAGAGAGAAAAATAAAAAATGAACAGGAAAGTCAGAAGAGAGAAAGGGAAGGGAGGTGGACAGAAAGAGAAGGGGGGAAGGAAGGATCAGTGATAGAGAGGGGAGATGGATTGAGTAACAAAGGAAAGGAGAGAGAAGAAATAAAGAAGTGAGAGAGAAAGAGAGAGAGGAGGGAGGATGGTGAGGATAGAGACATACAGAAGACAGGAGAAAGAGAGTAAGGTAGAGCGAGAGAGAGAGAACAGAGCGAGAGAGGGACAGAAAGAGAGGGGGAGAGGGAGAGACAGAGAAACAGGGTAAGAGAGGGTAATAGAGTAATAGATGATAGATCCTGCTGAATCCCTGCTTCATGAAGTACATGAGCTAAATATCCGGCGCTGCAGGACCGGGTCGGTCTGATGGTGACGTTTGGTCCGAAAGCTTAAAAACATACAGATAACAGTAAAAATCACGTCAGTGGCCTCAAAACACAAACCCCTCTGAGAAGATCAGACGCAGGAACGTCAGACTATTAAGACAAATCCACTAAACCTTTTTGTTTAAGCTGCTTATGTAACCTGTCAGGACTCTCTCTCGGATTCTCCGTTACAGCAGCACAAACATGCTCTCACTCCGCTGGTCAGGGCTTGTTTAAAGGTGAAGAGCACACACACACTCTACAACATTCAACACACACACACACACACACACACACACACACACACACACACACACACACACACACACACACACACACCTTTGACAAGATGTAAAAGTACCACAAGTGTGCATGACGTGCTTTGACTGGGGCTGGGCGATACAGCAACAATCTCAGATCATGACATTTTCAGAACTTACAAACATGGTTTCAGGTCGTGTTCTATCTAGAATGGAAACATCCAGAAGAACCAATCATTAAGCAGGAACTAGTGTAATAATCTCCAACGTCTCTGATTAGACTGCTTAGCTGGAGCTTGAGAAATACTGAAGTTTGAGGGGAAAAAAGTGTGAGATCGACTCAGAAAGTGCAAAGCCAATCAAAAACCTATCATAGCAACACCTTAGCAACCAACATCTATATCACAGCAACAATGTGAGTGCTGTGCGACAATCCATGTCTTTACATACTTGCATCACGGGCCTCTGAAAGAGGATCCCCAACACTTACAGCACATCACAGTTTATCAACAGTTTATATGTAAAGATTGTAGCACACAACATGAACTGCTGTCTGCCACCAATCACAACATATGACTATATACAGTATGAATTTGTAACCCTGCATTGTGGTACCCATTGTACCAAGGTCTCGTCAATAAACAGCCCTGTTCGCAACACAACTCGATATTTTTATATGCACACCCCAACCTGATGGTGCTTTTCTAAATTATACAAAAGAGAACTCTGTCCATGACGAGACCTCTGTCCTCACGCTGGCATTTCAGATTAAACTACAGGTGGTGAAAGCTACTGACCTGCTCATAACGCTGACCTCTGTACACAGACAGCAGAAGTGAACTGCTGTAGCGAGGCTTGTGAAAGAGCCACAGCATCCCATAATTATAATTTCTCTGTGTGTGTGTGTGTGTGTGTGTGTGTGTGTGTGTGTGTGTGTGTGTGTGTGTGTGTGTGTGACAGAGACATATGTCTAATAACACCAGGCAGGAAATTACAGAGGCATGACGACAGACATATCGATACGTCAACACGGACAATTCCTAGCTGTGACGTCATCTTTCACTATTTGGGAATTTGTTGGGGTTTTTTTTTTGGAAAACAGCAGCTTCCCGAAGAAAGAGCGGATGAAATATTCCTCCCTTGTTAATGGAGTGTAATAGAATGAGAGCTCTGAGAAACCTTATTCAGATCTGGATCAATAATGTGTCTGTCTGCAAAATAAACAAGGCAGGCGACCCAATTAGGAGATGACACACGACCGGAGAGCAGCTCTGGCTCGTCTGCAGAGAGGATCTGTGTTTCTCTGGGACCACGACCAAGGTGCACACCTTCTAATGAACACATTCAGCTACCTTCAGTTACACCCATTGCTGA
Source organism: Acestrorhynchus altus (assembly GCA_034509495.1). Lineage (NCBI taxonomy): Eukaryota > Metazoa > Chordata > Actinopteri > Characiformes > Acestrorhynchidae > Acestrorhynchus > Acestrorhynchus altus. The sequence continues at coordinate 10,730,586 of CM067523.1, read as the reverse complement.
CACAGATGTGTAAATGCACACATAGCTTGTCTAATCCCTGTTGATAAGTACTGCCAATAGAATAGGACACTCTGGAGTAGATAAACAAACATGAACCCAGCATGAGCTAGATGGGTATAACTGTATACTGTAGCTGTGCTGAACAATGGTCCGATTGCTGTTTTGTTGTTAGAGAAGACAAATACAAGAATGAAGTGCTTCTAGTAGACCACCCCACCTCCCTCCACAATCCACACATTTAGATAATCAAATAATCTCTCAATTACTGGAACAAATAATCAATAATTGCTCAATTAGGAAATAACGTATGTAGCTGTCAGCTTTTAAATGTACAGGGGTTGGACAACGAAACTAAAACACCTGGTTTTAGACCACAATAATGTATTAGTATGGTGAACTAGAGCCTCCTTTTGCGCTCAATACAGCGTCAATACGTCTTGTTACTGACATTCTATGGATACGACCCGGGTTAGCACCCCAACATTCCTTTCAGACAGCTTCCTCTTGCGTCTACAGTTAATCCTGTTGTATGTGGTTGGTCCTTCTTGGTGGTGCGGACATTACCCTGATACCGTGGCTCTTGATACATCACAAAGACTTGTTGTCTTGGTCACAGGTGCGCCAGCAAGAAGCGCAAAAAGATGAATGTTTTCTGTATGTTTTCACCGCAGCTCTGCTTCCAGAGAACTGGACGCAGGGAATTATTACTGTAAAAATAACAGCAGCAGGACAACTGTATTCCACATATGGCTGCGCAATACCTCGCAAATATCCATATATCAAGATCTAATTTGTACAAGATATAAAATGGCCATATTTTAATATCACATCTGTTCGGATGGTTACATATGTGTAGGAGTCAATTCCCAAAAGAATGTGAGTGTTCTGCTTGTGTGGAAATGGTCAGGTTCCAGGAGAGCTGACACTCTGTAACAGCAATGTTTCTACCACAATCTGAACAAGTCAGTAAAAACTGATACTTTTAACGTTACACGGTGTTAAGATTTTCATCATATTGTGCCCCGTTATTGATTACTGAAAAATCCATCAATTAACCAATCAATCTTCTCACCCAAATCCCTTAAAATATGGAAAGTCATGAATTACTCAGATTTTAGGAACTTAAAATGAAGCAGATCATAAAAAATGAGTAGCACTGAATTGTTTATGGACCAATGAGCCTGCAGATACACACACTTCTTCACCCGAATGTCTCCTCCCAACACCTTTCAAAGGGGGTCGTTTCCTGTCTTTATGTTAAACAATAGGTACAGGCACTTAAAGGAAGATAAGGGTGGGTTTCAACAAAGCAGTACCTTCAGCATACAAACAAACACACACACACACACACACACACTTGGTGCTCAACCATACAACACCTTCATGATATGAGTAACAGCTAAACCTTGCAATTTTCTCTTTGTATTTATTACATAACAGCTCAAACAGTGGGTAGAGCTGCTTGCTCCTTGTCCAAAGGGTCGTATTGTAACTGCATTTCTGCATAACGCAAACACAGGCGTACACAGTGGTTCAATGGGAAACTCACAATCATGCTCGCAGCAGGAGTAACAGGATCCAGACCTACCCAAACAGACCACACTGCCACTTTTATCACTCAAAACAAACTCACAGGACGTGTAGGTTCACTGGTCATTCTGGATAGCAGATAAAATGGCTATTTGTCCAGTTGTGCTGTAGATTATGACCCCTGATCCTGCCACTGTAAAGAAATCGGACAATTTCACATCAAACCTCTCAACAATTGAACTGTACTTCACTCCGGAGAAATCTGACATTCCCATCAAATTCAATATGGACTAAAAAAGCAGCTTAAAAACAGCCTAAAAGAGGAGGGAAGGTCACAGTATGAAGCCTCCACAACTGCACTGGAGCTTCATTTAAAAGCACAGGACGTAGGGCTGGGGTAGCTTGTTCACCTAATTGCGAAATGTGGGATTTGTATATTGGTCGCACCCAATGAAAACACGGGTTTCAACTACTGACAGAAACTCTTTAAGTGACGTTAATGACCCAGAAAAAAGAGCAAAAGGAATCTAAAAGGATTAAGACTATGTGGCGGATTCGGAGGTGGATCTGCCAGTTTCTTGATTGTGGGCCAACTGAAGCCGCTTAGGACTCTCACAACAGGTTCTATACTCAACACTCACTGGCTCAGACTGGGGAAACGGGTCCTTGTAGCTCAGGGCAGTTTTCTGCCCTCTCCCTGCGACTGAGATCCCGACAATTAAATGAGGAGACACAATAAAGAAAGACAAACGGACAAGAAATATGGTATGGAAACAGTATGAGCCAAAGGATAACAAGACTCTCTTCTTTCTCGGAAACTAAGACTGAAACGGGATCTGCACCTCAGTCAACAAAGAGCTGCTTCTATTTCAATAGAAACTTCTGTTTCAATAATAAAAGACTGCCAACATGCTTCAACTCAGACCCTCAGCTAAATGTCTCACTACTACTCAGCATCCTAGAAGGTTATCAACTGAATTCTTCAGAAAGACAAACCACTCGGTTGTGCAACGCCCAGTCTTTAAATACGATGGTCAGGCAAGCCAAGCCACACGTCTAAAATAGACCGGCAGGTCTAACAATAGTGAGCAGAGTGTAAGGCGGCCGCAACTGCAAAGGGAGACCACAAATTCACCCTCATGATTGGCAGCTCGAAGATCTTTTGTTCTAGCAGCAATCAAGCTGCACTTAATCAACTGTCCAACAACTCAACACCCCCACAGCCCCCCCCCCCTTCCCTTCAACTAAGCTTGATGCATTTACTGCATGTGTGGCATGTTAAGAGCACAGTGACCTTCACAGGGGACACACTGCAGTCGTGTGAAAAAGTTAGGACACCCCATGAACACCTTTAAACAAATTTAAACTTAAGGACTTTTGACATTTTAACCATCCACTGGAAGGAGAGATTTTCCCATTCATCCAAGCGGAATTCTGTCTGCCATGTGATGTTTCAGTGTCGGTCTTTGTACATACTGTCTTACATTTTCCCCCCAAGCCCTCTCTGCAACAATAAAGATTAGTCTCTATGATGGAGTGCCCTCCAAGCCGTGACTCCTCCACCCCCATGCTTCAGAGTATGAGGCTTTGGTTCGTGCCAAACATGTCTTCGGTTTTTGTGCACAAATAATTCAGCTTTGGATTCATCTGTCCAAGCACACTGTTCCAGAAGTCCTGCTCTTTCTTGTGCAAAACGTAGTGATCAAACTGATGGTAGATGCTGCATTTTAGGACAGTTGCAAACTTCTTTACTTAAAAGACGATAAAGCTGTGTTTTTCTCCATCATCTTATTCAGCTTTCTGTTCCACCTTAACAGACCTGCAACTCCAGTCTCTATAAGGCAAATGATGCCTCACTTAAGGTGGACTGATATGTAATAAAAGCTGGCAAGACTTCATCCAGCATTTTTTAAAGAACTGAAGAATCAGAAATGTTAAATGTTCAGAGAATTCTGATGGCAGTAGTGATTTAATAAATCTGCATTAGATGCTTGCTTTTTAGATGCTTATTTCATCAATGAACTTATTTATAAAATTTGTTTAGAAATGATAAGTAATTTTCTACCTTTCACGTGACATTAAGTATTAACCATTAAGTATTAAGCAAGAAAGGCAATATGCAAGAAGATATTTCTTTCCTACTTTTCATGGAACCTCCTGTTTACATTAACAATAAAATAATCATTGATTAAATGCAATCGAGGCAGAATGTTTAATTAATGATAGTGATAATGATTTGAGGTCATATTGCTCAGCTCTATGTGAAGATAAAAGGCAAAGTGCCCTGAGAGAATAAGTGATTTATAGCCTGTGTCTTTTAGCCCCGGCATGAGAGCTACAGCGCAGGATTAATGTAATCAGCCCTGGAACACCACTGTTTAGGTGTAGTTTCACGGAGGTCTCTCACAGTTGCATGGTTATACAGTCATGAGCGCAAGTTTTCAACTTCAAGAGACTAATTTATCCCTAGACTGACCTCCAAGGTTTCTCATGCTCACCACATGATGTGGTATAGTCACATGGAATGGTAAGGTACAGCACAGATGGATTATGAAATGAGGCGGTAACGAGTGTCAGCCTATTATTATGTCTCACAGAAACAGACATCATGCAGTTTCACCATCTTTAAAAGTGTCAGTTAGAAACTGCAGCCTGTGGACTGTTTGAGAGGGTGAGTAATGAGATCTACACCAATTACACAGAGCCTATAAACAATGACTACGACTTACTGTATTCTTCCCTGGACACTAAAACTAATTTCTAGGAAACCATAACTGTTTCCCACTTGCATATTGCATATTACACAGTACTAAATTAAATAAATATAAAAAATATTTAAAAAATATACAGGAGTTGGACAATGAAACTGAAACACCTGTTTTATTGTGGGAGGTTTCATGGTTAAATTGGAGCAGCCTGGTTGCCAATCTTCATTAATTGCACCAGTAAGAGCAGAGTGTGAAGGTTCAATTAGCAGGTAAGAGCACAGTTTTGCTCAAAATATTGCAATGCACACAAAATTATGGGGCACATACCAGAGTTCAAAAGAGGACAAACTGTTGGTGCACGTCTTGCTGGCGCATCTGTGACCAACACAGCAAGTCTTTGTGATGTATCAAGAGCCACGGTATCCAGGGTAATTTCAGCATCACCAAGAAGGACCAACCACATCCAACAGGATTAACTGTGGACGCAAGAGGAAGATGTCTGAAAGGGATGTTCGGGTGTTAACCCAGATTGTATCCAAAAAAATGTCCTTCCCAAGACGAATTGTCGCTGTATTGGCCGCGAAAGGAGGCCCTAGTGCACCATACTAATAAATTATTGTGGTCTAAAACCAGGTGTTTCAGTTTCACTGTCCAACCCCTGGACTCTCCCCATCTCACACAGGACGCTCCCGACACGAGGAGGGTGAGGACAAGCACATGCCTCCTCCAATACATGTTAAGCCAGACATTGCCTCTCATCAAACTGTCGCCATTTATCATTGCTGGGCAGCCAACACGCTCTGAGGAAAGCACCAGACCCCCAAATCCAATACAACAGATAACAGTAAGATGTGCCAACCAGCGTCACATTGGTGAGATAGGGGGAGACAGCACCATCCACAGACAGAGAGCACGGCCAATTTTGCTCTCTTGGACTCTGGCTGCTGATGGCAAGCAGAGTGACGTGGGAAGTTTGGTTTGCTCTTGATTAATGTAGCCAGCCCTGGAACACCACTGTTTAGGCGCAGTTTCACAAAGGTCTCTCAGTTGCATGGTTATATAGTCATGATTTGTTAGATGTATAAGTATGTATTGTAGACAAGTGAGTCCACATATTTGTGCATGTACGAGGTCAGTTGGCTAAGTGTCCAGTTAATCGTTCCTAAACACCACAGAGAGTATGGGATTAATCAAAATCACAAAACATAAAGGAGCTTTGAAAATTGTTCCAATGACTGAACACAGCACCAGTGCAATGCAGCAGCTGCGGAGAAACCAGCCACTTCATTGATTTCACGGGTTAGCTCGTTGTTGCTGAACTACAACATCGATAACAGCATCGTTTTGGACGTCAGAAAAAGAACAGTTTCACCATAAAGGAGGTTACTAACGTTAGCCATATTTCCTATTTTCAGTCTCTTTAATAAAGATGTGGTCGAGACGAATGAGGGAAGCTTAGTCCATCTCTAACTCCAGAGCCAGAATAACTTTAAACTTCCATTCATTCTGGCGTAAAACCCACGTTCCCTCTCAAAAGGATGTGTTTAACCGGAATGACATTTATTAAGGACAGCCTGAGCATAAAACCAAAGACTGTATGTCCAACATTACAATAAAGAAGTGTATAACGCAGCACCACAATGGAATGCGCACTCCTTACATTCCCATCACCGCACAGATATGAATTATGAAGTGATTCTGCTGTGCAATTGTTCTAAATGGCAACCAGAATCCACCTTACTGCTGTTTGGTCGGTGTGGTCTGGCCTGTAGACCTGACTGGACGTTACTATAGAGACATATTTTATTTCTGTTATGATTTTAAGCTCATTTCTTTGTGTAGGAAATACCATAAATATAGTCAATCAGGTTTTAATAACAGATCAGTATAATAATGCATCTCAAAAAAATTTAATACTGCGAAAAATTTAATGTGATCATGATTTCATACAGAAAGTTAAAGTGTCAGGTTTTATTTTCATTGCATGAAAGGGACATATTTCATACTTTTTTGTTTTGTTGATCTGTATGGCTTGTTGTCTGAGATATATAGAAGATACATGAAATATTCACTCATGGCAGCCCTACAGATTCTGCAATATATATTACTTCATTACAAATTGACAAGATGTGTCACCAGATTTCTTCAGAAATCAATGATCCAACATGTCACGATAGAAATCAGGCGCTCCTGCACATCGTGTGATGCACATATTGCGATTTCGATGCTGAAATTATATCATGCAGCCCTAACCTACATACTCAAATTCTAGTGAGCATTACTAATTAGTACGTAACTAGGCCACACCCATGTTTGATCCTGCGTAAGGTAAACCCTCCTCAGCAGACACAACTGTGGGAAAGTCAAGCAAACCAAAGCAGTGTGTCCATAACTGCAACAGTGACTTCTCACACACAGCGTCCAAACCCAAACACCGAGACAGGTGTGTGAGACTAGAGGCAGCAGTGATAGCAGGACGTGACTCCCTCAAAGTATAATTCATTCCATTCGACACCCTGCATGTGTGTGGGAGTGTGTGTAGGGTGGAAATATCCCACAAGACAAGGAGGAAGGAAGCGTTCAACAAGGCAAAGGGAGAGGCAGGTTTGGAAGGGGAACATTCCTCCTCAAAGGCCAAAGAGTCAAACCTACTGTGGCATGGACTCCGGGTACGTTTTGGCAGGGATGCACCGATACGGAATTCCTGGCCCTTTTCTTTTGTTTATATTGCCATGAAAATGTCATCAAGATTACAAATCTCTTCTACAGGAGCATTTTGACTCACCATTTGCAACTTACTGTATCCACCAGCAACTCAATAAAAGTCCTGTTACAGAAAGTGTCCAGGACTTCATAATATCGAACTACTTTATCACTCAGTGCCATTTCCTATCAAAATGTTATATCGCCAAAACACAAAGGTCCAATCAAATTACAGTCCAAATACAATTCAGTATATATCTCACATATATTTGTCAGTTTAACCTTTAGAACTCGGGTCAATTTGGTGGGATGTTTTCGTAGTTTGATGTACTTTTATTCACCAAAACATTTGAAAGGTATTTATAGGAGACCTGATACCAGATATTGTTCATTTCAGGAGTTTATTTCCTTGAATAAAATAAAATAAACACAGTTTTAATATTTGTATGAATTTGTCCATGTTTTGATTTGAAAAAAGTTTGCTTAGAAAGACTATAAACACTTTACATCTCAGAAACCTTGTTGGGTCTTTTATTCTGAAATTTGAAGACTGTAAGCAAAAACAGAAAGCAAACATTCTTATTTTTATTTATAACCAAATCTCTGGGTCAGTGAGGTCTTTAGCCCCACCCTCTCTCACTGATCAGTCAGAGTCTGCATGCAGGTCAAGCAAGTTCATGTGGACGGAGCAGTAATCATGCACATTTAAAGTGGGCTTTAATTCATTTGGAAACTGAAAGTGTATTTTAGCTGTTTTCTGAGCTGGATTACTCCCTAATAAATCACCACACAGTGAGGAGTCACTGTCAGATTGGGTAGGTTTATAATATCTGTATCATGTCTGTAGGTTGCTCTGATCCTGAGATATGAAGCATAGTAAACAGCACGTAACTGCCCATGTTAAATGTAGATCTCGGGTTCTGCTAGACATGATGCTAACTACATGAAAACAATTGCTTTTCTTCATTCTTCACGTACATTTTAACTTTTGTGAGATTAAAGATTCATTAGTCCAGTATCTTGAACCAAATTAAACCCTGGGCCGAGTGTATCGTTACACCCCTTCTTATAGTTGTGTTTTCCCACAGATCTGTATATTATAATAGTGATCGGTGTATTATGCACGTCTTCTCTATAAATGCTTCGCGCACACATACAGCATTCTCGGGGTAAGAGAAGGGAAAACGAGATAATAAAGACACCAGTAGTCCGTAGGCCTTTATCACGGCTGAAATGAGTTTGTTAAAGCAGAGTACAACAAATTCCAGCTTGGGAATATTCTGTGTGGCACTGGAATATCGATCCTAAAGTGCTGTGTTTGAGTTGTGTCAGAAACAAGTGCGTATTCCTCTAAGAAATAAGGACCATCCTGAGTTGGTGAAGGCATAGCCCACAGGGGTGTGTGTGTGTGTGTGTGTGTGTGTGTGTGTGTGTGTACAGGGAGATGAATCTAAGGTAAAAGCGTGCGTCAGCAGATTTGCTGCATAATAACAGACTCGTCTTCTTCAAAGACTTCAACAAACACAAACACACACACACACACACACACACAATGTAGTCACAGTTGACAACTTTTTTCACATCTGCTTCAATTACAGTTTCTGGGATTTTCTCTGCTTTATCAACAAGAGATCTAACCGGACAGAACACTCCTGTACGCTAAAGAAAATCGGATCCCAAAAATCCAGTTCAGGATCCGCATGAACCACAGATTCCTCTCCAAACTGGAAAACAGAAATAATTCCTTAAATCTGGACTTAGAGCTGCAGTGAACTACTAACAGTGAGCAACTGTCTGACCTGTGAACGGAGCAAGTGGAGAAAACCGTTACAGAGCCATAAGGCAACACGGGTACACACCTGCAGCTCATCACTCTGGAGTGTGAGTGAGGGTGATCTATCAGTGGGAGGCGTGGGGGTCTCATATGGACACGGGCTCAGCGGGAAAAAGACAAACCTCCCAGTATGTCGACCTCAGAACCACACTAGACCCCACTATTGACTTTTAATGTTGAACAGAATGATAGAAAAAAGAACCGAGAGAGAGAGAGAGAGAGAGAGAAACAAACAGAGAGAGAGAGAGAGAGAGAGAGAGAGAGAGAGAGAGAGAGAGAAAGGCAATCGCTCCACTCAACTTCTATATCACACACAGACCCTGTCAAAATAAAAGTCACTCATACAAACAAACAAACAGGCCATGGCTATCACAGACATGGATCCCTGTTTACGTTCTAGGGCACTAATGAGTGCGAATCGGAAAGTGCAATTTGAACGTGATTTTGAGGCTATAATTTCCCACAATATATTTCTTTACTGGTGATTTATTGTAAACACTGTAGACCAGAATACAACCGAGAGTCCCTTTATTAAGAAACAGTGACATGAATGTAGCGGACGGCATTTGCTCATATAGCTGCTTGTTAAGCCAGTGATGATTAAGAGTCTCGGGACACCGTGAAGGTCAGATGTTTTCCCGTAATGTTGGTTCATTAATGGGAGGCTTATGTGTGTAAGCAACAAAATGAAGGATTATTCTATGTACAGTACAGAGCTTTACCAACTTTACTAAGCTTAATTCAGAATTCTGTGTGTGTGTGTGTGTGTGTGTGTGTGTGCACACACTCACGTTTGTTTGTGTGACCGGTGCTGATGTGTGTTAATGAATTCATCTGTGTTTCTACACTACTTAGTGAACTAAATAGTCTGTCCCTAAAGAGCCCAATACTAATGAGGGGATAGGGATCCACTTAGGCCACAGCCAATGTCAAAATAGTCACTAATACTAACAGACCGTGTCAAAATAAAAGCCACCAACGCAAAGAAACAAAGCACATCAATCTAAAAGTCCCTCACACAAAAAGTCCATGCCAAAATAATTCACTAATAAACAGACCATGTAAAAAAGTCACTACTACAAATGAACAGAGCGTGTCAAAATAAAAAAGTCACCAATATAAACAAACTGTGTCAAGATAAAGACCACTACTACAAACAGACTGTCCCAATTTAAAACAAGTTAAAAATGAACAGTCTGTGTCAACAAAACCTCCTACTTTAAACTAAGAAATGGACTATTTCATAATAAGTCACTAATACAAACATAACATGTTAAAATAAGTCAAAAGGAGAAATTATCTGAAAGCTAACGTTTCTCTCCCTTTTTTTCTGCTTATCTGAAAAAAATGATCCCATCCATGAAATAATTCATTCCTTAACTCAAACACTGTGATCCAATCCAAACCGTTACACCAATAACAGCCACAAAGACAACAGACTGTCAAAATAAAAGTCACTAATACCACGTAACTCAAAATATTCAAACCAAAATATAAAACTAGTGTTTCACAACTGCCTCCCTTCTTTTTGTTCATCTGAAAATTGATGATTTCTGACTCAAAAACTGATGAAATCTGAACTGCGAGTGTTGCGAGTGTACATTTCGTTTCTTACCTACGTGTCACCAGAATGCAGACCTACATCATCATCAGTCTATAACTGTAAGATGACACACTGGAATTTTTACCGGTACCTTTGAGGAGTTTGCAATAAATCACCTGAGAACTTTGTTTCGCTGAGGAGTTAGAGGAGCCGGGTGAGAGCCTGTTGCTCGGAGGCTCGCTGGCCCTCATGTCTTCATATGAGCAATCTGTGAGCATACAGCAGAAGATAAGACAGCGCTGCTGTCCGATTGCCGTCGTCTGCATTCTCCCTAAAACAGCCATTTCCTGTGCTGAAGTTAACAAGGGAAATATTAGTTTAGACAGAAGACAGAGCGCATTTACTGGCACCAGTATCATCATCGCTTGCCTTGGCTTGGTGACACGTGGAGAGTTAAAGCCGCGGCAGCTTTTCCAGCCGATGCTGCAGATTAATAATCCAACAAGAGTTAGTTATCCTATGAGCACTTAATGGAAACCTGCAGCCGGACAGCAATCGGGTTCTTTTACGGTTCTCTGGTGCAGTAGTTCAGCAGTACTATATCAAGAACTTTAAACCTCTCTAACAGGCCCCTCCGTCTCTTCTGAGGGGCACCCAGTCCCCTCAGGTCACTTGGGTCCGATTCTGGAGGATTCTTCAGTAGACGGAGACGTGCTGGCCAACTGCAGAAATGGATCCCGGGTTGGTTATTTACATTCGTCGACTGCGTAAAACAACTGGACAAATGAAATATTGAACACTGTTCCAGACAGTCAAATACAGAGAAGATGGACACACCCATCAAAAGCAGGTGACTTAGGTGACCTGGGTTTTTGTGGGAGAGCTGATGACCATCTTATACTAGCCGTCAGCTACATGTTAAATATGTTAATATGCAATGAGATACAAACCATTTTTTGATTGGTCGATTTGATTTGATCATAGTGTCAACAATTTGACAATCAGTGTGAAATCTACCAAAATGACATCAGCTGACTAATGTTAGGAATGGTCCCCCACCACTGTCCAGTCCAAATATCGGACACTTTGGGGTCTTGTTCAATCCCTCTCTTTCCCTTCGCCAATCGAACGGAAGAAATTCCAAGGAATTCCCAAGCAATTCCTGATTTACTGAAATCGACTGGGTAAGGAAACAAGGGGAACTAGGCGATACTCCCAAGTTTACGAAATTGGGAAACTTTTGGACCAGTCAATGACCAGCCAACAAACCCAAACTTCCCCCAAGAGTGAAGGACAGGAAAGAGAGAGAGAGCCGTGGCTGCAGGCCTCTGCAGAGAGGACAGAACGGTGAACTGCAGGTGAGTGAAAAACCATCCCGGGATTTTGTACTTGGCGCAGCTTCAGATTAACTGAACCTGAAATTCCCACCTCTGGTAAAGTGAGGGACCGGGCCGGTCAGCACCACAACACAAAACCATCACCATCCCCACCACCATCATCATCATCATCATCATCATCTGAGGATCTGATCTGATACCAGAGCAGAAAAGGGAAGCAGTGAGTTTCATCAGTGTTTCCAGAGGAAGTGTTCGCTTAAAATACCAGACAAATACACACTCTCTCCTCAACTTCATCTGACCTGAGAGAGAGAGACCCAGAGAGAGAGAGACCCAGAGAGAAAGAGAGAGAGACACAGAGACACGGAGAGAGAGAGAGAGAGAGAGAGAGAGAGAGAGAGAGAGAGAGAGAAACCGAGAGAAACACAGCGAGAGAGAGAGGGGCAGGCTGACCTGAAGAGCTGGTTGTAGAAGGCTCTTGTGTTCTGGTTCAGGTTAAGGTTCTGGTTCTCCTCCTCGCGCAGACACTGAGCTGAACTGACTGAGCAGCATCAGCGCGCCGCGCGCCCCCGCGCCAGCCCACGTGCTTAAAGCGCGTTCACGTCGGAAAGTCTGTCTGAGAGGAAGAAGAGATCTCTAAAACTCTAACCTGTTTTTTTTTTTTTCTTTCTTTCTTTCTCTCTCTCTGTTTGTGTCTGTTGCTCTCTCTCTCTCTCTGTCTGTTTCTCTCTGCTCTCTCTTTCTGTCTGTGACACTATATGGACAAAATTATTGGGACACCCGTTCATTGTTTCTTTTGAAATCAGGGGCATTAAGAGTTTATATTTGAGGAAATTACTGTGCAGGGAAGACGTCCTACTAGATTAGGAAGCATTGCTGTGAGAATTTGATTGCATTCAGCAACAAGTGCATTAGCGTGCTGAAGGATGAAGCCCCTCACCTTATCTAACCCCCAACTTACCCCCCCAAGCTCCATCATTCCAGAACACAGCTCCACACGCGGCAAAACAGTGATGTCTGTTATAGATGATATTGCATCAAACTATTGTAAAACAGATCCTCACAGCAATATATTGCATCTGTGTTGCTGATTTGTAAGTGAGGGGATGGACATTTTCTTCTTCCAAAAAAAAAAAGACAACAAACACAGCATGACTGTTTTTGATCATTGTGCTGTGATTTTTATTGCGTGAGTTATCATGAATACATCTGAGCCAGAACCATGAATATTGGCGCTGTATTGGTGTGTACAGATTCCTCAATGGCACTGATTACCCTTAAACAGCTCGGACCGATTCCTTTCGAGATTTCTGAGCATCATCCCAGCAAGGAATGGACGCCACAAGCAGATAACAAGGTGCCGACAGTCAGTCAGTCATCCTTCTACAGACATCTGAGGGCATGTTTGTGAACATTAAGGTCAATCATTCATATGGATGAACAGTCAAATCAAACAGGCATTACATTTAAACCTCTGCAGAAAGAAGAAAGGGTAACCACCGCCACCTACTGGTCAGCTGGTGAATTGCAGTGATATTTCCATTCAGGAGGACAGGTTTTGTTTGTTTTTTTCAGCAAAACTTTGATGAAAGAAAAAAGAAAAATAATAAAAATAAAATCAGCAAAAACAAAGAACAAAAGAAAGAAAACTAATCTCCCTTTTTAAAGTAAGTAGACCAGCCACACATTAAAATAACACTTCACTATCTGACTGTTAAAATGGTCTCTCTCAACTTTTAGAAAGTAACTTGGTCACTCAATAGTCATTGAAAGCAAAAAAAAAAAGAAAAAAGAAGAAAAAAGGAATTTGAATTCCCAACAGCAATTCGGCACAGTACCAGAGATGGGATGTGTACATACATATATGGCCTCCAGGCTGTCTTCACCTTGAGCTATAAACCGTATGCTGCTTTAAGTATCTCATAAAAATAAATGTAACTGACTGTTTCAAATCATTTGGGGATTGTTGTTCTCATTAAGGGGGAAAAAAATCCACCCATATTTTGGTTACGTGAGTACAGCTGCGTAGTGACATTTCTAAAATACTCTCTATTAGCCCAAATCAGGCCACGGAAAGGGTCCAGACACACTCGCTACGGCTGCTGTCGTCCACAAGCCTCACTTCAGCCAGTGTGGATGAGATAGCCCTGTACGTGCAAGTCTGTCTATGCGTCTGTGTGGCGTGTGTATGGAAAGCTCACTGGGGAAAAAAAAAAAAATTGTATGCATTTAAGGCAGTAGTAACTTCGGAGGCCTGCAGATGGTGCTGTAGCAGGTGACCAAGCTATAAATATCTGTAGGGTGTGGAACTGGATGCATTGATTGAGAATATGGTACAGTGCAGCCGCTGTATGAGAAACGGGTCTCGAAACTGACAGACAGGGTCTGAGAGAGAGAAAGAGAGAGAGAGAAAGAGAGAGAGAGAGGTCTGAGACTTCTGAGAAGTTCCATTAGGATGAGATTTCTGCAAGTGATGGTAGATCCATACGAGTGTGCTCTTCCATACACCTGCAAATTTAACTCCTTCCTTCACACTATGGCCTTGACCCAAACACTCCCGTTAGCCAATCATTAACATCTGATTTGTGCCCCATTTTCTATACATCCAACGAGACACTGACCACACTGTACCACCTCTTTTCAATCGAGGAATCTTACCACACCCTGCAGGTATTTACAGCAAAGTCATCGTGCAGTGCCTACTTTGATTGACTCGTTTTTTTTTATCCAGGAAGCTCACCTATGTGACCTGCTGACAAGTCACTACTAAAACTCTTCACACAGACAGACTCTCACAGGTACAGACACACTCATGCACCACCATACACATAAATCACAAACGTACATTCTGTTACAAACAGCCAGCTTGGCAAGTACACAAATACAGGACTCCGACACATGCAGGCAGACACACACACACACACACACACACACACACACACACACACACACACACACACACACAAACACACACACACACACACACACACACACACACACACACACACACACACACACAGAAACATAGACAACAGATGCTGATGATGAGTGTTGGCAAAAGAACCTCAATCCCAGTTGCAGTGTTTGTGTGAGCGGTGTCAAAATCCGGATGATCCTGTAAAAATTCATATGAAAGTTTCCTGTAGTTTAGAGGCATTTTTACTCTTTTACTGTTTTTGAAGTTTTTTTTCTGGCTTGTTTTTTTTCTGTATAAATCCACTGAATCAGCACACAACAAAATATTTGCACTCGTCCAAAAAAAGAAAAAAGGGAAAAGAGAGAGGGAAAAAAAAACAAAAACAAAAAAAACCCTTCATGCATAATTCCTGTCCCGAATCTCACTGATTGCATTTTTATGAGTTATTTTTTTCCTATATGTATCTTTATCATTTTAAAAATTCTCATTTACTTTAATACAGCTTTTTTTTTCCATTAAGTCTTTTCTATATTTTTAACTCCATTTTTCCTTAGTGAGGCGCAAGTCCAGGGCTTCAAAGTAGTGCTCCTTTGAGTCTCCATCTCTTCCTAGTCTTTGGTCCTCCATCCCACTAGGGGGGCCTGCAGTGGAAAGGACAGGCACAGCTCCACAGGCAGCAGAAGCAGTACAGAAAGAAGCCCGTGGGGGAGGAAACAAAACCCCTCCTGTATGATTTCAGCCTCTGGAACTCCACCCCATTGGTAAATTTTCTTTGTTTTTTTGTCTCGTTTTGTTCTTTTTTTAACAGCTTAAAAAAACACATTCCTCAAACGGGGGGAGGGGCATATTAGGGATGGGGGGGTTGGCTGGGGTACTGCCAGTGCCCCCTTGTGGTCAGAGGAGTAAAAGCAGGTGTGAGTCTTTGAGAACAGCACCCCCTATCTGCACAAATCCTCATGCACCGCCTCCCGCTGAGGTTTCCTCCTTTTGCTGTTGCCATGGTGATGGGCCTTGCTGCTTTGGAGGCTCTTGTTGCTGGAGATGCTCGGCTGGCCTTGAGAGCTTTTGCTCGACCGAATCTGTCGGTTCTGCTGGAGGAAGAGGAGAAAGAGTGAAATGAATACAGCTGGTCTTTTCACAACAGAAGTCTGTTTGACCCTTTACTAGCGGTCTTTAATTTAGCATAACAAACCCTTTAAACCAGGCTTTAAAACGCCTGATCAATGAAGCGCACCATTCATTCTGAACTCTAATGGAACATTCTGATGGGATTAGTGTTACACAGGGAGAGGGGTGAAGCCATTTACCAAAGGACGTCTTCATTTCTGAGAATGTATTGGAGACTAAACTGTCACTACAACTACCGCAAGCTGTTCCTCTAAGAAGTTCCTTGGAAAAATGTGACGGAACACCACCAGCGGCCTTTTAGCACCACTTCTTTTTGCCACATTCTTCAGGGTTCTAGCCAAGAGGTCACTGTTACTAGTATTCAGAATGATCATGGCCAACAGTAAAACATTGGTAGCGTGGCATCTGCTACGGCCTTCATCCAAAATCGCTACCTGCTCCTGCAACTAGCACACCACTGCAGCCCGCATCCAGAATCACTAGTGTGGCGTTCGCATGCTGGCTACCAGCCTTGTTAGCAGGTTTTAAATATCCTTATAAATATAACACTGTCCAGAGACTTTTTTTCAGAGATTCTCTGGTAAGCAGACATTAATTGTGTGTTCTATTTTGTGTTTCATTATTATGGGTTTGTTTATATTTATGTATGTATAAACAAAGTTTATATAGATGGGTGCAGCTGTAAGAATTTGCAATTTTCCTCTGGGATAACAAAGAATTCTGATTCAGATTATAGTCAAACCCGATCAAAAACAGCTACATCATTTAGGACTGCCACTGGTGTTGCTCCAAGGTTTGAAGGCTGCATTGTAACTCCTGAAGCTTCACATTTGTCACTTATAAACATATCAAGACAATTATTACCCACATACCAGTTCAAACAGGATGAAAATAACCCAGGGTTATTTTTAAGGGTCAGAAAAGGACACAGCATGGCAGATTCAGACGAGACAGTCTAATAATTACACTCCCTGACTGAGTTTTACCCATGATGACTCTTCTTGATGTTCCTACCTAAACAAGAAATGAAGCCCTGGAACTTCATTATCAATCAGTGCAATATGATGTATATAAAAGCAGAACTATCAGCACTGCCCACAACAACACTGCAACAACCAGTGATCGGTCTCCTAAATAACAAACACACACACACACAAACACACACAGTCCCAAAAGTTTTCTATAACCTTCCAAAAGCTTTTATCTTGTCTCAGGTGCCATCTTTATCAACAAGATGGTGTTCTCTTAAGTCCTGCCTGGCATGTCATTCACTTGAGTTGCAGCACTTAGATCTGATTGGCTGTGCGATATATGCAACATGTGATTGGTCTGAGTGTCCTGCACCACTAAACATGCAGTGTTAAGGCCAGGCAAGTTGTTTGGATTAACAAACACTCAAAATTCAATTTTCCATTAACTTTTGAAAAATTAAGTAGTAGTAATTTATTGATTATAGGTCAAGGTCCAGATAGGACAGTGTTTGGGTCTAGAACTGGACCGTGATCCACTGATTAATGACTACGACACTACACTAAACTTTCTATTTAAATGTTAACAAACCATGTGGCGTTATGTAATGACAAATAAGACTTGTGGTTTCTAGCTTCTTCTGACTCCATTATTGTAAAAAAAATAATTAAAACATTATCTTTTTATATATACACACACAGACTCACACAGACTCACACAGACTCACACAGACTCACACAGACTCAGGGAATCAAACATGTCTTGGCTAAAGGGTAATTTGTGTAAATTTCTTTGTTTATCAAAGTTTTACATGTTTACTTAAAAACACAATCTGAGAATTCTACAATCCAAAATCCAGAATTCTACTAATTTTTTTTTTTCAATTCCTGTTACTTTTCTGGTTCTGATTCGTTTCTGTGCAGTCTTATTGGTCTGTTGCTACAATTACCTTGCTGCCTTTGTGGCTGGTGCTGGGTGTAGTCAGGGAGTGATTCTGTGCTCTGTGATTGGTCAAACTCCTCTCTGGGTTCTCTCTGTGAGCGGCGGGGCCCC
This sequence comes from Acestrorhynchus altus, assembly GCA_034509495.1. Lineage (NCBI taxonomy): Eukaryota > Metazoa > Chordata > Actinopteri > Characiformes > Acestrorhynchidae > Acestrorhynchus > Acestrorhynchus altus. The sequence goes on along the minus strand of CM067523.1, from coordinate 10,712,864 downwards.
TCACAGCCAGCTGTTTGACTGTCTTATACGGTGTTCCATCAGAATCCTGTAGATAGAAAACTGTCTGGTCAGTGTACCTGTAAAACATTAGGCCAACTATGCATAAATCAGGTGTGTGTCAGCACAAAGCACTCACTGCGTCACTGGATGCTGTAGAGGAAGGAGATGGTGATGATGAAGACGACAATGAAGGTGAGGAGGAGGGGGGAGGGGAGGAAGAGTTGGAGGACGCTTTGCTCCGAGGAGCAGGAGGAAGGACCACGACCTCATCAGATAGGTTGTTATTACACTCATCAAGCTCCTGAGGCTCCACTAGGAGGGTGACGTCATTTCCTGTAGGAATACAAAAGGAGGTACCAGAACATTAGAGCCTGAATTCAGAACTGTCTATAAGAGAAGCCAGAAGACAAGCCTATTTGTCCCCTTCTGTAAAATATGAGATGCAGTCATTTTTACTCCCCTTTAGATGGAGAGTGTAACTGACAAATGCAGTATCTGCAGTGAAGTCACCATGTGGACTGAAGTGGTATAGTAAATATTACAGAATTTTATACTAATATGACTCCATTTACGCACTGATACCCAGTGCTCACGAATGGTGGGAATTCTTTAGACTTTATATCAATCCAACGCAACAATTCTCATAAATGCCTGCGGAGGAGAAGCAAAAACGGCAGATAGCAGTGAAGGAGGTGTTGCAGGATTTTACACAAATTTGAGTCTGGTTACACTGCGATAGTTCCCACGAGTGATCATGCAGCGTCACCAGCGCATAGTCCAGCAGCTGGTGTGCCAAGCCCAGAGTAGCAATGACTCTCGTCCCTATTACAGTCAGTGTAGCATAGGGCAAAAAATCCTATCCCAATATATTTTAGCTAAATGGTGATGTACGATACATGATCTGAAAAATACAATGTGAAAAATGTAGGACACCCCTAAATCCTTCTACTGTCATTTATACTATATTTAATCATTGATTTTTTTTTTATTTTTTACTCCAATCTTCAATACACAGAAGGCATTAAGGCGAACATGTTAGATCATTGACTGTTGGAGAAATCTGGTGAATGTTGCTGTATCTTGTAAAATTGCAGACCAACAAAATATTGCAATGAGAGTTTTATCCAATGTCTTTTTACTGTTTTTAGTTCCAGAGTCGTATTTCTGGGATCCAATCAGAGAAAACACATTCTCACTTCTATATGTAGTATTTGCTATACATTGCCATCTGACTCGGAATGTGTACAATGGAACAGACGCTATAGTCCTATTCAGACTCACTGCTCACTGATCCAATCACAGAACTCCGCTACATCTCGAGTAACCTGCCATTCTTTGCTCTCTCTCACTTCCTCCTCAGGATAATGTGCTTCCTCCACCTGACATTAACATAACTATTAAGGAAGTGGCCATTTCTATTGACCATTGTCAGTGTTTACCTCTGGACGACCAAGTCGTGAAGCACTGCTCTTTAATAGCTCAGTTTAGGAGTGTGAACTGTTCAGATGGACAGAGGTCATTATTCAAAATATGTAACAGCCATTTTGGTGAGAAAATCTGATTTGGGCCACTTAACCTACTGCATGAATGTAGACATAATTCTAGCTTTAATTGCATAAGCCTAGTAACTGCTCATTATGGGACAGAGACAGATTTGGATATCAGAAGAGGTCATACCGTTACAGTTGAGGGGGGGCTCACTTTGAGACTTCCTGCCCCACTGCTCACTGATCCAATCACGGTACTCCACTACTTCTCGAGTAACACGGATTATTCGACCCAGAATACTTTAGGGCAGAAAGAGAAAAGAAAAAGGTGAGGTTTGATATATTTATTCAGTGTAAGTCTCAAAGATATACTGTTCACACATTAACAACAATCGGAATGAACTTAATCAGCGAGCTTTGAGATGTTTCTAACCTCTCAGACTTGTTGTTGGGATAGTACTTGGCAATAGGAGAGACAGCGTGGCTCAGAACAACGTATGCGTAATCAAATGCTTGTTTCACCTGCATGGCCCCGTACGAACTCCTCCCAACATCATTACCTGCAAACATACAGCGAGAAAGCAGCTTCAGCGATAGACCCACAAATGTCAATGCACCCAATGTGTCTGTATTGTGGTTTTCCGACATCTGTACATAATTGAGTGTACCTGGCTGCAACGGATCCTCGATGTACAGCATGGACGGCCTGTATCCATCCAGCATGCCTTTCAGCACTTCGTCTTTGGCCACATATGAGCCGCCGTCTTTGATCCGGATGCCCGTCTTCAGGTAGTTAAAGTGCCGGCCATACAGCTCGAAGAACTCAATCAGCAGGACGCCCATATTAGAATTCGGACTACACGCATCCTCTCTGTAGTGCAGCTAGAGAGTACACACACAAACAGTGAGTTCTACCACCTCCAACTCATGAATCAGCCAGAATATCAACACCACCTGAATAAAAATGTGTATGTTCCCAACAGTGCCACCACAACAGATCTGACCATGGCATGGACTCCACAAGACCTCAGAAGGTGTCCTGTGGTATCTGGCATCAAAAGAGAGGAGTAGATTCTTTAACTTGATGGATGTCCTTTAATGGACCATTTTGCTAGGTACTACTGCATATCAGCAACACCCAACAAGACCTGCCTGATGTTTAGATGAATGGAACATCAATGTTTGGTTTATATCAAAGTGTCCCAGATTCTCAAAGTGGGTGCCACTGGTACAGATATCATGGCTGACTGGTTTATCACAGCATACCAAATTCAAATGGCCTGGTCAATGATCTCCTGAAGACCTCTTGGATGGCTAGTCAACTGCATGGTGTGTGTGTGTGTGTGTGTGTGTGTGTGTGTGTGTGTGTGTGTGTGTGTGTGTGTGTCAGTCAGTGTGATGGGGGTTGGGTGGGACAGTGGCAGATGCTTGTGTGTGTTAGTTCCATACCTGTAGGAAACTAACAGCCATGAGAAACAGGCTGTAGGATCCAATTCCTCCAGTGAAGACCTCGTTCAGCTCTCTCTGCAGCAGGAACTGTTTTAGCACCAGCACCAAATATGGCAGCACGGGGAATTTCTGAAACACACAAGACTAAAATGAGCAACACAAACAGCTGTGTGGGGTCCTAAATCACATTACAGGGTTCAATGTAAACCTGAGCTGTATGCATGCAAAAGATCTACTTTATCTTCGGTCCAACAGATGATTATTTTGACAGCTGAATAATCCAGTGTTTCTCAACCCTGGTCCTGGAGGCAACCCTGCCCTGCACATTTTAGCTAAAACACACGCTTCAACTCTGAATGTGCTTGTTAATGAGCTGATTAGTTGAATCAGGTGTGGTGGGAGCTTTAAAACATGCAGGGTAGGGGTGCCTCCCGGACCAGGGTTGAGAAACCCTGAAATCATCAATTATTAAAGAGAATAATTGATTATTCATTTGACCAAATCTTAATGACCAAATAACTGTAGGATTGGTTCTTTTTGTTGAAGGGTAATAAAAGAGCCACATGTTGCCAAACCCTGCATTATACAGAACCGTGTGGCCACATCACTTTTTAAGAGGTACGTATCCAAACTTTCCACTGGTACTGCATATGACATAAGAAATATATTCATCAGCAACACAAAGCTGGTAGAAGAATCGGAAATGCGTGATAAAGAGTCCAGTATGAACACAGTCTGATGACTAAAAGCAGTGTGTGCATGTGATGGTGAGTCCAATGTGCAGCAGAGGGACAACATGACAAACATCCCAAACTACATGAAAACAAGCACAGAACAAACAGTGTCAAGATCAGTGATAAAATTCCAAACGTGGAACATGCTATCATAGGAACGTGCATGATCCAGAGGCACCTGAGCAGTAGAGTAAGTGGAGTGTGTGTACTTCAGCCTTTATTAGAGTGGAGTGGAGGCAAACAAAAGGGTCTATATAAGCCTTTCCATGCCTTGCAGTCACATGGTTGTGTCATGGTTGTATCACCGCCATGTTGAGTACATCACACACCAGAAAAGATACCCAGAAAAATACCCCAAAATTCTCTAATTGGATATAACATACTTATTATAGCCAGACTACGTCAAGCTTTAGCCTCATCAGACTCACTGCCAAACTGTTCTCATCTTACTTTTAAATATATTTAATACCCAATCCATCACCATATTCACAACAATGCTTAAAACCTACAAAGGCACTGCTGCAAACAGACATTTCACCACAGGCTGCGAAGTGAAGTCTAAAATATGGCATCTGAAACTGAAGAAAAATGTGAAGCCACGTAACAAAGCCTTTAGTGTAAACACTCTGGGTGCCAGTGTTGACTTACCACTGTAGGCAGCAACCCTAGGCTAATGCAGCATTTCTAAAAATCTGTCCTGGCACCCCCTTGCCCTGCTTGATTAGAGGATTACCTGCTCCCAGCACACCTGACCTAAATAGTTCACCAACAAGCCCTTTCACAGTTGCAGGAGTCTGTTAACCTCATGGCCCCCTCATGGCCCCTATGCCACTTTTGTAGAATATTTTCAAAATTTACTTTTATTAATGAATTTGTATTTCTAGGAGAAATGTCATACAAACCAAATATTGTTATTTTAAAGGGATCTTAAACTACTCAAAGTTGTCTTCCTTTGAGATGTAAATACTAACAGAATTTAGATATTTGTATGAACTTGAGCATGTCATTCACGTCATCCCCTAATTTTGTGTTTTTTGCATGTAAGGACCATATAGTTCAGACCCCAGTCCTTGTGTTTTTGAGGTGAAAAGGCAATAACTTTAATGAGGAGATATTTGTAATGAGTAGATTGACAAAGATATTTATAATAAATAAATGTAATAATATATTTAATAATATATATATTATAAATTTATAATAATACTTGACAGTAGTCCAAATAAAATTCTACAAATCCAAATTAGCCCCACCCCTTCTCACTGATCAGTCGAAGTCTGCATGCAGGTCAATCATGTACAAATAGACAAAGCAGTAAACTTGCACAGGACGTGCAAGCATTTGAAGTGAGATTCAATGAGTTGGAAATGACTAACTGTTAGCTATTTTCTAACCTGGATTACTCACTTATGAGATGTTTAAATGTTAAAAAAACAAAAGCTAAATATTCTATGACATTTTGAAAGCTTCATTTGTTTCTTCTTTCTGTTATTCATTTAGGTATTTACCTACTTTGCTGTATCTTCCTGAATCTATCAAACATGTTTAGGTTGTGTTCTTCAAACCCTCTTTTGAATTGTACAAAAAAACTAAACTAAAATGTCTCCCTCACTTTAAAAAAAAAATCCAGCCCCCTGTAGTCTACCTTTTTGAAGTCTTTGATGAGATTGGCAGCCTTCACCCCGCTGTGCACGTTAAAGCTGATGTCCACTTTGACCTCAGTGTGGGAGTCTGTCAGTTTGATTATGGGAACCTGTTTGGACAAACACACACTGTCAGCTTTGGTATGTCTCGCTGTTATTCTAGCACAATAAGCAGATTCCAGGTATGACTAAACCAGACAAACACACACACACAGACTCAGTATAAGTACCGTTGCTTTGTCCAGCACTTTCACAGAGTTCTCGTCTGCGACATTCCGTTTGCGTAGTGCTTCCTCCAGCGTCCAGAGGGGCAGAGTCTCCCAGTTCCCAAAAACGACCAGGTCTATATCACTAAGACACACAGAGAGAGAGAGAGAGAGAGTGTGCATCACACACATATCCCATAACGCACTCCCAAATCACTGTAGTCACTATGGGAGAATATCCTGAACAGCAGTTCTGAAGAATCTGCCACTACTTTTTTTTTTTCCCCTAAGGATGGGCGTCACCACTAACAACCAGAATCAATTTGACTCTGATTCACAGCATCACAGTTTGACTCAATTCAATATCAGTTCACTTCAGTTTTAACTTCAGCTCCATGAACTCACATAATCCTTTAATCATTTTACTGATTTTAGAAATTACAAGATGCAAATGTTCCATGAATGGTCTCCAAGGTTTCAGCAATAAAAGTCAGGTCTCTAGTCCATAAGCAAGTATCCAAAATATTTCCCTATACCACTAAAAGAAGGGGCGCCTTTTTAGCCAGTAAAGGTGTGGAAAAGGAGGGTTTAGCAGGATCTCTCAGTACTGGTTCGAGAAGGTATCTAGTTTCGTTGTGCATGACACACAGGACGTACGTCTGTGATAAGTGTTAATACTTGCAGACACTGTGATTTCGAGGGCTGTGTGCGAGAGTGCATACAGGCTGGTTCATCCATGCTGACGTAGGAGTGATAGTATTGTCAATCATCCTCAAATAATTTATCAGGGGTAAAGTCACAAATGTGTCAGTGCAAATCAAACAGCGACTCCTACCTCGGGCATTTACGGTCAGATTTCTTATCCCCTGCGAATTGTCATGAACTTTGCAGACATCCTATAGAAATAGAACTCCTCCTCCTCCTCTTCAGGTAAAACTAATCCTGTCTGAATAGGGCTTTAGGTGTTAATCACCTACGCCTCTACGCTTCAGTTCTGTTACTCTGTATTACATCAGGCTAATTGCTCGGAGAGAGTCAGTGTGTCTTGGTGTGTAAAAATACACCGTTTTTTTCTGAGTAACCATGTAATTACTGTCCCAAGTAAGGCTACGGCTCAGTAGCCCCTCAGACTCGTAAGCAAATTCAGGACGAAAATGCTTCTATTCCCAGAAACACTAAGATTAGAGAAGGTTAAGCCCTCTCTGTATCTGTGCACAAAGCAATTTTTCTGGCCACAGCCATACTCACAGGCTGATTTATTCCACTAATCCACATTCAGTAATCCAGGTGACGCATACATGTAGTACAACTGTGACGTGAGTCTGGCATCCACCCACACAGGATGAGATCAGCTGAATTAATTTAATTCCCAGCATACATTCACACGCACAAACATAAATCCACACAGCGCTGCAGAGTGTAGTGCGGTGTAACCTTGACTCCGCATCCCAACATTCAACAATACACCTGCACAAAGGGTTTGGAGCTCCACTGCAGGTTGACCTGTGGCTGTGTGTTAAGAATAAATAAGCTCTATATATTATTAGACTGATTGACATGGAATACACCGTTCTGTTCAACAGGGGCCCCACATCTGTACAAAAGAGCAAATCATTGGAAGAGGGAGGGAAAAAATGGAATAATGAAGCTCACCTTGTAGGCAAATACAGGCCGGTGCTGAAACTGCCAAACACTTGGACCTGCCAGAAAACATCAGTGATATTATAAATATATTATTAAAAACAATCATAAACAGACCATCACATTGAAGGTGTGAAAGGCCTGATTTTCACTTCCAGAGTGTGAAAAGGATGAGGCCTTGGGTTTTTAATAGACTGAAGCCAACATTTACACAAAAACATGCAAATGTAAGTAGGAATAACAGTGATGTAAGACTGCATGAGTGAAACAGGGTTGCAGGAATAACATTTTTCATGGTATGATGGGGTTTTGTGATTGTTAAAATATCAATTTTTGGTATCACAGTATACAATTTAATGATTCTTATTATAATCATTATAAGTGAATACACACACACATATATATATATATAGAGAGTATATATATGATATATATATATATATATATATATATATATATATATATATATATATATATATATATATATATTATATGTATGTGTGTGTGTGTGTGTGTGTGTGTGTGTGTGTGTGTGTGTGTGTGTGTGTATATATATATATATATACATAATACACACACATACCCACACATAAATTAACCTGAATTCTTACACAATTCTGTATCAGGCACTGCAGTCTAACAAACACACCTGTATAATAAGCATCAAATGTAACACACCACTCAGCACCTACAATCAGTTCACTGCTGCAACCTTAGTGTGCGACAGAACAGACAGGAAGAACACCGTTCTTCCTCAGTTAAGACAAAACGCATCTGTTACACAAATTTCCCGATTCATAACCACAGTGGTTTAAAGAGGCTTTGTGACGTGTGTGTGTGTGTGTGTGTGTGCGTGTGTGTGTGTGCGCACGAGAGTCAAAAATAGAAATTAAAGCCTTTATTCGCCCTCTGCTCTCTTTACACAGTTAAACCCTCAATCTCCTTATACATACACACACCTAGTAACTGGTGTTGGCCTCAGCACTATGGTAAAAACACACTACACGGAAGAAGCTTTTCAAAATATGGACATGCTCCAACAGAGCCCAAATCTCTGTCTCTCACTTACACACACTCTGGAAAGTCTAGGAATGGAAAGAACAGAGCACAAGCAGAAGCTAAGAGCACTGATGGAAGCAGAGAAGAAGAGGTTCAATGGGATACGTTATTATTACTGTTATTATTCCACAGTACGCGTTTGAGTAGATGGATATCATTTCTACATAAGCAATCCCAGATTCCTCAAATGCACCTACTAGACCTAGCAAAGATAGGTGAGATGAATCAGGTGTGCTTGAGCAGGAAAAGCACAAGACTGTGCAGGAATCTGACACTGCCAGAGCAGGCCTTTTGAATTTATACTGACCAATCATAGTACAGGGTGTCATTTCAGTGCACGCGGTAGCACAGGAAATACAGAGTACGCTACAGTACAGTATATGCAGTAATTTCACAAACCCACATGCCACACAGGAAACCTTGAACTCCAAAGTCAATAGATGTACATGGTATTGTGGGAACTGCAGTGGTTGAGCAGTATTACTATGGTAACTGTAGTCTTGTTTGACCCTCCTCTTCCATGTCTATGTCCCTGTTTTGATGCTTGTTTTTATCTCTCTGTTCTCATCTTTGGGTCTGAAACTACTGACAATAAGCAATATTTCACCAAAATGCACCATCTTATTTCAGAAATGTCAACATCAATATTCAGAAATGTCAACATTTCTGAGTGTGTAGAAACAAACTGAAAATGCTAAAATGCTAAAACCAAACACTACTCCAGCACACCTCTGTAATGCGAGTAACCGTGCCAGCTGCTCAGGATCAGAGCGATTCAGCTAAATTCCATAACTGTAAATGAAGATTGAACAAACTGCCCCCATGTGTGGTACTCCTACAGAACCATGAGGTCCAAACAGGAACAATTCATCTTGATCGAGAACACTCAATATTACAGAAGCACAACATATCAATATTTATATCTGTATCGGGATGTAAAGAGAGTATGACGCTGGCTGAAGTGAATAGTTTATATTGAGTCTTTAAATAACTTTATTTCACTCACATGGAAAACCTATTTTCTGCTCCCTTGCTCTGCTCCACCCCCTGCTCTGAGCAACTCCTCCCCCACTCCACTATGGAATGATAGAGTTTCGTGGGGTGTCCTCTATTTTTCACATTGTATTGTATATATTTAGCTAAAATATATCCGGAAATGAGTCATTTTCATCCTCAATAGCTTTAAAAAAAAACTGTATCAAATTCTCATTTACATTCCTGAGTCCTAATCAAGGCCCTCAATTACAGCACAACATGTTCAGATTATGTTCTCAGAGGTCCAAAGTAGGTCCTGGTGCACCATATTCTACTGACCTCTTGAATATAAACTTACAGTGCATGGTCAGACTACAACAAAGCCAGCACACTGCCATGTGGTTCAAAGCCCAAAATGAAACCTTTAGAAAGCCTGCACTTGCACTAAAGGATGGTCATGTGAGCGAAATATTGTTTGCCAAGACTTCAGAGCCGTTCTCGTCTTAAAACAGATTGTGTGTGGGAGAGCTAAAGTGAATAAGAGCTGGTCTGCATGTTTACAAAACATTCCAGCGGGACAGCGAAAGACCGCTCTGCTGTTCTCTAGAACTGGATTCTTCAACGTCCCGACAGCGATGTGAACTAACCATAAACGCTGTCAAACAAGGTTTTAAACCCAGACCAGAGACTGCTTTTTCTTTTACGTCAGAATAACGGATCTGGAATTGCCAAAATATCTGGTTAAAACCTTTTGATCCCGTATCCGAATCCCAACGCTGGTGCTTCACGGCAACAAACATGCTCACATTTAACCTACAAGCTAGTATGAGTCCTTAGAGAACCGTCAGGACCCCACAGGACCACCACAGAGCAGGTATTATGTGGGTGGTGGGTCATTCTCAGCACTGGTGTAACACTGACATGGTGGTGTGTGTTGTGCAGGTATGAGTGGATCAGACACAGCAGTGCTGCTGGAGTGTTTAAACAGTGTCCCACTGTCCACTCTATTATATAACCCTACCTAATTGATCCACCTTGTAGATATAAAGGCAGGGACAGGAGCTCACCTGTTTCTGCACAGTTTGTGTTGGTCATCCTCTAGTCCTTAATCAGTGCTCACAGGTCACTGTTCCCTGGATATTTCTGGTTGGACTATTCTCAGTCCAGCAGCAATGACCCACCACCTCCATAATACATTGTTTTGTGGTTGTTTCAGTGGGGTATGCAGAGAAACAGATGGACTACAGTCTATAATTGTAGAACTGCAAACTGCTCCTTTATGATTAGTGGAGCTGATAGGAAAGGTAGTGATTGTAGGGAAGGAGGTGTTCATAAATGTTATGGATGATGTGTATATAAATATAGAACCAAAAAAAAATTAAAAAGACATACATCTGCACAGGGCCATAGGTCCTTGATGACTCTCTGGATCCTATCGACCACCTCAAGCCTCATCCGTTCTTCTTCGGGCCGAGGAGACATGTACTCATAGAAGTCTTTAATCTCCTTATGGAGCCTGAAAATGAGAAACAAAGACAAGAGTTATGGATGTAGGATACTACAGATTTCCAACCTCTGCTTTCTGTCTCCTTGAATCCTCTCTCCTCAGTCCTTTACTGTGACACCGCCCATCCCTTAAAGCACACGTCACTTCCTTACACTACAATATAAAATTATAGAAATGAATGAAAACACGTGAGACATAGTACAAAAAAAATGCAAGGGGGCAATGCAGGCACTCAGCAGTTATGTCCTTGCCCTGGTATTCCGCGTGGTAACTATGGTGTCACTAGGTATCGTAGGTGGTTTCTATGTTATTCTATGTTTCTAAGTGGTTGCTATGGCAGCACTTTCAAATATTTTGCAATAGTATATCTATTATCTATAATAGTATAATAACATGTACGTCCCCCTTCAACACTGTGGTTAAACAGCTGTTTTTCATTAGAAATACAATAACCGAGCCATGACCACACTTAGCTTAAGTTAGATTTGTAATATCGCACATTACGCAGGTTACTTTCGGTGTACGACTGAATTCTGAAAAAGAACGCGAGTGGGTCATTGGGTTGAAATAGTTTGGTTCGTGAGGGACGGTGCTCTACAGAGTACAGCCTTCTTCAAATTATGTTGTAGAAACATCATAATTAACGGTTGTTATTTGAATATACAGAATTCTGTTTCTGTTAAAGATACTTTAAATGTATACACTTAAGGTTTTCATTATATTTATCGTATATAACCATTTCTCTAAACAAGTCAGGCCAGACCTGACTCTGTGATACAGCAGACACAACCGTGTACACGTACAAAGATACAGACTCCTACTCTCATGATATTCATAATCGTTTAGGAAAGCTGATGTAAATGAAGCCTCTCTGCACTACAGACAGCTTTGTTGAGTACATGCATTAATTATCAAGGTTTCGCTGAACCTTAGTTTCCTCTCACACACCTGCCATCATCGTTCTCACCAACGCAGGCATCGGCCGAGCTTGTGCCAAGAATGATCCTTAGAAATCTCTTCAAACAGAGCAGTTGAAATATGTAGCTTCTAATTTAGACTGAACAGAGACGTCACCCCAAATATTTATGGGGCCTGTTAGCTTAGTATCCAACCACTGAAGGTGTCCACTTCTCATCCTACGTCTCCTCAGCACACATTTATAGCCAACGTTGAGCTGGATTGACAAAGTCGCATTTCGCTACATTTATGCTCTGGTGTGGCAATTGATGTGAATAGAGAGACAGAGACAAAGAGAGAAACAATGACAAAGAGAGAGAGAGAGAGACAGAGAGAGAGAGAAAGAGAGAGAGAGAGTCTACTGCTACATGAATGCAGTGAAAGTCTTTTCAATGCTGAGTGTGTGGTGTGCGTTTACGAATACATTATAGGTCAGTCGCACGGGTCACCTTGACCTGTCCCCACACACATACACACACACACCACTGCCAGTCAGCAGCTGGGCTGCAGTCCAGTGATCTGACCTTTCCGCCCTACTTTTTCTACTAGAGAAATGTCTTTAATTCACAGCATCTGTTCATATTTGATGGCTAATCACTTCACATAAGACCTGCGAAGTGAAGTGAACAGGGCCCTATAAAATCAGTTTTAATTTTTCTGTTTGGTGAACGACTTATTTTAAAGTTAGCCCATGCTTATAGAGACAGCATTTGATCACGAAAGATGCCTCATCTTCATTTATTGATGTGGTCTGTTCATCTCTGCACAATTCACAATAAAATTCTCCACAAACCTTTTATGCAATTTTGCTGTTTACTCTGTGGTTTGGAAGGCGGACTGGCAGAGCTTAATTTCACCCTGCTGTTGGTGTCGTTTGGATTCCCACGAGACTGAAACAGAGCTTTATTTCATAAAGTTTAAACTCAATATAATAATTCCTGATCTGTTTATATCCCGATATTGATACATCATCCAGCCCTAATATACACTGAGATGTACACGGACTAAGAATATAGCATGTTGGCATATGTAGTAAGCTCAGGTGTTTAAGAGGTCTTGTGGAGTCCACGCCATAGTCTTACATCCCTCCACAGTGTGCACATGTGAGCACGAAGGGGGGCAGAGGAGAGCAGAGTAGAGGAGGAGCTAACAGCAGGGGGAGGAGTAGAGCGGAGCTTCAACAAATCAACTTACGGAACATAAAGGTCTTGTGGAGGCTGTGCCTCTAATGGTCAGATCTGTTCTGGAAGCAGACATTTTCCATTCAATATGGAAGTGCAGCTCATTCACAACATGTTTTTACTAAGAAAAACAAATGGACGATATTAGGGTCAGTAAGATTTACTGTGCAATATTCTGTATGATACATCGATTACGTAATCATCGTGATGTAACCGTTGCAAAAAGTACTGAACAAAGACGTTTATAGAAAAGCTCAGCCATTATATAAACACACACATACAGTGAGGGGTCAGCCAAGAGGCATATCTGAGTGTGGTCGCTCTGTTTGAATGTGCCGGTCAAAAAACAAATTGGAATATCCTCAGGTGCACACACTTGAGCACACAGACAGACAGAACAGAAGCAGCCCGACAACACTCATGAGCACAGCATTCATTACTGTCACATGAACTCAGTCACTGAGAGACAAACACCCTGCAGACACACAGCCAAAACCACTCCACTCCGAGTGAGAGAGAAAGAGTAAAGCATGGGCAAAAAGTGCAGCGCGGAAAAATGGGGCAGAAATACACGAGATAAAGAAAAGAAACGAAGAAAAATCGAACAGGCAGAATCGCTTCTCCTGAGAAGGCACGGCGACATGCTCCACAGCATCCCCAAATCCAGCTCCAGTGCACCCCAGGTTGCTCCTAGCACAAGAGTTGGGTACCGTCTGAACCAATGTAATACAGCTACCAGTACTTGGAAATCGGTATCTCAGGGTCGAATCCCACGTATTGCCATCAGGAGCCAGAGTCTGAGAGAGCAAAACTGGCCATGCTTTGTATGGGTGGGTAGATGGTGATCTCTGCCCACATCGCACCCAGTGCACATGTTCTGATACTCACTGTACTGGGCTGGGAGTGATGTTCTCTCAGCGTTAGTTCTGGACGATATGACCTCCAATCAATATTACCGTTTTACGTTGAACGTTTTACTCCAATAATGATAATCTGAACTGATGCAGCATTTTTCTTCGGTTCAAGCTGATCAAATTGCTCAGTTAGCTCTGTGATTTTTCCTCCATGCTGACTGGATAGAGTAAAGTCATGTGACTTCACATGTGCTAGTATGTTTACACTAGGTAAAGGTGACAAAAGTATGGGCTGGGCAGGAAGACAAAATATTTATATCAGTACGTAAGATTTTGGCAGTTTCACATCATATGTTGTTTTTTTTATTTATTTATTTAGCATAACTGGGACTTTACATTTATAGTTTATGCTATTTTCAAACGTATACAACGCAACACAAACAAGAACCTCAGAATGTCTGGAAATGGAGAACTGATAGTCAGTGAAACACTGGAAGACAAAGGTTTCAAGGTATTTGAATTGTTTCACAGAATGCGTTCACTTGACTGGGCATTTGTATGTGTCCGGCACTTGTCCAAGTTTCATTTCTTCAAGTGGGCCTAACAGTTTCATTTCAGTAAGTAGAGAGGAGTACAGGAGTGAAAGGGGGAGGGAGGTGTGACAGCCCAAAACAGATAGGGAACGTGACTTACATCCTAAATAAAACCAAAACGCACACAAGCAGGTAAAAGTTGGGAAACCACAGTGGCTCTCAGGTGAGGCCGCCTGACTGCAGAGAATTCCAGAACTGAATGGAGGACTAGAATGATCCATATCATTGATTAACTTACATGCTGAGCTGAGGCTGGATTTGTTCAGCTTGGCAATAACACAAAGGGTCAATTCTTGCCGCTGCCATGGCCACCTTCGGCACAGTGACACTGTGTGCCAAGTTCAGACAGAGCTAAATTTGTTATACCAGACTCCATCTAATCAGAGACAAACTGGAATTTGCATGTGTATGAGGTCTTGACTACTCTATTAATGGTGTTCTATGAGATCCTTACTGCTCTATTAATGGAGCTCCATATTTTTTTTTTCTATTTCAAAGCTGACAAAACTAGACACAATTATTCTTAATGAAATGAGAAGACCAACATTTGAAAAAGCATCAAAATAATGCAAAAATACTATTCTTGCATAAGCTCTGCACTACACTTTCCCAGAACAGTCTGAAATGGTTGCACTCATATAAGTGGTGGATGTCATTAGAGTGGCATGAAGATTTCAGACTTCATTAGGTGGGCCACTGCTAATCCTACCTGGCATCTCTGAACCGCAGGCCAGAAAGCATCCAGTTTTCTTTTAGCTCCACAGAACAGATTCTTAAAACTTTTGTGGAACACAACTACAACGTTTTGGGTCAATGGTTCAGCTGTATGTCCAAAGATAAAAATTAAATGACATGTATACTGAAAAGAACACCGTGATTTTGAGATGCTTTGGAGCTGCTTTGCTTCCTCTAGCACTGGAGGAAGGATCAGAAGGATCAGAACAGCCTAGGAGAAAAAGTAATGTTTTCTGTGAGGAAGCTGAAGCTTGGGTATCATAAAGTCCACCAAGGCAAGATTTCAGAAGAAGTCCTGGAAGATTCTGGAGTGGCCATTACATTCGCCTGGCTCAAACCCCATAGAAAATCTCTGATTGAATGGGCCAAGGTTCCTCAGGAACATGCCAGAAGCTCTGAATCATATTTGCAGCAGGTCATAACAGCAACAGGTGGTCTACGTAAAAATGATTTATGTAATATAGGAGTTGAATATTTTTAGATTTGTAACTGTATGTGGGCTTAGGGACATCTTTGGACTCCAGCCTATTCAGACCAGTCAGGGATATCAGCAGACAAGCAAGCACTTATAAGTCGCTCTGGATAGGATCTGCTAAATGCCATAAATGTGATATAAATGTATAAAATATATAGATTAAAATAAAAGACATTGTGGGATTTTGTAAAAAAAAAAAAAAAACTGCAATACAAATTGTTGAGTCATTACAGCCCTTCACAAAACTTTGCCCTCATATGGCTACGAAGGCCGAAGGGTTAAACCTCTGGACCAATCGGTAAACAATCTCTCGCCTACAGGGGGTTTGGCTGCATTGTCAAGTCTGCACATTAAGGTCTGCAGTTTCGTTTTTGCAGAGTACGACTGTGACTCACTTTCATTTACCAAGAAATGATTCCTTGGCTGCTTCAGTCACACAGGAGCAAAGGAGCTTCCCCCTCTGTGGCAGCCAATCAGTGAGTCAGCCCTGTTTCCACGGTTATATAGCAATGTGACACACTGTTACACAGTAGTTGTCTTGTAATTGCAGCCTTAGTGTGTAGGTACGTGTATGTGCATGCACGCGCGCACACACAAACTTGTTCTGGCTTAAAACAT
The DNA here is from genome assembly GCA_034509495.1 of Acestrorhynchus altus. NCBI lineage: Eukaryota > Metazoa > Chordata > Actinopteri > Characiformes > Acestrorhynchidae > Acestrorhynchus > Acestrorhynchus altus. Next base: position 10,696,753 of record CM067523.1, on the reverse strand, counting down.
AATCTGCTGTTTATCATATGGAAGTTATGTAACTGCCAAAGCTTGACAGATTATCAAACACATGCATTCCACTCATAAATACGAGAGAGAGAGAGAGAGAGAGAGAGAGAGAGAGAGAGAGAGAGAGAGAGAGAGTGTGTGTGTGTTTGTGAGACACATGACACAAAACGAATCAGTGGACAGAAGAAGGAAAATATTGTTCACTCCACATTCCCTCTCAGGAGATAGGAATCATGTGGGACACGGGGATCAGATTAGGGTCTGAGATTACAGCTAAATGGATCAGTTAAAACTACACTTCCATAAATGTATGAGTGTGATATTTTAGCTCAATGGTGATCTAGTACAATATATGATGTGAAAAATACACTGTGAAAATTTTAGGAAACCTATGAAAGTCTTTATCACTAACTACATTGAAATCTTAAGTTCTTCTTTATACACAACAGATCATCTTATATCCCCTTCATAGGGAGCAGAGAAGGAGGAGAGCCGAGAGCAGGGGACAGAGCCGAGTGAGGGAGGGGATAAAGTTTTTTTCCACAAGACTGAAATAGAACATTACTTAACTTTATAAACATCATCACCTCAGTTTAAATCAGATATAGATATAAATATTGATGTATCACTTCAGCCCTAAGAAAAAAATCATAATATTTTTCCCTGCAATATTTCTATATATAAAAAAAAAAAAATAAAATAAATAAAATACAGGACATTTCACCAGATTTCACCAGAGGTCAACAATCCAACCTGTTTTTTTAGCCACAAATATAAATGTTTTATGGAGTAATGGGAGAAGATTCATGTTGTAGAGAATTACCACCACACGCTCTAGTTTCAGGTAAAATCCAACCTCAACTTCATAAGTCCTCGAAGAATTAAGACAGCACAGCAGGGATTCACCTGCAGATGATGGAGCGTTTAGACCTGAGCGTGAAAGAAATATGAGGTCTGGAAAGGATTATTCACACCAGCAGCTAATGGTAGGGAAAAGTTCAGTCACATAGAAATAACCAACCGAGCAGAAACAACACAGAAATGAAGACACAGCCACTGCTTCTTTCTTGTTAGAATGACTTTAGTGTTGACAAAATGACCTCAAACAAATGTGATTAACTGAACATTTTACATTGATTACACAGTTATTATACTGTTTTTGGCTTTGTTTTTGTCCCTTATTTATTCACTGCCAAGGTTTGTTCTGTAGATATGCTTGACTATTGGGCTGATAGAGCAAATGTTGCGATTTTAAAACCATTGAGCTGAAACTGCACTCGCTTCATGAGTTATTTGTAATGAACAGAATACTTGATTGTATTGTGAATAAAGTAATGAAAAACCTAAATGTCTTATTATTTTTGTTTATGCATTGATCAGTAAAATCCCTTCTCAGGTCTTTAATCCTGAAATTAGCTTTAAAAAAACTAGCAGAACGAGCAGTTCCTGCCTTCTCATTTGTCTCTAACCACATATCCACACAAAGTGACAACCAGCTCTTCTCACTGATCAGTCGGAGGCAGACGCCAGGTGCATTAATGTTGAGCATTCACATGTGGACAGAGCTGCTGTAGCATTTAAACTAGGATTTAATTCAGTTGGAACTGAGTGAATTTAAGTGGTTTTCTGAGCTGGATTTTGTGTCTATTATGGCTGTAGGTTACTCTGATCCTGAGAAATGAAGCTGAGAAGACAGCATGTAACGATCAGCAAAGTGCAGCTCTTGGCCCTAAGAGATATGCATATTTAGACATTGAGATTGACATATTGAGATTGTAATATTTAAAAAAAAATTCTTGTAAGTAAGTATAAATAAAATAAACAACAATGACCTGCTCATTCATGTTAATGCTCTCTACCAGTAAATACAATGGATGACCTCAAGGTCAGCAGACATTATTGAATTAAAGCACAAACATGACACTGATGTAAATATAATGTATGATAAGACAACATCATGATGATCGCGAATGCCAATATATATATTGTCCTAAAGGTCGATAAATGTAATTATTGGGACAGGCCAACACTGTACGGCGGAATTGATAATCTGGATCACCGGACAGTACATATAATTTTCAAGAGGTGATAACATTAATCATGACAATCAGTGACAGAGATAGATTAGACAGAAGTCATCACCATAATTATCATGATAGGCCCATATGGTTTATGGTATGATGTTCATAACAATTATCGCGACAGGCCTACATATACTGTGTAATGCTAAGCCAATAACAATGGAATGATGACAGGATTCTGGTGCATTCAACATTCAGAATTGAAATAAAAAGAATATCTAACAGATAAAACAGTTAAACCGACAATAAAATCGTATCCTATCTAATCCCCAACATAATCCAGTTACCCTTCCACACTCAACTCTATGCATATACAATTCCTATACTTCTTTCTGACTGACCAAGCCTGTGTGTATGTACCTTTTCCGCCTGCTACCAGTCAGGCAGCTAAAGAGGAAGCAGTGATGTTGGTTCTATTGGGGCCGTGATGGAACCTGACACTGATGCCTCAGAGCCAAAATGGGGATCCCACTGTGACACTCAGCAAAGGACAGCAGAGTGTGTGGCCCAGTCTCTATAGCTATCCCCTCAGTCTTGCTTCATCTTTCACCCTCTCTTTTCATCAATACCTTGCTCTCCCTCACCCATTCCATTTAAAATCCACACTACAAACGACCTCTCCCATCCACAAAAAAAAAGAACACCACACATCTACCCAGAGGCTTTCCCCAGTCTTTTCCTTTTTTGCCCCCCCAACAGAAGTGCTACTTGGAGCCAAACACCAGAGCTGGAACTCCCTCACTGCGTAGCATCTGATTGGCTGCAGGCTTTGTGACATCATGGAGGAGTCAGGTGTCTAGGCAGATGGAGGCGGGGTTCGTTTTGGACGGCTGAGACTTGCTCAACGTGCTGCGAATATAAACAATGGCAAATTCCCCACCGCCCAGCCTATGGGCCACGCCACATGACTACATGCAGCTCACTTTGGAAAACGAATCACCCATGAAACAAGCTGCCTCTTTCCCTTTTTCTCGTCTTCACTGGGAGCGAGAGTCACGACGAGTGTTGATCGGATTGGATCACATGCAACTATGTGAAGAATTGTGCATTGGAGGGTCATGCTGAGAGAAATCATTTGAATTTAAATTGCTGGTTTATGAGCTGACAGGCTGGGTTGAAGGGGAGGCTGCCATGTTTAAACCATGTTTAAACCATTCATCTAAATGGAGAAACACAAAGCTGCTGTTTCACATGCATATGCAGCAATTTGATATTAATGTGTTAAAGAGTTGCAGCGTTTTGTTTCAATAATTCATCGGTAAGACAAGAAGACAAGAAGCAGTGAGAGGGGAGGAGTGGGTAAAAGGAGCCTATGGTCAAAGCTCAGGCATCAGGGCTCAGTACTAAGGAATGCTGTACTCCAAACACTGCGCCTCAGTACAACCCAAAAAATGACGGTCTTTTCCTACAGGGTACTTTGCTGTACATGCATCAGCTAAGATCAGAGTAACAGTCAATACGTATGTTCTTGTTTCTACCATCATTGTCCAGTTCATCAGCTCCTCTTACCATACAGAACCATACATACTTTGTAGTTCTATAATTACAGACTGCAGTCCAGCTGTTTCTCTGTATGCTTTGTTAACCTCCTTTCAACCAGTTGTTCAATAATCTGGACCCCACCACTTTACTGCAGTGACACTGACATGGCGGTGGTGTGCTGATACGAGTGAATCAGACACAGCAGTGCAGCTGAGTGTTTAAACACTGTGTCCACTCACTGTCCACTCCATTAAACCCTCCTACCTAGTTGCTCCATCTTGTAGATGTAAAGTATTGGATATAGTAGTAGATGTGGGCACTGCTGTGTCTGGTCCATCAGCACTTGTAGAAACGGGTGGTGTTCAGTGGCTTTAAGCTAAAAATGCATCAAACACAAAAACCACAAGACCCTTTTAGCAAGTTTACAATAGTTCCACTAATCCATCCAACTACTTCCTACAGCACAGGTCACATGCTTGCTCATTTAAGTGACACTGCATTTTTAACGATATTCCCTTTAGTGAAAGATATAAAACAAAGAGGAGAAATTCAGTCCTCTATCACCATGGCTGCCTGTTAGCACCAGAGACGACCCTCATCTCGCACAACTATCATGCTGGCTAACGGTCTCCTCCTACGTCGCTACAGCCGAATTAGCGCACCACTGTGGTCCTTATCCAGAATTACTAAAGCAGGTTGCTAACAGACTGCCAAGTTGCATTTCAGCTGTTGGATGGTTGCCCAGTTGTTGATAGGCAGTTGGTCAGTGCCGCAAAGGCTGATGCTAAAACTTCTTTGTTTAAAACAATATTCATTTTGAAGAGCAAAATGTCAGGTCAGCTTTTGATTCAGATGCTGCAACGAAATTTCAGAATAGGTTTTACTACTTCAATGAAAACCAAACCTGTGATTAGAGAACAGTTGGGGTGCGAGAACAGTCTGTGTGTGTGGGGGTTAGAGAAGAGTATGGGGGTTAGAGAACAGTCTGTGGGGGTAGAACAGTCTGGGGGTTACAGAACAGTCTGTGGGGGTAACAGTCGGGGGGGGGGTTACAGAACAGTCGGGGGGGGGGTTTCAACTGCGCTGGGTTTTGGAGGCCACTGATCTGTGAGGGTCCAGAAGGTGAAGCGGATTTGACTCTTCCTCCTCTCGGAGGGTGAATTCATTCTGGATCCCGGTTCGGGTTGGGGTCCAGGTTTGGGTTGGGGTCCAGGCTGGTGAGAAACCTATCAGAACTGATCTTCTCTAACTGAACTGAGCCGCGTTCAGCCCGGACTCACCCCACGATGCCCTCGTCGTAGTTGCTGCTCTTCCACGGGGTGCCAGTGTACGACTCGTCCCTCCCGCCGCCGTGGAGCAGCAGACTCCGGCTGAAGCCGAAGGTGCTCGCCTTGTTCTCCCGCTTCCTCTTGTTGCGTTGCGCCGCGATTGACAGCCCACTCAGCCCGCTCGCCCCGCCGACCCGGCCCGTCCTACCCGCCGCGCCGACCCGTCCGCGGTTCTGGTTCTCGTTCGCCTCCAGAGGAATGAAGTCCCGCTGCTCCGCCACGTCGCTGTCCATCCTGCAGCCGGACGGGCCCTTCGCCTCGTCCGCCGGTCCGCTCGGGGAGGCCGGAGCCGCGTGGTTGTGGTTTCCGCTGAAGTACAGGTTCCCGAGGCCCTGCGTCGTCTCCCAGATCTGCATCCACAGGCTGTTGGCGGGTCCGCGCTGTTCTGGCTGAAACCAGGCGATTCGAGGATCCATCAAACGGAGGTGTCTGCTGCCCCGGAGCGACCAGCCCCGGCCCGCTGTCAGCCGCCACCCAGGTTCAGAGTCCCGGAGCCGCGGGGAGTCGCAGGGGACTGGAACGGGCCATTCACGCAGTCCGCTCCGATTCAGCACCAGCGCGTCGCCCGTCGAGCTGAACTTATGCTAAGCTAACGCCTCCTCCCCGGGCCGGCAGTGCGCCCACCGGCGGAGGGGCCGAGAAACGAGCCGAGCAGCCAGCCGTTACGCAACCGCGCCGTAAACGTCCGCCCGTTACGTAACCGCGGAGCCCGGAGCGCGTGCGGCTCAGAAAGACCCCCGGAGGTGGCGAATCCAGCGCCAGAAGACAAAAACACGCGTTCCACCTTAAAGAGCAGACTGAACCCGGATACCCCCCCTTAAACAGTAGACCGAACCCGGATATCCCTCCTTAAAGAGCAGACCGAACCCAGATATCCCTCCTTAAAGAGCAGACCGAACCCAGATATTCCCCCTTAAAGAGTAGACTGAACCAGGATATTGCCCTTTAAAGAGTAGACCGAACCCAGATATCCCTCCTTAAAGAGTAGACCAAACCCAGATATCCCTCCTTAAAGAGCAGACCGAACCCAGATATCCTTCCTTAAAGAGCAGACCGAACCCAGATATTCCCCCTTAAAGAGTAGACTGAACCAGGATATTGCCCTTTAAAGAGTAGACCGAACCCAGATATCCCTCCTTAAAGAGTAGACCAAACCCGGATATTCCCCTTTAAAGAGTAGACCGAACCCGGATACCCCCCTTAAAGAGTAGACCAAACCCGGATATTCCCCTTTAAAGAGTAGACCGAACCTGGATATTCCTCCTTAAAGAGCAGACCGAACCCGGATATTCCTCCTTAAAGAGTAGACCGAACCTGGATTTTCCACCTTAAAAATCCTAGGGTGGATTTTGATTTTCTGGGCCCTGAGCAGCATTTTCCCCTTAATTCTCATTATTTTACTGTTTTTATTGACAGAAAAATACTCAAAATAAACCCAAAATCCCAAAACCACGTCAACACATATCATGTCAATCTAGGTGCTTTATCAACAAGGGAAAATACTGGACAGCCAATCAGAGCAGAGATTGTTTGCATATATATATATATATATATATATATATATATATGTTTATCATGAATTTATCAAATAAATAATTTTAAAGCTTGTTAATTCTTTTTCATTTTTGTTTACAAAATATGATTATTGTGGCTGAAACAATGTGGCATGGGGTTCCCAAGCTTTCTCACAAGCACTTGTTTTTATGGTGTCTGGTTATGGAATGTGCTTGATTGTTTTGGGTTTTTTTTATGTATTTTCAGGGTGTGGTGTGTGCTTTTTTATCTTTTTGTGCAGAAATTCAGTTCAGGTATTAATGACATAATGACAAGAAATATGTAAGAATTAGAATAAAATGAATGAATAAATAATGCTTCAGGGTGACGTTGGCAAAAATGAAGTCTCGTTCAAGGCGAGTGTGAACCTGCAAGTGTACCTATTACATAACTAGAATGTGTGTGGAAGGCCAAACGTGACCAGATATGGGTGATGGCTAGATACAATTATCCAGTTACATGTACCTTTGAACTTTGCTGAGGACTGTAAATGATAATGCATTTACTGTGAAACAGGCAGAACTGCTGAAAACACTGTGGGCTTTCTCCTCCATTTGATTTTAGTCATTTAAAATTTTATTTTCAGCTTGGATTTTGACTTTTAGCACTTTATTTCATATGGCATAAAGAGGAGAACAGAACCTGAGACACGTCGGTTCCCATACTTTCAAAAAAGCTGAATGTGGTTATAAAGTATACAGCTTCTAAGATAACTTGTTGGTTATGCCTAAGATAATACCATAAGATAATACACTCATTCTTCAGCAACAAGTCCCGCTTTTGTCTTGGTGGAGGCACCGTGGTCAGTTTGTCATTGCACATCACATGTCCGAAAAGCCTGATGTCATGGTGTTGGGAGTTTTCATACCATGCCAGATCACCTTTCTTCTTCATTAGAGGCATGTTGACAGCATAGCATTATGTTAGAATAGAATAGAATAGAATAGAATAGAATAGAATAGAATAGAACTTTATTGATCCCTTGGGAGGGTTCCTTCAGGGAAATTTAGGTAATGGTTAATGATGTCCTGCAACCCACGGAGTGAGAATATTCAAAATGCATGTCATGAATTATCACAGGACACCATTAGGATCCTCTACAACCTCATGCCAAGACATCTGGGATGTTGCGTTATAGCCTGTCATACAGAGAGTCACCACTTCTGAATGTAGCTCAATAAATAGTGTCCACTCACTAGTTGCACCACCTTGAGGAAGTAAAGTCAGAGACAGAAGCTCATGTGTTTCTTCACCAATAGTGTTGGTCATCCTCTAGTCCTTCATTAGATTCTGCCCACAGGACACTGTTGGCTGGGTATTTCTTGTTGGTGGACAATTCTTAGTCCAGCAGTGATACTGCTGTGTCTGATCCACTTGTACCACCACCACGTCAGTGGCTCTACAGTGCCAAGAATGACGCACTATCCAGAGAATACCATTGAAGACCAGGGTGAAAGGTGGATTAAGAATACAGAGAAACAAATGGACTAGTCTTTAATTCCAGAACTACAAAGTGCTCCTGTCTGGTAAGAGAATTAAATGGACCGTGAATGTAAAAACAATGGTCATGTTATGACTGATCAGTGTTTATAGTAAATTTGGATAAAAAGTTTGGGAGGGTGACACTGGATGTTCAGCTGCCTGATGGCCTTAGGGAAGAAGTTGTCTCTGAACCGGCTGGTTTAGGTCTCCATGCATCTGTACCTCCTGCCTCTGGGCAGCTATGAAAACAGGCGGTAGCTTGATTGGGTGGAGTCCTTAATAATCCGACTGGTCTTGCTCAGAGAATGACTGGTGTATGAATCCAGAAGTCGTGGGAACTGAAGCGAGCTGATGTCCTGAGGTTTTCATAAATATATGAAAAGGGACAGTTGTTTTTTTTTTTTTACATGAAACTCAATGAACTCTATCATAATATTCACTGCACTATGATGTTATATAAGGGAAGACAATCTCAAGGGTAGGTTTGTTCCTCAAATCAGAGAACATTGAGATGACTGTCAACATCTCATTTGCAAGTGATCAGATCGGATACACATGTCCAGTCATCACAAACCTGTCTGCATGGGTTGCAGTGGTAAGAACATACATTGCCTTGAAAAAGTATTCATACTTTTCCACGCACAAACTTAACTGTACTTCATTGAGACTTTATGTGATAGACCAACACAATGTAATAAGTATTTGTGAAGTGAAAATGTATAGTTTTCAATTTTTAATAAATAAAAGTTTTGGGTTGCGTTCGACCCCCTGTATTCTGATACCCCGAAATAAAATACAGTGTGAGCAATTGCTACTTAGCAAATAGAGTCCACCTGTGTGTAACTTGGTTTATCTATAGCTGTTCTGTGAAGGCCTCAGAGGTCAGGGATTAAGCTGGTAGGAGTGTGGCACAACTGCAAACCAAGACATAGCCGTCCACCTAAACTGATAGTCCAGGAAGGAGAGCACTAAAAGCGAGGCAGCAGAGGCCCATGGTCACTCTGGAGGAGCTGCAGAGATCCACAGTTCAGATGGGAGCATCTATCCACAGGAAAACTATTAGTCATGCACACTTCTTGCAAGTCATGCAAGTGTGTCAAGAAGAGACATTTTTGAAAGCATTCCATAAGAATTCCTGTTTGCAGTTTGCCACAAGACATGTAGGACGCAGCAAACGTGCTCTGGTCAGATGTGTTTATTGCAAGTGACACAAAAACGCTGAAAGGAATCTGGATATAATCTACATATGCCAAACTGGATTTAGGTTGGAAGCATTAAGGGTGTTTGGCCAGGAAACACGCAAAACCGTGTAGGAATCCAGCTCTCCAGGACTGGAGTTGCCTACCTTATTTCCTAGAAGCCACAAGTGCTTGTGACTCAGGCATAAGACTGTTCAACTGAATGACTTTCACCGTTCTGATCTTTCACTGACATTAGCATAGGGTTGGAACATACAGGGTCAAAAATGTGCCAAGTCCTCTTGTTAATGATCATGATTGAATACAGCTGATAGTTTCTCTCATAATCAGCATGTTCAAGTTCAACTAATGTTTGTAGCTGATTTCAGAAATAAAATATGTTCTGTGGAAACTTTTAGGTCTGATGAGACAAAGGTGCTTGGAGGAGCATCTGTAAGACATCAGTCATCCATTCAGTGGTGATAGCATCATGCTCTAGGCCTGGTTCAGTGCCTGGTACTTCAGCCAAAAAAAAAAAGAAAAAAAAGCAAGAATAATGAAGGATTACAACTCCAGAATTCTTCTAAGCAACCTAAAATGAAGTCAACACAGAACATTTTCTTGCCCTGGCCCTGCCCACATTCCCACATACTTGGTGCATTTAGAATACATTCCTCAGCTGATGCTGACAGACCATCTACAGGCACTTCCAGGACTCACTGAACTGATTAACCTTCAAATCCAGAGTTTAACCAACCATTAGCTAGATGGTTAACATTTGGACAGAACTGTGTGTTTGAACAGTACAGACATGTTTGTAGCAAACCAAACAACATTTGAGTACAAGAACCTTAAACCAACTGTGAAGAATTGTGGTGGAAATGTCATGGTTTGGGGCTGCTTTGCTGCAGTAGGGCCTGGAGAGCTCGCCGTCATAGAAACCACAATGAAATCTTTATTGTATGAGAGGAGGCTTGGGGAAAATGTAAGACAATCTGTACATAAACCCTCACAAATCTTAAAGGGAGAAGATAAATACAATATAAATAAGAATAAGAATCAATAGGTCTGCCGACATGGAGAAGAAACTGTAGTTAAAGTTAAATTGTTTTTTAAGTTACTTCTAAAATTTCTGCACCTCATCCAGAGTAAACTGGGTGCATCTTCTTAGCTCAAACTATGGTTACAGTTTCAAGCTGTAGGTACTTACCTTTAACTAAACCTGCTGAACCTGCTGTACACCTTTACATCATAGGAACATTGGAATAATCAGACTAATAAACATGCCATAAAATGAACTCCTGTATGCATTAAACCATTAGACAGTGTAATGGTGTTCATGAGGTTGTCATTTAAATCTTAGACTTTAACTTGGTTTACTCTAAGAATGATGAGGACTGACATTGAAACATCACATAGCTGAAAGAATTCTGCATGGAGGAGTAGGAAAAAATTAATTTACGTTAATACAGCTAAAGGGGGCATAGGATGTTCAAATGAATACCAGCTAGGGCATAGGATGTTCAAATTTTTACTCATAAGAAAATTAAATTTGTATTACTTACACTTTAAGATTAAAATGTAGTTTTATCACCCCATCTCTCAGTAAAGTTAAAAAGAAGACAAAGGTGTTCGTGGGGTGTCCTTGCTTTTTCACATAACTGAATATTGTACAAAATAATAGTTTTCAATTTCAATTAATCACCTCAAACACTCACTCATAAGCAAAGACATTTGTTTTAATTATTTAAAGCATCAGAATATGTTGCAAATTTAGAAATTCCACTCCAAACATTTTCTTTAACCTCACATGAACTCACAAAATAGAAAGCTTTCAGAAATGAGACATCTACTGTATGTAGAGAACTGCTTCAATAGGTAAAACAATCCTTTAACCCCCATCCCTGGACATTCTTACACACATTGATTAGCCATTACCTTGTGAACACCTCTGTTTCCTCATTCACTGCTCATTTTATCAGCTCCTCTACTATACAGGAGCATTTTGTAGCTCTACAATTACAGACTGTAGTCCATACTTTGTAAGTCCCCATTCAATTCTTTAATGGTTAGTGGACAATTATCAGTGAGACTGCTCTGTGGTGGGTCCTGTGGGGTCCTAAGCATTGAAGATCAGGCTGAAAGGAGGTTAAAGTATGTAGACAGACAGATGGAATATAGTCTGTAATTTTAGAACTACAAAGTGCTCTTGTATGATAAGAATGGACAATGTAGAAACAAGGAGCTGGTCAAAATGTTATGGTTGATGTGTGTAAGGCCTAATTAAGAGAGAAACAGCAGTGAACTAAATCCAATAAACTGTGCTTCCACATAAAATGGGGCTTTAGAGAATAAGAACAAACAAACTCAATCCTGCATGAGTGCGTATATTTTAAATAAATGTATTTCTCCAACTGATCAATAGAAACAGAAAATTACACCAAAAACTTTGGCACTTACTTTGGTGCTTCCTTTCCAAGCAGTCTAAATAACACAAAAACCAGACATTCCTATCAGGCATTTTTGTAGCTCAACACTTAAGTCACAGCAGCACTTTGACTGACCTTGGAGAACACAGGCATCTCTGACCGAGACAAGACTCATCCTAGAGAAATTCTCCAGTACATTAGTGGAAGATTCATTTTTTTTTCACACCAATACTGAAATCTATCCTTCAAGCTCCAATCAGGAATTGTCAAAACAGTGTCACCGTTGTGGTAGGTCCAGCACTGCACTTACTAACCGAACTGAGAGTCTGTTACACATCTGGCACCAGAGTAGGGAAGTGACAAAGGCCAGTCATTTTTGTCCATGATAAACAGACCATCACTTCTGAAGCAAAACTCTGTCTCTCCAAAACCGTGGGAAAGAAAACATCCTCAAAGAGAACCCTGAGCCTCAATAAGCCTCAATATGGTGTCCAAGAGTGTTTGTAGAATACAAACACTGGATCTGTCATTTATACTTTGTTCCTGTTTTAACCTTTTTATTTAATTATTTATTTCATTTCTGTGAAGCTGCTCTGTGATGACTTCAGTTGTGAAGAGCGCTGTACGAATAGATGTTGATTTGAAGTAAAATAAGCTAAAAACAACTGCCATCTTGCGTTTTTATGAAGGTAGTAACTTCCTGTAAAGTTCCTGCAGATGGCGCTGTAGAATGAGGACAGCTATAAATACAAGCAGGATGTGCAAGAAGAATCATAGATTGAGAAGAGGTGGTACAGTGCAGACAAAGTCTTGATGTGTGGAAAATGGATCACAAAGCAGATGTTAATGATTGTCTAAAAGGAGTGACTGCATTTGGGCCAAAGGCCATAGTGTGAAGGAAGCAGCTGAATTTGCAGGTGTACAGAAGCACACACTCACAGTTTTACCAACAGTGGCAGAAATTCAGCTTCACTCTAAGGCCATTGGCCCAAATGTAATCTCTCCTTTTAGCCAATCATTAACATCAGCTCTGTGACCCATTTATCCACATGAACAACACATTCACTGCACTGTAACACCTGTTCTACAGGCAGGCATGTAACCAAACTGCAGGTATTTATATCTCAGCGGTGCTGATTGAAAGCTCCCTCACTAAATTATTACATGAAATCGAAACATACGGAAACAGTTGGAGACAGAGCAAGAACACCCTGGAGGTATTGGTAGCTAAGTCATATTTGTGCTCTCACAAGCACCATCTGCAATAGCTTGAATTTTGACTTTACTATAAAAATATACAAGGTGAAAATGATTTTGTCCATTGAACTTTAATTTAGCAATTAAATACATGCAAAATTTCTCTACTAGCATTTTTGTTGCAGTATGAAATGGTTGCCTTCTTTAATGTCCGAGTGAAGAACAGTGAGCGAAGTCTCGAATTTCACTCAAATATCTCCACCTTTCCAACTGAAAAAACTACCTGAAACATAAAATACTTCGATATTATTTCTCTAAGACCGCAGTACAACCAAATGACCACCAGTGCTGACATACTTGTGGAGGTAAAAATTATGCATGATAAACAAATAAATGTAAAGAGTTTAAATGTCATATTTCATAGTACTGGATACAATTTCAAAGCACACGTTCATGTAGGATTTCCTTCGATCTGTAATGTAAGTAATACCATTACCATTTTGAACCATTACTAGGATTTAATAAACCCTTACACCAGAGGTGGGTGTTTCAGGTCCAGCAAATCTGCCCCAGGATTCTGTTCTGGGGGTGGATTTTGACTTACTGAGCCTGAAATGCCCACCTCTGCTACACAGTATAAAGCTGGTATTTTATCAATCTTTGATCAAATTGACAAAGAACCCAAATCTATGGACCATAGCAGAGTTGTTGATAAAAATAAGAAATAAATCAGTATGTAATCTCAGTGATCTGCTACTGCTTTCAGAATGTAGCTTATTTTTAGAGCATTGGACCTCAAAGCTATTTGTTTCCTATGTATATCCTCTACTTTACTGATCAACTTCCTGCTGCACTCTAGTGGTGAGTGATCAGTTTGGCCAGATGTTCCACTGTTTTCTTTATTCTATTCAATTCAACTACAAAGGCACTCAGAGTGATTTCAATCAAAGTGTTTAGTTCTAGAGAAATTACTGTAGCGAGTAAATTAGTGTCTAGAATTGTTCACAGTGTTTCTGATAGAAATCAGACAAGAGTAAAGTTTACTCAAAGTTCAAGAGTAAATACCTGAGACAAAGAAAGTGTGTTTTTATACTGTGTGTTTGTGTGTGTGTGTGTGTGTGTGTGTGTATGGTATATATATATATATATATATATATATATATATATATATATATATATATATATATATATATATATATATAGGGAAGGTTTTTTTAAATAAATATGTGCAGCAAATATAAAAATATCTTTCAGATTTTCTACTTGGCCAACAGTGCATAATATAGTAGAGCAGTTATTTTTTCAATTTTAAAAGGTAAACAAGTTTTCATTTTTATTTTATGTAAAATGAAATATATAGAGTAATTCAAATGACTTTCTGTGATGTACTAATGAGTCGTATCTACAATGAACTATTTCACATCAAACCACTCTCAATTCCTTTGTTCTATTCTCAAATCCTCTTCAAGCAGCAATGGGTCTACAAGAAATATTCATAAATTAATAGATACACCAATCAACCAAAACATTACAGCCACCTAATTGTTTCTGTATTCACTGTCCATTTTATCAGCTCCACTGACCATAAAGGAGCACTATGTTGTTCTATGTTTACAGCCAGTAGTCCAATTACTTTCGCCCTGTTCCTCAGTGGTCAGGACCCCACAGGACCACCACAGAGCAGGTATTATGTGGGTGACATGGTGATGGTGTGTCAGTGTGTGTTGCACTGGTACAAGTGGATCAGATACAGCAGTGCTGCCGGAGTATTTAAACATTATGTCCATTATACATTCTATTATATACTTCTACCTTGTTGTTCCACCTTATAGATGTAAAGTCAGAGGCAGAAGCTCATCCGGTTCTGCACAGTTTGTGTTGGTCATCCTCCAGTCTTTCATCAGTGGTCACAGGATGCTGCCAAAAGTACACAGTTGGCTAGAGATCTATCAGTGACACTAAGGGGTTTAAACAAACCAGCAGCACTGCTGTCTTTGATCCACTGAACAATGCTGACACAATGGACAGTGAGAGTTGAAATGAGGAGATGGTATTAATGTTAAGGCTGATCTGTGTATGTAAATATGTACGATACGGACAATTTTGCATCTGTATGAATATTTTAAAAAAGAAAAAATAAACAAATTGTTAACCTGCCACGTATCCATGTAGTTGTTTTAGATGCAGCAAAAGGGCACACATAGTGGTGTCGACTCGAGGCCTCTTTGGTGCGGTCACAAAAACTGGCCTGCCAGTTTCAGCGATTCCTGATTGGTGCTTAAATTATAAACATTTAGATTAAAACCTTAGACCCCATCAAATGTAAACTAGTCCAATAGCTCTGCTCTGAGTCCTAGAAGCTATTGGTAAGTGTTGGAGCACACAGGGTGGAGTTCAACACAGAGGATGTCAGTTACGTCACTTATTTCTTCTTCAGTGTCTCAAGGTAGCCGATAAACCTCCGCAAGTTAATTCTGATATTGTCCAGAACGCAAAGCTGATCTGGGCTGTACTTCCCTCGTCCCTCCTTTCGGATCTGTCACACACACACACACACACACACACACACACACACACACACACACACACACACACACACACACACACACACACAATAAAAATTGTTAATGCTGTAAAGTCTGACGTAAAGTTAACAGTGACTGGTAGAAGCGTAATAAACCATGTGACCTGGGCCGAATCTATTACAACACAGGTTATGATGTGAGCTGAACCTGACAGTGACTGCATTATTGCCGAGAAGATCAGCATTACGGGCTGAGCCTTCCAGGGGCTGCTCTACTGGTGAGCTGGGTAGTGATATGGTCTGAGCTCGGTAGCCGCTGTTTTCTCACAGAGACTGCTGTTTTGATGTGGGTCAGGTCCCCTAGCTGCTGCGCAGAGCTGGGTAGCATTATGGTCTGATGAGTGTTGTAGCTTATTAACTCGACGGTATAAATCAGTTTGGGCCTATTATACTGCTGTTATACTGTATACAGTATAAAGTTACTATATTTATTAATTTAATAATCATTTCTAAAATTTCCAAATTACTAGTTGAAATGGCAACACTGTGTACCTTAGCTTTGAAGACGGGCTGCAAGGCTTTGAGAGCCGAGAGCAGATTGATGTTCTGTGCTGCGCTCTCTGCTTCATCTCCATCAGCAAAGACATCAAACAGAGCATCCAGCGCCTCTCCACATACCACCAGGTCAGCGTCCTTTGATGCTACGCTCAATAATGCGTTCCCAATCAGCTGGAACAAGAACAGCACAAGATAATGAACAATCTGTATGGATTTTCATAATCTGTAGAAGTGCAGAACCTTTACAGGGGTCTGTATATCATTTCTCAGATATGGACACTTTCCTTTTCTGCCATTTAACCTTTCTGACAATTAGTAGTTTTTTCCACTTGTATAATCAACAATGGTATTACCTATGACATTATTACCTTTAGTGTCTCAGCAGAGCCTTTCTCTTTGGCCAGTGTGCTTCCTGTAATGCCCATAATGGCCAGAGCATTTACTCTTACACTGACCAGATCACATCTTGTTGCTGCCTCACACACACTCATCAGCTGCTGGGGGCTCATACACTGTACAGCAAAAAGACACACACAATGTTAATAATATATGCAAGATACACCAATATTTATCACTGATTTAACTGAATTTGACTGAAGGTAAACTAAACTGAAATAAGCACATAAAATAACATACTATACTAGCACTGCAGAAAGTGTAAATGGAAAAAAGACTTAATAATGAAGATGAAAAAAAAAAAAAAAAAGCTAACAAACCAATGTGAATTTCAACGTAAAATAAGTGACGAAATACTAAACAAACACTAATGGAATTGAGAAAATATAAAAATATATGTATATAAAATATTAGAAAATCAATCAATAAATAAAAATAATAATGTAAAAAAAAAACAAAAAAAAAAACACAATCATAAAAATAAAACACTGTATAATGATAAAGTAAATGTAAAGGCGCTCATAGACCCACTGTGCTCCGCACACATGCTCGGGGCGGTCGGCAGCCCTATCCACCGTGCCCGGGGAGCAGCTGTTGACTTAACTGCCTTGCTCAAGGGCACCTCAGTCATGCCCTGTGAGTTCATGGACTCATACCAGCAATCTTTCAGTCACAAAGCTGGTTCCCTACCCACCAGACCACTGCTGCCCTGTGGATCTGCCTCATCTGACAAATCTCATAAAACTCTGTACATCTGTCTCGTCTGACATAAAATCAAGTTATACAGAAACAAACAAAAAAAGCCCAGCAAGATTAACACACAATTCTAATTTGCTTACTCTGTTCACCATTATAGGTTTCACAGAATTACAAACAATGACAAACAGAGCTTTCTGAAATCAACACATACACCATATCTCCAAACGTTTGTGGACACCCTTCATAACAAAGGCATTCAAACATTTTTTAATTCCACCCATTGCTGATGAGAATATGCACACACACAGCTTGTCTAGTCGGGCACTTACAGCAAAACAGCCCCAGTGCATGTTGCTACCACCACCATGCTTAACATGCTTACATTATACATCTGACCATAGAATTTTTCTTTGACCCGGTGGACACAGTCAAACTTTGATTAAGCTAAAAGGTCTCAATTTAAGCTGGGTCTCTTAGCCCTTATGGTGATGTTAAAGTCACTTGTCTGTTGTCAGAAACATTGGTGTTCCATCAGCTTTCAATAGACAGTAGATCTGGGGTCTTTGTGGTTATTGGGTAGGACCTGACCATCCAAAACAATTTCTTCTTAACTGAGGGTGACAGTGTGACAGTTCTTCTAGATCACGGCAAAGTGGACTTCATAATTATTTGTACTTACATACAATTAAACTGATTATCCTGGAATCTGGAGCATTCCTGACTTGTGTAAATACACAGTCGTTCTCATCAAACCTGCACTGAGCTCCTTGGACTTTCCAATTGTTGGAAAGTCCAACCCTTTTTGTGTGGTACAAAGAAAACCACAGTTGTAGCCCATCATGATCACTAACAGAAAGTGAAGACATCTTGGCCATAGCTAATTAAAATATTTTCTGGAACTTTCACAGCATTATATTCATAATTTAAGATTGTATGTATATTTTTGTATCATTTTGCTGATGTTAATTTCAGTAAAACCTATTCAAAGATGTTTTGTACACCAGAAAATAAACTGGTGCACGTGAACGTCTGACCACAACTGTATTTCAAAACCTTTATATTCATTGTTATATTTGCAGAGTGACACAGTGCGTGTTCTAACCTGAGGGATCTTTTTTGAAGCCAAGATTTGGAGGAGAGAGCGCATGGCACTGGTTACTGCCTCCAAGAACTCTTCATCCTTCAGGACGTCTGTAACATAAAAACAACATTACAAAAAAACCTACAAGTCTCTGTATAACCTTATATACAGGTGTTGGACAATGTAACTGAAACACCTGGTTTTAGACCACAATCATTTTTTAGTATGGTGTACTAGGGCCTCCTTTTGCAGCCAATACAGTGTCAATTCGTCTTGGGAAGGACATTTTTAGGATACATTTCGGGTTAGCACCCCAACATCCCTTTCCGACAGCTTCCTCTCACATCCACAGTTAATCCTGTTGGATGTGGTTGGTCCTTCTTGGTGGTGCTGACATTACCCTGGATACTGTGGCTCTTGATACATCACAAAGACTTGCTGTCTTGGTCACAGATGCACCAGCAAGACTTGCACCAAAAATTTGTCCTCTTTTGAACTCTGGTATGTCCCCCATAATGTTGTGTGCATTACAATATTTTGAGCAAAACTGTGCTCTTACCTGCTAATTGAACCTTCACACTCTGCTCTTACTGGTGCAATTAATGAAGACTGGCCCCCAGGCTGCTCCAATTTAGCCATGAAACCTCCCACACTACAATGACAGGTGTTTCAGTTTCACTGTCCAACCCCTGTATGTACCAGCCAATGACCAAATAATCAACTTATCTTAGCGATCAGTCTTTAATATAAAATAACTAATATTATTAGGATATTAAAGATTCTAGACTATTTTACTACGTATAATGTTCATACCCTGGCAGCATTTGTGATTTTCTTCAGAGAATATGAATGAAAATACAACATTTATTTGTGGTTAGTGGTTGCCTGAAGTCGTTTATTATCAAAGAACTGTTTTTGCCTTTTATAAAGGACTGACTGTTGACACACATGGGTTTAAATGGCCAGACAAAAATCCTTACTACACCAAAATCCCAAAGCAGCCCACTAACAATCTTCTGGAGCAGTTATTATTTGGAGTGGTGAAACAAAAATGGAATCTTTTGGCCACCGTCATAAACACTACATTTGCAGAGTCGTCTATGATGAAAGGTACACCATCCCTACTGTGAAACATGGTGGAGGTGTATGTGAGCTATACACACAGGGAACTTGGTCAAAATTGATGCAGGATGAATGGAGCATTTTATCAGCAAAAACCAGAGGAAAATCAGCCCGGAAGCTGCACATGGAACACACTTGGATGTTCCAACATGACAATGACATGGCCAAGTCGACCAGTTTCTGGCTACAGGAGTGGCCATCTCAGTCTCCTGACCTCAAGATCATTGAGAGCCACTTTGGGGAGATCTCAAACTCCAGAAACTGGAGGCATTTTGCCAAAAGAATGGGCAGCTTTACCATCTGAGAAAATAAAGTGTCTCATTTACATCTACCACAAAAGTGGCAACACACGGTATTAACAAGGGTATGTAAACTTTTGATCAGGGTCATTATGATTTGAAAGGGCAAACTGAATAAAAATGAAGTCACCCAACCACTAACCATGAATAAATTAAAAGTTCTACTATCATCTACATTCATAAACTACTATACAATCTATACACATGTAAAAATGAAGTAAGAAAGTGTGTGTGGAGAGAGAGAGAGAGAGAGAGAGAGAGAGAGAGAGAGAGAGAGAGAGAGAGAGAGAGAGAGAGAGATGGCAGTTATTTTTCTTCTACAGCACTGCCATCTGTCCTAGAGCTCATGGTGTTTTCTAACCTTCTGAGCTGAAGACCAGAGAGGAGAGATGCTGAGCGACAGCCTGCAGCCCTGCAGCACCACCCAGACATTCTGCATCCATCATGGACAGGATGTTATTGAGACACGTTAATGCCCGGCACTGCACCCGCTGCATTCTGGGAACATAAAGACATGAGAGTAAGGTTGTTTAAATAAAAATAAATCCTTCATAATAACTACAGTACTGGCTTATTGTAATAATAAGTTAATAAATGGACAATATACATATTTGACTGCTCTTAATATCAAACACTGTTTTACCTTTTCTTATCAAGGAACAACCATTAATGTGAACGTGCCATTCAAAAATAGTGGCTTTATTTTATTTGTTTCATTTAAGACACATGTCTAATCATTCTTCATTTAAAGTTAAGAGCTCTTTAGAAATGTGTAAGCACATTACCGTATTATTATTTCAAAGGCATTTCAATTGGTGTTAAAATTACAATAAATATTGTTTATTGCAAAGCCAATGCACTTTTGCATTGCACCCAGCTCTAATCAGCCAAGAGAGGCCTGTGCTGGCCAGAAACACAGTGGAAATGATTTGGGGGGAGTGGGGTGCCATCTACCAACTGTGGTTGACTCTGTTTTGGCTGGTGATAGGGAAGCAGCAAAAACCACACAATTATTGGTCAATAAAATAACAAATAATCAGTCAATTAGAAACGTTACTTTTTGATGAGGCATCTCCATGCTGGATCTTTGCTGCAGATGTCCAGAGCAACATGGCTGGGAAACTCTGCCTTCTTCAGGACCTGAATAATGAGTGAACATTTATAAAGTAATATCCATTATGAAGATATTATGAAGAAGTTATGTCATGCACATTTTTATGTGTAAAACAGTTGAAATATCTACTGTAAAAAATAGTGGAATTAGAAACTCATTACTTGCAAAGTAATTCAGCAATTCTACAAAGACACAGGCTACACTATCGCAGACCTTCAGGCTCCAGTGAAGACTGCAGTGAAGTTAATGGTCCTCAAAATGTATTAATTAACCCATATACTGCCAATGGCAAGCAGTATATGCACTGTTGGCCCCAGATATACTCCTCTGAGCATATAGTGGAAACTGCAAATGCTAAAACACACTGATTTCCTTACAGAGAGTGTACACTGCAATGTACCAGCTCCCCAGCACTTATTCATCGGTTCATTCAGTTTTAAACTTTTCTTTATTGAAACATTTTCCAATAAAAAGAGAGAGGGGGATGATCAATGTTACCTGCTGAGGGACACTGTGGTTCAGCAGGGTTGTGTGGAGCTCAGCAGAAAGGCATAGAGGTGAGAGCAGACTGGTGTTTCCGTCAGAGCCATCAGCACACATCTCGCTTTCATCGCTGCTTGACATCTCCTCCCATTCATCATCAGAGGGCTCTATACACACACACACACACACACTTCATCACCCACTAAAACCATTCCCACTAAATGCATCCCCATCCCACTTTTCAGGCACGTCATTTCCAATTTTGGACAGTAGGGGGCTGATAGATTTATCAAATGGTCAATAAAACTAGGCCTGGGCATCAGCACTGATTTCCTGAACTGATTCCATTCAGATTCACAAGGTCCCAATTTGATCAATTTCCCAATTTGATTCATTTAGGCAAATTTCACTTACAAGAACAGGTTTTAAGCTTTAGCTGAAAAAATGATATCTGTTCTGCCTTCCTGGTTTTCTCCAGAAGGATGTAATGTTGTACTATGTGTGCTGTTTTGTGAGGTGGAAGCCTTTTTTTAAATCGGCTCCAGCTGAGAATCATTACAGTGCGACTCCAAGCTCCAAACTCAGTGTGAGTATTTGGAGACTATAGGAGTAAAATGAGCATTTTAACACAATACCCCAGTAAGAGCTGCAGGATCACGCTGTTATCATATTTGAATATGGGTGGGGAATAAAGAATGAATCCAATCTCATACTGTAGCATATCTAACCTGAAATTGCGCACAATCTCAGTGTGATTGATGTCAGTTGTGTATTTTTCTGCGAGTTGTGGAGTGTTTAAGTTTGAGCACTTTCATCATGATTGTGTACTTTAACTTCACAACATGCTGATGTGCCACTGACTTTAATTGGGAGAAAGGCATCTCCATTATTCCCTCTCCATGCTGGAACTCTGCAGTGACACTATTGAACGTTTATCTATTTATGCACCTTCTAAGAAGTGAATCTCCACACGGCTGTTGTGGCTGGGAATAGTATCCATTAATGCCACCTTTCATAACGGCAGATGGAGCTCTGAACAATGTGGTTATAACAAACCATTGGAGTTGGATTGGGACCAAATTTGGGACCAAAAAACAAAACAAAACATTTTTTGCTTTACTGTCAAGAAATATATGACCTATAGCTCAACATTCAATATTAAAAAAAAACTACAGTATCAATGTAAAAAAGGCTTAAATATATTGCAAATGTAATGAATTCATAATATATGACTGTTTATGAACTAAATCATGAACAGAAATGAACTTTTTCTAATTTTTTTAAAGATAAATTCTTATTGTCAGGTTTTAGATCTTTAAAAAAATAAGGCCTCATATTGGTCAGGTTTGAAAAGATAAGCTCATGAGATCATCCCTATCCTCAGACAAACCCCCCTCAGCAACTCTACACAGACAAACTCAACAGACACACACACACACACACATGCACGTACCATCTGAACAGCACATGTTGACAATGATCTCTAGTGATGTTTGCTGCGCTGTCAGCAGGGCTATGGCCTCCCTCAACTCCAGTCTGTCCCTCTGGACACACACACACACACACACACACACACAGAATACAAGGATCAGTAACATTAGCTGACAGCTCAGCTCAGGGGTGCCCAACTGTAGTCTGAAGGGGGGAGGGGGTGGGAGAGTTACACCTTAAACTCAGTTTTCATTCCTAATTTTAGTCATATCCAGTCCCTACCTACTAGATTGGTCACAATGCCCCCAGTGCAGTGATGGTCAACACTAGCAAGTACTGTCTTCCACTGAATGTTATGAAGACTTTTTTTCTTCCTGTAAACTTTGGAGATACAAGTATCTACACAAAACTGACAGTGTTAAAGTCCATCAACTGTCAAAAAAAAAAGCACAAGCAGTGTCACCCAGATGGAGGTGTTACTGCTGATACTAAAGCATTTCATCTGTTTATTAAAATATCATAAATACAGTAGATCATAAAAATCTGTCGATAAACAATGCAGGGGTCATGATTCAATATATATTGCGACAGGGTTAGCAAGGAGATAAATTGTGATATATAGCACATTTACATTAAATTATATATTTATTTAATTCTGTCTTGCATTATTTTGGCCAAATTAATGTACTGTTGTAAACAGTTCATTTAAACACAAACTAGTCAAGAATGTCTGGCCAATATACTCGTGATCCATCGCAATGTTAATAACACTGTGATATCAGTAATGCAAAGACAAAATGTTGATAATACACAATATTCTGTGCCATGCAGAACCTAAGCAACACACACAGAGCTAGGACTCAGGAAAACAGGCCTATCCTGCAGGTAGGTGTGACAGTATAGAGTTTAGAGGGTAAAATGTGTATTGTTGTCCTCTGGGTTTGGAATGTCATTATGTATTAGCAGCAAAGTAGATTAGCCTGCGAGAAGAGACCATTGGTGAGGCTGAGATAAAGGGGGCAGAGGATATGTTGGGACATAAAAGAGCCAAATAGGGGGAACTGGGGCTGTCAGTGTCCTTATTTTACTTTACCCATTAAACATACTCATACACCCCCACACACATACCTTGGAGGTACACTGAGCAAAAACACTGAGTGTACATTGATGTCTGTAAGAATTTGGATTTGAATTTAAAGTTAAATTGATGTGGATTTTCCTAGATCCCAAGGTACCCTACCATTGAACAGCTCAGCATTGGGCTGGGCGATATATGCACATATCTATATATATATATATGCACATTTATAGAAATTTCAGGATATAAATATGGACTGAGATAATTTATATAGAGTTTTAAAGCTTATAAATAATATTCTGATTCAATCTTATGGAAAAACATTTTTCTGCTCCCTCGCTTTGCTCAGCCCCCTGCTCTCAGCTCCTCCTCTACTCTGCTCCCCTTCACCCCCTCTTATGTACACAATATGGAGGGGGCATATGATTTGGTGTGCACAAAGGAGAAATGATCAAATTTCAAGTATATAAATAAATAATTTAATACATTTTTAAAGACAGAACAAGCATTTCATAGTGTGTCCTAATTGTTTCATTATATATTGCCATTCAGCTAAAATATATAGGCATCTTACTTTTTGTGCATATTGCCCTAGCTCAGAACCACAGTTTAATATTTATCTCAAATTCCTAGAAAGGAGAAATCATCCACGTTTCCCCCGAGTCATGTGACAATAGCCTACCGCCTCTTTTCGAACTGCCGCCATTTGTTTCGTTGCCGGGCAGCAGGAGAACGCTGGATCCCCAGCAGAGCACTTGTGAAATGTGGGAGGAGCGCCATCTACCCACCCCCCAAGGGAGAGCAAGCCAACTTCTCTCCCTCTGGACCCCGGCTACCGATGGTGAGCAGCATGAACCTGGATTCGAACCAGCGACCCCAGGATCATAGTGGTAGCCACTCGGGGCCCCATCTCAAATTTCAATCGAGTAGCAGATATAGCAGGGTAGCAGATAGATACTATATACTGTTATATAAAATAAAAATATAGGAACTAATAAAAGGTAATAGCCCAAAATTAATATTTGATAGAACAATTGTTCAAGTGAAAGAAACTGAAGTTTCCAGACTCACAGGCAGAAAATCTGAGACATCTTGATCAATCTTTGCACGCTTTCCATTCCTCTTCCCTCCATTCATCTTCACTTCACCATCTCCCTCCTCCATCTCCACCTCTTCCCCTACAGCACCCCCTCCTGGTACAGGCTGCTCCTCAGTATGTGCTGAAGCTGACTCTGCTGAGCTGTTGCTGGATAGTCGGCACTCCTGGGTGTTCCACAGCTCAGGGATCAGTGCTCCAGCATCCAGACTAAGACAATGGGCCAGTGTGGCCACCACCGCAGTCAGGGCCTCTGCCTGATGTGCAGCCAAGAAGCAGCCCTTCAGGTTCCACACTGAACCTGAGAGGGTGGAGAAAGAACCATTCAGTGTCTGGCTTCTAAAAGCAATTTATGGTAGACCTAGAATCTTGATCTACTTTGATCACACTTATGCACAACAGTTCCCCATCCATGTACCTCTGCATAGTTTGTTAGCTTCCTTTCCCCCCATTCTTGTCAGCACCCCAGAGGTCCACCACCTCTGCAGTGACACTGACTTGGTGTTTGTTTGTTAGTGTGTGTTGTGCTGGTACAAGTGGATCAGTGCTGCTGGAGTGTTTCAATCCCTCAGTCACTGCTGGACTGAGAACAGTCCTCCAAGCAGAAATATCTAAACAGCTGCGTCCTGTGAGCACTGATGACAGACTAGAGGATGACCAACATAAACTGCGCATCAACAGATGAGCTTCTATCACTGATTTACATCTACATCTGTGGACCAACTAGGTAGGCATGTCTAATAGAGTGGACAGTGAGTGGACACAGTGTTTAAACAATTCAGCGGCACTGCTGTGTCTGATCCATTTGTACCAGTGCATCACACACTAATACACCACCATATCAGAGTCACTGTCATGCTGGGAAGGCTGGAAATGACCCACCACCACATAATTCCAGCTGTATGGGGTTCTGATCATTGAAGATACAGTCTGTAACTATAGTCTGTTATTACAGAACCACAGAGTGCTCCTGTATGGTAGGAGGAACTGACCAAACGTAGTGAATGTAGAAACAAGGAGGTTGTCATAACATATATACACACAAACTTTATTTATAATTAATTTATCTCTCTTATCTGTAATTTGTACCTGCAGCCAGTGTGCGCAGAAGGACATGATCCATGCTGGACTGTTTGGAAAGCAGTACATTTTCCAGTGCTGCCAAAACCACCCCATTCACACTTCCCATCAGCTCCGAGTTATCCTCGGTCACTGTGTGCAGGCAGTGAGCTGCACACAAACAAAAAGGCATTTAGTCAGACAGTTGACGCACATGCACAGGTATACGCAGTCACAGTGGACAGATGGACAAAGTGAAGGATGTCTCCATGTGTCTGCAGTGGATTATGTCTGCATTATTCTAGTGGCGTGCCAACATTAACTGTCATTTGTGTGTTTGTAACTGGTACTGTGTTTGGCATATTAAATAAACCACAATACTGACTGATAATATCAGCAGCATATCATTCAAATAAACTGAGTATGAACGTGTGTGTCACCTGCTGATAAAGCCAGTTGAATGTTGTGTGGGTGTCTCTCCAGGCATGGCAGCAGCAAATCCATAAGCCCAGCTCTATTAAACACGGATACTGCTGTACTGCTGCTCTCACTACACACACACACAGACAGACACACAAAATCTATATATACTATATTAAAGCAACAGAACACGAGAGGGAGTGTGTTACTCCCTTGATAATACTATTAGTTTTATTCAGCAGTTCAGAAAATAAATAAATAAAGTAAGAAACGATATATTTTATGTACTGTGAAGATTAGCTGTGTTTATACCAGAGGTTCCAGAGTAAGTTCACAGCTTCATTTGCCACATCTTTCACTGTGTGCTTCTGCTCCTTTTTCACCGGGCTGGAATTTGTCTGGAATGCTCCACAGCACTGCAAGCATAAACAATAATCATGATTTAAATATTAAAATAACTTGCATACAACAGAAGCCGAGGTCCACTGAAGCAGAGTAAACAGTCTTTTTGAACACATTATGTGATATGCAGTGCATTTCACCTGTAAACCACTACACACTCTGAGCTCCCATCATGTACAGATATATAAATGCATTAGTTAAAAGGCTTATTCAAAATAAAACTACTTTCATCCTGTTTGTTCATGGTCATGACCACCACAATGCAGGTATAATGTGGGTGGTGGGTCATTCTGAGCACTGCAGTGACATTGATATAGTGGTGGTGTGTTAGTGTCTGTTATGCTGGTATGTGTGGATCCGATACAGCAGTGTTTAAAAACTGTGTCCACTCCCCATTCTATAACATGATCCTACCTAGTTGTTAGACCTCAAAGATATAAATTCAGAGACAGAGGCGCATCTGTTGCTGCAGTTTGTGTTGGTCATCTACTTTTCTTTCATCAGTTCACAGGACGCTGTTGGTCAGTGAACCAGCATTGACAGTGAGGGGTTTAAACACTCTTGCAGCACTGCTGCGTCTAATCCACTCATACCAACGCAACACACACAAACACACCTGAGCTAAGAATGACCATCCGCTCAAATATTATCAGCTCTTTGGTGGTTCTGTGGTGACCTGACCATTGAAGAGCAGGACTAAAAAAGTATGCCGAGAAACAAATGGACTACAGTCTGTAATTATACAACTTCAAAGTGCTCCTATATGGTCAGCAGAATTGATACAATGGACAATTCAAACTGGAGTTACAAACAAGGAGGTGGTCATATTGTTATGGCTGATTGGTGTAGGTTTTCTGTGAACTCATTCTGTTAGTTCTATTAGAACAGGACTGATTGGTATTAAGCATGTGTTAAAAAAAAAAGAAAGTGTAATCTGAACATGAATCACATCCCTATGTTTAATCAGTGAACTGACAACAGTGTACAGTCCTACAGCCTGACCCTACAGTGTCTTAGAAACAGCAGATGCTCTCACCTCTTTCAGCAAGGCAATTAGAGGAGTGAGGACATCCTGTCGCACCATGTCCTCACACACATCTGGACCTCCACACGCACTCAGGTTTCTGTGAAGTAAACACATTAATCTCCTCATTAACTCACTTAATATACATTACTAATGAGCAGTTCCAGGCCTCCCTTTAAAAATGACAAAATGAGCTTCCCAGCATTAACTGGAAAATTATATTGATACTATTTTTTCATGCACATTTTCCAAAATGTATACATTTATACATAAAATTGATGGATGGTAAGGCTGGCTGATACGGACAAATATTCATATCCCAACATATTTTATTTCTTTTTCATACAAACTACGTAGTGTCACATGAAATTTACAACACATGCAACTAAGGTTCCTTGGCAGCAAAACCTGTACTGTAAAAATAGAAAAAGGTGCTGGTTAAAATTTAAACAGCCTAGTTCTCAATAGTTTATCAGTTACAGGTTCAGGTTCAGGCCACCATAGATGCAGTACTAAGCTTTTTAAGTCTAAGTTTAAGTCTTTTTTTTTTTCTTTCTGGGTCTTTTCAATGGTCAGGACCCCACAGGACCAAAACAGAGTAGGTATTATGTGGGTGGTGGGTCACTGTGTCCATTCACGGTCCAATTAGAGAATCCGACCTAGTTCGTCCACCTATTAAATGAAGAGTCAGAGAGAGAAATCCATCTGCTTCTGCACAGTCGGGGTTGGACATCCTCTAGTCCATCAGTGATCAGAGGACAATGTCCACAGGACGCTGTTGGCTGGATATTTCTGGTTGGATCAGCACTGTTGTGTCTGATCCATTCATATCAGTGCAAACAGATCAGAGATGAGAATGACCCACCACCCAAATAATACCACCTCAGAGGCAGTTCTCCCAAGTCTTCTTCTGTGTGTTTTCTTCCAACGTAGGAACTGGACTAAACCTGGTCTACCTAATACTGATCTATAGTCTAATAAACACTTAATCACTTATTAACAGTGTGCTTTACCTGAGTGCCCCTGTAGCAGTCTCTCGAACTGCTAGGCTGCTGTCCAGCAGTAGTGGTCCAATTCTCCTGACTGCGTCCCTCTGCAAGAAGCTGGGGATGGTCTGGCTCTGCTGCACAACACGTGAAATACTCGCACATGCATACTCGCGCATGTCTGCACAGGGACTCTGCAACTGAGAGAACAATACCAACAGGCAGGCAGTCAGTCAGATAGAGAGACAGACAGGCACACCAACAGTGAGCTGGTCAGACAGGAAGACCAAAAGTCTGTCACTCAGTTCGACAGAACAACAATGAGTCTATGAGACAGTCAGGCTCTCTGGGGATGTCAAGATTTCGATCCAGTTAAGCAGGGTAAGGCATATTTTAATGGAAGAAATATTGGTTATTTAAGCCAGATCCAGTTGCAGTCCTTTGGTTTTTCCATTCTATCAGAACGTCCCCTTATTATTGGACATTATTCATGCCAGTAGCAGCGAGAAGGGTTCTCAGAAGATAACAGAACATTTATAGTGTGCAGTATGGAGCTGTTTTACTTAAAAAAATATTTTTGGACCTAGGAGATTTACTACACTGACTGCATATGAGCAACTTTTTCTCTCCAGATGTTTGTTCATTTTGTTCCAGATGTTTTTACCAATAATATCTCTTCCATAACAGCACTGCAACATATGCAAACAGTCAATAACCATAAGTCAGACAAACCAGACAGCAAGAAACACAGACATAATAAATAATCTTACCTGGGTCCCATCTAGAATTTTCATTCTGTGTAAGACCCAGATGATTAACTCTACCTGGTCCCATGACTGGCCCTGGTGACACTGACATGGTGACGGTGTGTTGCTGAGACTGCATGAGTGGATCAGACACTGCAGTGCTGCTGGTGTGCTTAAACCCATTAGTTTCACTTCTGGACTGAGAACAGTCCATCAGCCAGAAAAATCCAGCCAACAGCATCCTGTAGACAGCGTCCTGTGAACGGTGGTTCTAAATCCTGGTCCTGGGGTATCACTGCCCTGCATGTTTTGGAGCATTCCCTAATTGCAGAACTACTGGTCCAAATAATGAACTAACTGACAAGCCCTCGCTCAGAAGAACTGGGTGTGTGGTACTCCAGGACCAGGATTGGGAACCACTGGACTAGTGGATGACCAATGCAAATTGTGCAGCATCAGGTGAGCTTGTATCTGACTTTTTACGTGCAAAGTGAAGTAACGAGGTAGGAGTGTGGACACGGTATGGAGCACAGCACACACTCACCAAGTGTGGACAAAGATGGACAGAGAGTAGAAACAAGGAGGTATTCATAATGTTATGCTTAATCCATGCATATATATATATATATATATATATATATATATATATATACACACACATACATACATACATACACACACACACACACACACACACACACACACACACACACACCATATGGGCAAAAGTATTGCGAGACCTGCTCACTCATTCATTCATTGCTTCTTCAAAATTAAACGATAATTAAGAGTTAATCCTGCTTAGGTTGGAATAACTGTATCTGATGTCCAGAGAAGGTTCTCTGTGTTGCTGTGAGGATTTGATTGCATCCAGCCACGAGAGTGTTGGTGAGATCAGCCTCCCCTATTCTTCCCTTAAGCAGTGGTGGAGCACCCCTGTGCCCTCGCCTGACACCACGTTGAGAACCTTTAGGTTATACAGAACATCTCCCAGGGCAGTAGGTTCTTTAGGTTCTTCTAAAGGAGTGAATAAAGAGCTGTGGGTGCAGGGCAGGTCAGAGGAGACGGACACGAGCTCTGTTGTTGTGATTGAGGAGGTCAATTAGCTTTAGCTTAGGTAGCTACCTTCTCCAGTAACTCCAGAGCCGGAGATTCCTCCTCCTCCACCACCTCCTCCTCCACCTTCTCCACCTCCTCCAGCCCGTTAGGAGAGAACTGCGGCCGTCTGAACCTGGTACTCCTGGATTTCCCCATCGCGCTGACCTTCTCTGGGTTTGTTATGAATCCTGGTTTCTCCGCACTGTTTCCACTGCCTCTACTGCCATGTGGACGCCTGCCGTCTGCCCGAAACCATAGCAACGGGCCGTAAAGCTGCGCATAACTGTCGCAAACTGTCGCAAGGCAGAATTCCATAATTCCAGGGGCCCTACACCAGTGTCTCCCAACCCTGGCCCTGGAGACACCCCTCCCCCACATTTACTGCCTTACCTGCTTTACCTGCAGCCCGAGCTGATGAGTCAGGTGTGTTAGAAGCAGGGAAAGCACTAAAATGTGCAGGCCAAGGCCTGTGGGCCGGGGGCCACCAGTCAGCTGTGAAGCCCTCTGTAGTCCCATGGCCAAGGGCTGCCACATTAAATCATACAGGGCGACTCCAACAAACATTTAGAAAACAAATCAAACCATAAATATTATAGTCTCCTTGGGGGCTGTTTTCCTGGGGGATGTTTTTTTTGGGGGGCTGTTTCCTTGGGGGCCGTTTCCTTGGGGTCCGTTTTCTTGGGGGCTGTTTTCTTGGGGGTCGTTTTATTGGGGGTCATTTTATTGGGTGCTGTTATGCTTTTTAGTTATAAACAGGTGAACAGTGAGGTGGCATGGGTTGAGAACCCCTGGATTAGGGGCTCCATCACGAACCACCTGTTTACAACTCAACCACATAACAACCCAGAAGAAAAGAAAACTCAACACCTACAGTTTTTCTCTGACATTAAAAACGTGAGAATTAAGCCCTGATTTATGATTTAGAGTGCCATTTCTGACTGTGAACTACTGCCTCACTCTGATGATGGGCCTGCAGACCACGACAGAGTGTTTCACTGCCTGCTGGTGGTCCTCAGACCACAGGTTGAGAAACCCTGCCCGAGACTACACCCGTGTGGCCCTAACAGGGTTTGCAGCCTTTCTCAATGGACGGACACTATCTGAGCAGTGGACACAGGAACACATAGCATAACATAAGTGATGCTGATCTGTTTTGCTGATCTCACAGTCTACTGTTATACTCATCACAACTCTAATTCCAGACTGTATTCCATCTGTTTCTCTGCATACTTTATTCTCCTCCTTTCACCCCGATCTTCAATGGTCAGGACCCCAGAGGACCACCACTGAGCAGGTATTATGTGGGTCGTGGGTCATTCTCAGCACTGCAGTGACACTGACATGGTGGTGGTGTGTTAGTGCGTGATGTACTGGTAGGAGTGGATCAGACACAGCAGTAATGCTGGAATGTTTAAACCCCTCAGTGCTGGACTGAGAACAGTCCACCAACCAGAAATAACCAGCCAGCAGTGTCCCATGGGCACTGATGAAGGACTAGAGGATGACCAACACAACAAGGAGCAGAACATGGTATGGAGTGCTGATCTGTTTCCCTGATCTCATGCTCTACTGTTATAATAATCAAAACACAAGCAGATATCCAATCCTGTTGCAAGCAGGCTACAAAGAACATGAGGGGCATATCGAATCTCTCACAAATTAAGTGAACCTCCCCCAGACTGGCAAGGTTCAGCACATCCCCCAAGAGTACCTCAAAATGTTTTTGAGCATTAAACATAGTGAGGAGTCATTCTGTTGCACCATTTTTCTGAAAGGTGCCCATGTCATGAAAAACAATACCTAATCTATTTGCAATATATAGTTCTACAGATTTTAAGACAAAACAGTAATGGGTGCATATTGTTAAAGTTTCAAAACAGACCCTTCACACTGCTGGAAAGCCGACTACATCCAGCCTTCACTGGTATAAGCTGCTCTTTGATGGACAGGCTGGTAAAAAGCTGGGCCCAGATTCACAAAAGCTTTCCTAAGAAAAAACTTATGAAAGACCAATAAATAAACACTGGTGTTCTTCTCTTATGGAAGTCTTTCTTAAAATGTTTAAAGGTTTTCATTTGTAATATATTTGAAATATAATAAACAATGTGAAACAGTATTTTTAATTTTCCTATATTTAGTTAACTCTTAGAAACCTACACTAGGCTTCATATCACAGGATCAGAAGAACTTTCAGACAAGATACACATAACTACTTACCATACCTAATCATGATTAATTCATCATTGTGTGATTAATTATCAGTGAGTAATCAAGCTTAGAAGACTGCAAAAATTAACTTGTTTCCAACTGAATTAAATCCCAGTTTAAATGCCAATGGAGCTTCCAGTGCATGTTTACTGCTCTGTCCACATGTACATGCTCAACCTCCATGCAGACTCTGACTAAACAGTGAGAAGGGGCAGGACTGATGAGGCCACTGACCCAGATATTGGGTTATAGAAGAAAATTTGCTCACACAGTGTTCAAATTTCAGAATAAAAGTCATGAGAAGAGATCATACTGATAAAAGTATAATCTACTTAAAAAGTATAAAAGTATAAAGTTTAAGAGATTATACATAAATAAAAGTGATAAAGGATATTTAGGTTGTTTTATATTATTATTTTACTTTAGTATTAGTTTGAGCATTTTGAACAACTTGTATTTATTGTAAATATCCTTGTTAATCTAATCAGTACAAATAATCAATCAAAATTCTTAAATCTTCTGCTGAAAAACATTATGGACTTCTTCTGAAAGTTCTGAGAGTTAAGCAAAAACAAACAAACAATCTTAGGAACCCGTTACTTACCCTTTCACACTCACTACAAAACTGTGATATGGATTATGTCAGTAATTTATGGTTTTTGCCTGATGGCCTGTTGCAAATGAGGAAAGAACCGCTTTCCGAGGGAGCCATTGCCAGCTGGAGAGGACATTTGACCCCTGACCCCACCACCTCCTGTTCGTCCAGTCAAGAGACCTTTCTCCACACTGTGTGTCTTAACTCGGCCCAATGATTGTCCAGGGACAGAACTTGAGAGCAGGTCAGGGACCAGACTTGACCACAAATCTATGTTTCAAAATCACCGCGCAAACGCTGCCATGTGCGTTCAGGGAGTCTTAAGAGGAGTATGAAGTAAGCTCTGAGACAGGAGACTTATTCAGTGGAGGATTTCAACATTAGATGCATCATAAAAAAAAAAAAACTTTGAGGGACACACACACACACACACACACCCACACCAAGTATGTCTACATATGCATGCATACACAATTGAAATTTTAGAAGAATCCTTTCTGAAATGCTGAATAGTTGCATTGAAATGATAGGAATTTGCTGAAAGAGCAGTTTATATTTACATTACCATCTTTTTTCATATAACATTCTGGTAGACTGACCACATACACCATCTATGTACCAAAATATAGATAGTAATAATAAGGAAAAAGAAAACAACTGGTTTTCCAGTACCACCAGTGTATGACCTCACATTTCCCATAATTATGGAGTGAATTAAGGGTTTGTCTTCTTTTCACTTTGGTTTTGTCTCCAGCTCTGCATCCTTTGAACAGTCTCTGGAGTTCTTCAGGAATGGGAACAACCGCAGAAAGTGTGGAGCAGATTTCTGGAGCTACAGGAGCTCGACGCATGAGTATGTCTAGTGAGTTGCACCACCAGGTCCTGTGTTCTACATTCCAAGTCAGAACAATAGTAATAACTAAAAAAATACATGACTATACTTAAAAAAACCTCACTATTTATGATCTCACTGTACTGAATAATGCAGTTGTTACAAGTACTGACACTTTTACTGAGGCACTTTTGATGGTTGGCATGGCCACCTCCTGACTGTTCTTTAGTTACACTGTACTGTGAGATGCACTGTGTAATATGACATTTTCCATAACTAGGAGAGACCATGTGAATGCTTTGTTGTCCTCATGCTTGATTTGTCCCTCCTTGAACCACTTTCAGTAGATACCCACCATACTCATTTTTTGAGCTTCTGTCCCTGACTTTACATCTACAAGGAGGAAGAAATAGATAGGAGTGTCTAATTGAGTGGACAGTGAGTGAGTGTTTAAACACACCAGCAGCACTGCTGTGTCTGATCCTCGTACCAGTACAACAGACACTAACACACCACCACCATGTCAGTGTCAGGGCAGGGCTGAGAATGACCCACCACCCACATAATACCTGCTCTGTGGTAGTCCTGTGGAGTCATGACCTTTGAAGATCAGGGTGAAAGGAGGTTAACAAAGTATACAGAGAAACAGATGGGTTACAGTCTATAATTATAGATCAAGAAAATGCTTCTGTATGGAACGAGGAGCTGATAAATCAGTGAATGTACAAACAAGGATATTGTCATAATGTTATGGTTGATATGGTTGTATGTTTAAGGCTGCAATTCCACTGATTGATGGTCTCAGCAATGCTCAGGAACAATAATACCAACTTCTCCCACTAGATGGCAAGGTTGACTCATTTTGGAGACTTCCAGAACAACTTCCCAAACTTTGCTGAACATTTTCACACTAATTCAGAGTGTGTTTGCGGACTAAAACTGTTTCAGGGTGATGAAATACACACACTGATTCAAAAATTCATCAGTGCTGGAGCACACAGAGGCTTGGAGTTTAAAGCATTTCTGAAAGACCGCTTGAGTCATAGACCACCCCATCCCACTGAAGCTCTGCTGGATCACGCCTCGGCTTGTACGTGCACCTGAACTGCCTGCTTTTCTACAAAGTAAATACTCCACCAGTGTAAAAACCCATGGTTGCTCATTCTAATCTTCTCAGCACTAAATCTGGGCTTCTTACAGAGCTTAACTTATAGTTTCTACCAGGCTAAACCTGCAGTTCTATAGCAAACAACTGCAAGCAACTGTTAAAAAGCATAAATGTGAGCCTTCTTTTTCTGTGTGCCCCCAATTGACCCCCTCTACATGCCATTTTTTCAGTGAAGTGAATCGAAGGAGACACATTGGTTGTATTGGTTGGCAGGAGGCCTAAGCATTCTTGAGGATCTCAAGCACAGTGCTTTGCTGCAGACAAGAGAGCAAAGGGCAAAAGAACACATTCCTGCTGCCTGGCCTTTTTTTCTTCCTTTTTTGATGCCTATTCTCATTCACAAACAATTACAAGGGTAGGGTGACCATACGTCCTCTTCTTCCTGGACGTCTTCTTTCTGGGATGTGAGAAAAGAGTCCGGTGGGATTTCTGAGATTTTGCGTTGATTTGTGTGTGAGGGTAGGAGGGAGTTACATATCTCTAAAATCATGCAGCTATGAGAATGAACATTAATGCAGAAATATGTATTCATTTATCAACATTAGACATAATAACATATATAGCATAATCTTAGCATAGTCTTTGGGTCGGCATGGTGGGGCCACAGGTAATGCACAGGTTGTGGGTTTGATCCCTGCTTGGGATTTCCTCCAGCCTCATTTGCTGTATGCTTAAATGTCTTAGAACTAGTACAAAAATATATGTAAAATAAGCATAAATAAAAAGTAAAAATTAAGTTTCCTTGCACAATAATTATAGATATAATATGAGTCTTATGTCTCTCATCTTTGTGCCTTGGTAAAAAAGAATACTGCTAGCAATCACAGATTCAAGAATGCACTTCATACTCAACTGAAGTCATCATAAGCCATGTCTGCTTTATTTAGGCTTACATCATATTTAAAATGCATACGAAGTTTTCACATTTTCCCCTATTTTTTGAAAATGGCTTTTTTGCGGTGCAATGTAAAAAAAAAAAAACATGAATACTTTAAAGTATTTATGCAACAGAAGTCAAAATCCTGAAACATGAGAGAGAATCACAGTCTGGTAGTTGGTTATGTGTCTTTTAGTCATGTTTGTCTTTACACAGTAATAATGTCTGCTTACTTACTGTAGTTGGGTGTAATTAACATGATTTGACATAAGATCATACAGGGGCTTAAAAATAGTGGTAACCAGGTAACCAGCATTCTAACACGACTCTATGCCATGGTAGTATGTTGGAGTAGGTCGGTTGCTGCTGTGGTCAGTTGGCTGTAGACCAGTAGACCGTGCAGTCCAATTGAGGCAATGAGAAGGTGGGGCTTTAACAGTGTTTAAACATCTGCACACAGAATAGCTGCTGTCCAAATCCTAATCTGCAGCCATGGTAAACTGACCTATGAAGTCTCTTTAGTAAAACTAGTGGAATGGTGCATGATGACGTCACCAGAAAAGTCACCAGATGTTGATCGAGGCTGGGAAGTAGCATGCAAACATCATGGTAGTGATATTGGACAAGGCCCATAGCGAGGGTTCAAACACTGCAGTAGCAATGCTGAATGAGGCCAGTAGACAGCATGTAGTGTTGCTGGATGATGTATGTGTCCTGCATGTTAATGTTATTGTTTGTTATTGTCGTGTCTCTTTCAGTAAAATGAGATGCCCATGATTACGTCACGTTAACCAGACACGCTTTCTCCAGAAGCCTGATTGAGCAAGGAGAAAGGCCTAAAAGGCAGCTGGTGTTGCTACATTTGTTAGTAAATAATTATTTGTTAAGCTATAACAGTAAAAGGTTAGTTGTGTTCTCAGGGATGGAGTTTTCAGAAGCTCCTGCCTGATTCCTCATGAGAACCAGGAGCTGAAAGTTAGATAACTGTTTTGGTATGAGATCGTCTCTCCATAGGCCTGCACTGTTGGGGTGTAACAGCGATACTGTCAAATTTACCTTAACAAATATCAACATATCAACATGATTATCTGTGTCAGTCGACGACACAGTGCAGATTCAACTGATAAAGGTTAGGCTGAAAAATGCTGAAACATCCCTCAGCTCCAGTCCACTAAAGGCATCTGGGTCAGCATCCACCCCCCCACCCGTAAAGCTCCCCGCCATCATCATCCCAATTCCTGTTTCCCAATCCAAGCTCCTCTCCGCCAAGCTCAGAGTCCATTTTCACTCATCAGAACCTCTTAAAAGTGAGCTTCAAGTGCATACGCCCCCTTCAGATCTCTCTCTCTCTCTCTCTCTCTCTCTCTCTCTCTCTCTCTCTCTCTCTCTCTCTCTCTGTCTCTCTCTGTCTCTTGTTCTTGGCACTGGTAGCTGTGGAACTGGTTTTTCACCTGATGGCTTGTTTTTTTTTATTTGCCATTTGATTTTATTTGTGTTTAAGGTCTACGTGATTAACAGTTGTTCCCGTATTATCTTTTCTCTGCACTCAAAGGGTTTTCAAAAAAGAAAAGAAAAAAGAAAGAAAGGAATGAAAGAAAAAGAGGCAGTGAGAGACTGAAAAAAGGGAGAAGGTGAGAAAGAGAGAGAAAGAGGGATAGGTGAATGAAACCAAGAGAACAAGAATGAGAGAGACAAAGATGTGCATAGTAAACAAGTGCAAGAGCAAGAAAGGAGAAAGAGACAGAGAGGAAAAAATGAGAGATGGGAAGAGAGAAAGAAGAGAGATGGAGTGAAAAAGAAAGAGAGAGAAAGAATGAGAGATTGAAAGAGAATGAGAGAATGAAAGAGAATGAGAGAGTGAGTGAGAGAGAGAGAGAGATGTGAAAGAGAGAAAGTAAAAGAAGGAGAGAGCAAAGCTCCATAAACTCAGTAGGAGTTTTCCTCTGGGATTTGGACTCATGGCTGGAGTGAAATGTGCTGGCTGATCTGCAGTCTTTTCTGGATGTGATTGCGCGCCTCTTCTTGTGGCCCAGGAACAGGAGGCCAACAGTGGGCCTACGCTGCGCTTTATGGCCCTCAACGCTGCAGTGACCACACTGTGCCCACACAGACTGAAAGAAAGAAACAGACTGTCCAACAGCACTGAGACCCCCCCTAAGGCATAGAGTCAATCTACTGCAATACAGGGGGCTGAGAGAGAGAGAGAGAGAGAGAGAGAGAGAGAGAGAGAGAGAGAGAGAGAGAGAGAGAGAGAGAGAGACTGACTGACTCAGACAGAGATGAACAAGGGAGAGAGACAGAAGAAGAAAGAATGAGGAATTAAGAAAGGAACAAAAGAAAAAGTGGCAGGAAGGAGACTGGAAAGGTGAGAAGGTGCAAAGGAGAGAGAAAGAGGGAGAGGAGAATGAAACCAACAGACCAAGAAAAACTGTGAAAGAGACAAAAAAAAAGTACAGAGTAAATGAGTGCAACAGTGAGAAAGAATGAGAGAGGGACAGAGTGAAAGAAAAGAATGAGAGATGGGAGGAAAAGTAGTGTAAGTAGAGTGGAGTCAGAGCAGTAGTTCTTCCTAACCAAGACATTTTCATACAGATTTAATCAGCTGATCCAAGTTCATGAAACCGTCACAGAACTGCAAAAAACTACTGATTATTCTGGAAAAGAATGGTCCTCATCTCCTACCCCACCGCCCCCATACCTCTGAGTAGAGGAGAGATAAAGCAAGAGAGGGCCAGGGGAAATGGTGAGAAGAGAATGGTGAGAGAAAGAGAGAGAGACGGAGAGAGAGAGAGAGCTCCAGCTCAGAGTTTGCTGACTCAGCCACAGACAGCTGTCACAGATAATGGCAACACAGGAACGGGGCTAGGGGTTATCCTAGGTGTAGTTGTGTGCAGTGATTTATGCACACATTAAGAGTAATGAGGTCTCCTCGTGCAAAAAGACTCATAGTTACATGGAGAAACTAAGAAGAATAAAGATTTTTTACAGAGAGAGAGAGAGAGAGAGAGAGAGAGAGAGAGAGCACATGGCGGGGTCGCTTATGTAACAGTGAGTGCACACTGCAGGTCAGTAAACACACATATTTGTCCCTGGTGTCATGGTAACCATGGCATGACACCTAATGAAAAAGCTAACAGCTTGAAGAGCGCAAGGCCAGTTCATCTACTGAAGACCCCACACAACCCTAATTAAGAACAGCCATAGTAACATTAAAACCACCTACATATTATTGTGTAGGCCTGTCTCCAGCCAGGAAAAATGTTCTGACCTCCTTCAAGGCATGAACTCATTAAATCAGGGGTATTTAATTTAAATGTAAGGTCCAGTTAGATTAGTTATTTAGATAGTCTGGATTGAGCCAGGACGTGGTACATAATAATGGCACTTAG
The DNA here is from genome assembly GCA_034509495.1 of Acestrorhynchus altus. NCBI lineage: Eukaryota > Metazoa > Chordata > Actinopteri > Characiformes > Acestrorhynchidae > Acestrorhynchus > Acestrorhynchus altus. The sequence continues at coordinate 10,657,337 of CM067523.1, read as the reverse complement.
ACATGTTTTGTTACAGTATACACTCTCACACGCAATACTGAGGCATGCAGGCCAGTAAGCAACACACACACACACACACACACACACACACACACACACACACACACACACACACACACACACACACACACACACTCCAGGATGAAAACTAAACATTCTAAGATGTCGGCTTTTGTAGTGCAGGAAGCGAAGCATGCCAGGTAATTAAAGCGGTACTGTTGTGCTACAGAGCCAATGAAGTATAATTGCTTTTAATTTGCCCTGCAATTCTTATACATCAGTTAGAATCCCAGGGGCAACATTACACACTTACATACACAGTCAATCCTGAGTGAATTGCAGTTCTAGTATAAAAGTATGAGTCAGTTATTTTATCAAGAGTGCCAATTTACTTGGCGGTAATAGTTCGGGAATTTTACTCTCGCTGACCTTATGAATGTAGGGTAAGGCAAGCCCGGTCCATTGATTTGGAAATAAAAGATACTCATCCCTTCTGTTCCCTTTTCTAAACTCATGTTGCTTCAGCTATTTCCAGCATGACCTGGTATGGTATCAAGTAGGTCCCGCCATATGCCTATCAACAGAAGAGCAGGATACAGTGATTATGGTAGTGTGTTCTGGTTTGAGCACTGCTCCTCTTACAATAGTGTTTTCCTAACTGGGCTATATATATTCTCAACATCAGTTGGTAATCTGTCAGTCATGATCTATTCTGTTTTCTTTTGCTTAATAGGGTTATGGTGGATCCAGAGCCTATGGAACAGGGCACAAGTCCATCATAGGCAATTAAAACACACACACACACACACACACACACACACACACACACACACACACACACACACACACACACACACACATATGCATTTTAGGAGGCAGGACGAAACAGAGTACTGAAAACCCCAGACAGGGAACCAATCCATCCACACACCACACATAACCATTAATTAACAAGGGGTAATTAGGTATGGTAAGCTCCACTATGTTCAAGCTTCGAGGCAGTAAGAAATTGCATCACCAGGAGGAAGCACTGTACAGGTGGGGGAATGCACCAAACTCCTCACAATCAACAACCTGATCGTCCATCGAACCCACAACCCAAGACTCTGCAAAGGCGAAAAGTAAAATGAAAATGAAGCCAAATGAAAGCTAATGCCGTCTTCACATGCTGGTAGAATTATGGAAAACACAAGTTCCTGGCGTGGAAGTTGCACATGAACACAACCTTGAGTCATAATCCTAGTGGGGACAATTTTATCATTTTAAAGGATAATTCTTATTAATATGGCAACAGGGAATAATTTGGGAATAACTGGCAACGCAGTTCCAGCTTGATGTTGAGGGGCTTTATTCCCCTCTAGCCCCTGCCTGGCATTATGTATGGTCCCCATAAGCCTCTAATCCATGGAGTCCTATTCTATTGGCAAGACTGTACAGGAACTAGACAAACTGTTTAACTGGCTGCAACTTAAATTAGCTAAATGCATTCATTAGAAGGGTGTCCACATTTGGACATACAGTGTATGTGGTAGAATGCATGACTTGTGTTTCTGCATGATGCAATAATTCTTAAAAGATGGTTTCTGTCACTGCTATTATTATGATGTTTCGTGTGTGTGTGTGTGTGTGTGTGTGTGTGTGTGTGTGTGTGTGTGTGTGTGTGTGTGTGTGTGTGTGTGTGTGTTTTGGTAATTTATGATGGACTTATGTTAATTGTTCATGTTACTTTGACAACAAAGCACTTGAAATTGATATGCTCATAATTCTGATTTCACCAGTAGGAAGTACAATAACTGGAGATTTTAAACTGGAGATTCATGTCCCAAACCGCACATACGTACACTAAATACAGATACAGTGGGTTTAAAATATACTTTATCAGACATGTTACTATTTACATCGGGTACATTGTGTGACACAAAATTAGTTCAGCCAATCAGAGGGAGCCTACTCAAATGCTCTTTTCCAAATTAATGGCCCCTGGTCATCATAATGTAATCATGAGGAGTGTTCCAAATGATTTAATACTGTATAGGGTGTTCTGGCTCATCCATGGCATTAGCGTTGGCCATGGACTCTGCCCCACATCACTACTGTATGGCCACATCCAAAAATGGTTGCATTGACATATTCATTTCCCTACAGGCCTTGTCTAAAATCGCTACCACAGCATTGGGGGCGATAGCTATGGGGTTTGGCCAACATCACTAGGGTGACATTAGTATGCTGGCAAAGGGCTCAATCCACATTGCTACTGTAGCATTAGCACAACGGCTACAGGTCTCATCCACAAGTTTCCTCCAATCTTGCCATTGTGGCGTAAATGCACTGGTTATGGGTCTCATCCAAAAACGCTAGTGCGGCGCTACCATGCTAGCCATGTACTAGTCCCAAATTCCACTAATCAGGCATAAGTGGCTCCAATGGGTTCCCCATCCAAAATGCTGGCATGGCAGCTTATTACGTTGACTACAGGCACAAAAATCACAGCACAGCATTGCATGCTTGCAATAGGGCTTCTGTGGCATTGGACACTGTAAGCACTGTCAGGCTCTCTGTCCCCGTTGATGTCATGTCATGTGACTTAAATCTAACATGTTCTAAGCCTCTTTGTAAGCAGACATTATTTGTGTGTAAAGTCAAACACTATCAAACTCACAACAAGCTACCAGCCTGCATACAGACTCTCAGTCATTTCACTGCTGTTACCCTTAAAGGGGAAATACCCATCAATCAGGCCCTGGGAAGTGAGTGTACATGACCATAGGCAGAAGAGGAAATGAATGTGTAGTGCATGTGATTGTGTGAGTGGGTGGGTTTGGACTATGTTCAGAAAACAGTATGTGAAGATGTACTTCAGTATTTTCAAGTGTCCTTCAGATGGGCGTCACTCTGACGTTAAACAGGCCTGACTGATGATTGATTTTGACTGTGGAATTCTGGAATTCTTAACTGGCTGTAGATCCAGGGTGTATGAGTGGAATTTAGACATCTTGAGATGGATTGGAAATACCAGCACTTCATGGTTTCTCATAGCAGCCACCATGAGAAAAAGTACCTAGTGGTAGAGTGTTTGTTGTCACAGTTACAGAAGGTGCATCAACGCTTCAGTGAGTGTAAACTATGGAATTTCTGCAGTGTCAGCCCTGATGAAACATCATAATAACAGCAGTGACAGAAACCATCTTTCAAGAATTATTGCATCATGCAGAAACACAAGTCATGCATTCTACCATATACACCGTATGTCCAAATGTGACACTTCTAATGAATGCATTTAGCTAATTTAAGTTGCAACCAGTTAAACAGTTTGCCTTGCCAATAGAATAGGACTCCCTGGAGCAGATGCCTATTGGGACCATACCTAATGCCAGACATGGGCTAGAGGGGACTAAAGCCCTTCAACATCGAGCTGGAACTGTGTTCTCTGGAATGATGGAATGAGAGGTTTTCTAATACGTTGTAGGGCAGCAGCACCTCCATAGTTCTTTTTGTGTCAATATTATACCACATAGTGAATATAGAGACAGATATCACAGCTGAGTAAATAAGGGAAAACCACTGATTATTAATCATGATGGCATTGGGGGGCTTAAGAACACTGTGGGGCTTTAGCACCCCTAAAACACATCTAATGACATCCACGGCTCCACAACATGGAGAAAAGCACTTATAGACACTTTTCTCAGGCTGACAGCAGAGTATACACATGAACCACTTCTGAGAGCTCACTTTCGCCACTAGTGCAAGTGTTCTTCAGATGTAAAACTACTGAACCAGGCTCTGAGTGGCTCAACAGTCTAATGCACTACTGCTATGATCTGGGAATCGCAGGTTTGAATCCTGGCTCATGCTTCTTGCCATTGTCATGCAAGATTGCATGTGGAAAGAAAAAAAAATGCTGAACCAAAATAGAGGACTGTTTATGCCGCTGATTTACTGCCTCACTTGTGTCAAAGCTATTTTGCAAGATGATGCAAAAATGTTAAAATCCGCAGCGTGACGCTACCTTAATACAAAATAACAGGGTTGTAAATAGGCTTTTTAACATCAAATTGGAGCATTTCTCACACCAAGCACTATTTATACACTAAATACCTAAAAACCTAACCTATTCTACCTTCTCTGTTGGCTTAAGAATGTGTAACGGACATTACATATTCTTCTGTTTATTTTTTGGAACATATCATTCAGGTCTGAAAGGCATTCTTTGGTACCTTTAAAGAATTATTACTAAAATATGTCTAAGAAAACAATACAGTGTATGTTACATTAAACTCATTCCCCTGCAAGAAATATGAGTAAGAAGAAACAAACAAGGACAAACAAGAGCAGCATTTAAAACAATCATCTATTATCAATAGCTTTCATGTTTTTCCACTTCGAAAAACTCAGGACCCAAATGGTCCAGGTGAACCAATAGTTCTGTGAGCCAAAGACTGTGTTTCCACTTTTCAGGCCACAGTTCATGGACTGAGTAACTGCAAAGCCATTTCCTCTGCCAAATCAAATCTGACCAGCCTGCTTTTATGCCAGCAATACCATACCATTAGATTTAGAATTTCAATGTCACATGCTGTGTATTAACTTGTAATGTACTGCAGACACTGTAAATTTGCTGAAAATTCTGTATTTGAGCTGAGAATGTAAGAATTTTGAGTTTAGTACAGGTACAGGTGGCAGGGCATTCATTATTGAGCTAGGGACCGTGCTTTCTCTGAGCACACTGGCTGGCCATCATGCATACAATGGCAGTAGTTCAAAATGAGACAGTGTGGCTGATTTCACATGTAGCAAAGGAAATGTGCTTGTCTCACCCCCCTCTAGTTTTGGGAGCATCATATGTGATAGGGAAGAGTCCTAATGGGTTGGGTAATTGGCACTTTCAAATTAGGAATGGAAATGTAGGAAAATTAAAAAATAGATTTTATATATTACTTATAAAGAGGGAGAGTTTACATGCTCTAAATTAGCTGGCTACCAGGAGGTAGGATGGCATTGTGGCAGCTGCTATATAGCTGCACCGGAATATGTGTGATCAGATGGAACTATTTAGGTACATACAGGTTGTGCACCAACATTGGAATGTTGTGTGACTGACTGAGAGATGGAGCCACCACTGACCACCTTCACAAGAAGGCCACCTGAGCTGTTCAGGTCAGTATGCCAGAGGGGTTGGTGCGAACAGGTACCACTGCACTTAGTCAGAGGTGGCTCCGAGGACTCCAAGGTGTTTTCCTATCTGTACTTTTTGGTCAGGTTAAATCAAACCCTAGTTTGATTTCTTCCTTGTTGGGATTGGTTTGGGCACGTGTGAACAAGGTGTGAAAAAGGTAATTGCACTCAGATGTGGACCAAAACAACTGCACTGAGACCCTTTAGAGGAGGTGTTCTTGTCCAGTCCTAAATGAACTCTGAGTGGTTTCTTACGGTAGAGAATGTGATTACACCGATCTGATCCACCTATCAGGTGTAATGGTTTTGAGCTGAATGAACTTCATAAGGTTTGTTGTGATGGATTTTGCGCACTTTTTTCATGAAAAGAATCCAAACTACCTGAGAAATGCTCCACTTTCGCCAAAAAACTGATTCAGACTCAAGCAAATGAACTACAGGTGAAACAACCCCTAAAGAATAGAGGCTAGCAGGGTGTGTTTTAGCAGTTTTGTGATTTATGTGCATATAGCACTTTTTCTGGTGGCAAACTGGGTCTGGGTCTTGTTTGCGTCTTGACTGCTAGGCATCCCAGCTTATGTTCTGCTGGAAGTCAAAGTTCTTTAACGCTTTTCTGCAGTGGGTGCAGTGCTCTTGGCCACATCCAAGTACTCGGGTATTGAGCCTCCCGAGCTACACTAGACCATGAGGCCTGGCTGTGGGATGTTTACTGGGCGGATTCTGACTTAGAGGACTTTAGAGGATTCTGACTCAAGCATTGCAATTCAAATGTCTGAACCTGAACGAGTTCCTCTCGTACTGAGCAGGATTACTATTGCAACAACACATCATCAGTAGGGTAAAACTAACCTGTCTCACGACGGTCTAAACCCAGCTCAATTCCCCTGTTAGTGGGTGAACAATCCAACGCCTTTGTGAATTCTGGTTCACAATGATAGGGAAGAGTCGACATCGGCGATCAAAAAGCGACGCCGCTTATGAACGCTAGCACCATGTTTAATAAGCGTTATCCCACAATCCTCACATTTTTTTCTCCATTACCCGCTGAAAAATGAACGGGCAAATTTGGTTTTCCCACTTTGTGTGCAGATGCCTGTTTAACAGCTCTGATTTACTTCACTGAAGTTTTGCTTTTGAAAGGGGACACAACAGTGTTTGAGATTCATTTGAGGTTCACGCTCATTATTCAATGATGCCAAGATAAATACAGTTATCCATTCTAGGAAAACAGTATGTAAATAGAGGACATCAGGGCAAACTGACAATGTTCTGGATGTTCTTTTTATGCTTGCATTGGTTTCATTGATCCAAAAACACTCATCAAGGGAACTGGACATCTCACTCTGACACATTTTGGTCATTAATACTCATCTACATGTATTGTTAAGTAACAGGAGAACATTGATTAAAACCCATAAACAGTTTTTGGTCCAGAAAATGAAAAAGCTTAAAATGGAATTTCATTTAGAGAGAAAAACTAATGTATGTCCTATTAGCTCTGACAGCATCTCAGTGTTTTACATTAGAAATATGGTTATGAGAGGCTTTTTAATAAATTCTGATGAGATTTTTCATTTCTGTAAACTCAGCAAAGCTAGAACAAACAGAGCAGTGAACTGCTGGGACCTTGACCGGGTAGTTGAGGGGCTATGTCTGCATGAAGCAAACACTGCCTGATCTGCCGTTGTCACCTGTGGACAGGTGGGAGTGGCAGGGCTGCTGGAGGCAGGGTTGTTGATTTGGCCAGGGCAAGTGCATGTGTTTGTGTATATATGGATTGGGTTAGAGCCATAGATAAGATGAGAAAATTCACTCCACCAGCAAAGATTTTATAAAAGAAATAATGCATATGCTGAGATTCTTAATTTCTTACCTTTCAGTACTTTATAAACGAGTGTTTTTACAGGTGGAATGCATTAAGATTTCTTTCTCCAAGTAGAAGAAATGAGAAAAAATATGTTGATGGTTGTTGATTCTCAATATACAAAAAAACGTTCCCAATGTTGTGCTACCTCATTTCGTAGGGAGGCTGTGCTCTTAGCAACCTACTTCAGATTAAGTGCACTACAGTCCAATTTTTGCTTTTAAGTTAATTGGAAATATCATTTTATGAACAAAAACTCTATTTTCCTTAGAAGATTTCTCAAACTTCTACACACAATACCTCTCAATGACAAAGTGATGAAAGTTTTTTTTTTTTTTTTGCAAATTTATTAAAAATAAAACACTAAAATATAAATAAGTACATAAATAGTCACAGCCTTTGCCATGACACTCAAAATTGAGCTCAGGTGCAGCTTGTAAATACAATTGATTGGACATCATTTGGAAAGGCACACATCTGTTTATATAAGGTCCCATAGTACATGTCAGTGCACAAACCAAGCCATGAAAGGAATTGTCAGTAGACCTCCGAGACAGGATTATATTGAGACACAGATCTGGGGAAGGGTACAGATGCATTGAAGGAGCACAGTGGCCTCCATCATCCATAAATGGAAAAAGTTTGGAACCACAGCAGGACTCTATAAAAATGGCCACCCAGTCAACTGAGTGATCTTGGGTCCCAAGAACTCAATAACGGAGCTCCAATATTACTTGTGGAGAGAGGAGAACCTTCCAGAAGGACAACCATTTCTACAGCACTGCCACAATCAGGCCTGTATGGTAGAGTGACCAGACAGAAGCCACTCCTCAGTAAAAGCCCATCAGTCCATCTGGAGTTTACAGTAAAGGTACCTAAAGGACCTCAGATCTCTGGAGAAACAAAAGATTGGAACTTTTGGACTGAATGCCAAACATCATATATATATATATATATATATATATATATATATCATATATATATATATATATATATACAAATCTCCTAATGAGATTTTTAGATATGCCTGAGATTCATAGTTTTGCCACATAGTTTTGTATAAAGTGATTTTATTACCAGTTCACCAGTCATTTTCAATGTGTTAAGGGAATAAACCAGATTTAGACTAATACATATCTCGAGAAAGTGCAGAAGTCTGCTAATAAATTATTTAGAAAATATTGTCATCATGTCTGATCCCTTCAAACAAACCAAAAGATTAGCACACTTTTTTATATTATTTCAAAACAAAACGAGACTGACATTATTGATATTGTGCTGTATCTTCTTTTTTTGCCATAGTGGTCTCCTTCAGGCCACAAGAACATGTGGACCGAGTCATCTGTTGAACGCCTTTAGTAAGACACTAACCACAGAGCTCCAGAAAGAGAAAGAGAGAGACTAATGAACTCTCAGATCTCACTTCATAAAACACTGCTTCTGGGGCTTTCCTCTGCATATGCTGGGACTCCACCGCTGGCCAAAGGGTCAAATAAGAACAATCAGCTAATCCAGTGACCCCACATGATCCTGTAGCCTTGCTCTGGGGTGCCCAGAGGGTGGGAGGTCAAGGTTGGGTGGGGTGTCAGCCTCATGTGTTAGCTCATTGGCTGAGGGGCTGCAGTCAGCTCGCCTATCGTGTGAGCTCTCTGGGCAGGGTTCCAGCGCTGGCCTCTAGGGGGGCCTGTGATATTTTCTGGCTGAGGACCAGCTGGTGTTCAGCATATTGCTCCTAAACGGACTTCAGAGATGACCTGAGATCAGCTCACTGCCACTTCACCAGAGAATGGGGCACATAAGGTGAATGGCCACAGTTGGTAAAGGCCCACCTGACTGGGGCATCTGTCTGAAAAATGGGACCTGACTAGACACTTTGGGCTTTACCTCACACAACCTGTCTCCCATCTTTCAGGGTCAGGCATTTACCCCTGAGCTAGTTCACTTTATTCTTTATTATGTGTATTAATTTGCATGACTATTGTAGAAGGAATGTGACATGCTGGATGCACTTGTGAAACCAAGGTCCCCTGGGTTCCAACAGACCAGCATTAGAATAATTATGGAATGTTTGGGAGGTGGTTTAAAAGCATTGATCTGTGAACACATTTGTGGAAGTGGAATTTTATTTTATATACTGGTGCATCACAAGAAATCAGAATATTGCAAAGAAGTTCAATTGTGTCAGGGTAAGGGTAATGATCTTTTTATTCATTACATTTAAAGTGAAATTTCAAGCCTTCAGTGTTTTACTGCTAATCAGTTTGGCTTATACCTCATGAAAATCACAAATCCAGAATCTTAAATTATTAGAATTTTAATGTGAATAAATTTAGAGTTTGAAAAACAGATACTAACAACATTAACACAAAAAGTCCTAAAATATGTTATTTTAAATGTAATGAATATTAAATATTCATTCATGCATGAGAAAGCAGGCAAGGAGGTGGATGTAAACAAACACAGAGACAAAGGAACTTAAATAAACAGACACAGACTGGAAACACTTGGGGATGATTACAAATGGGCAGGGTACAAACGAGTCTCCGGTGGGACAGAGAACAGCTAGGGTGGAGACAAGACCAGAAACAAAGCAGAACAAAGCCAAGAAGGACTGACAGGGAAGCAGAATGAGACAGAAGCGTGAGAAAAACAAATTAAGCATAACAGAATGAATGTTACATTTGCACACATCACAGCAGTTCTTTTCTTTATGCAATGTGTTAAAACACAAAATACCTCAAATAAGTCATTTTAAATGTAATGAATGGTTTAACTTTTGTGATCAGCTTAAGTGTAACAATATTATTTATTTATTTATTTATTTATTTATTTATTTATTTATTTATTTATTTATTTGTATAGTAGATAGATAGTTGTATATTATAGCCTGGTAATTAGACTATTGTCCTTACAAGGTTACTTAGCAGGTTCTGTTAATGTATGGTAAATGCCAATTGCATGCTTATTTACTAAAGATTATATAATTTTGAACATTTACTTAAATTGTTAAGTATAATTGGTAAATTACTTAAAAATACCAAATCTTGTAAGCCATTTCATTGTTTACGATTTTTACATTTCAGAATATTGTATGTCTCTGGTAATATAGATTAAAAATTTTCATTAGTTTTTATTTTTATTTTGGCTTTCAGTTTAAGTTTAATTTTCAGCCAGTGTTAAGGTTTGTTATTTTTTTTTATTTTGTTTTTATTTATTTAGTTTTGTTAGGTTTTTAGTGTTGTGGTAATGTTAGTTGCTGAAGGATTTTAGTAAAGACAATGGTTCTCTACAGAACCATGGTAACTAAAAGAACCATTTGAATGCATAAAGGATTTTCTCATTAAACGTTTCCTCAAATACAAGAACATCCCTTATAAATGGTTCTTTATTGAACCTTTAGAAATGTGATCTTTATGTAGTATATGGGCAAAAGTATTCATTCATTGTATTTTCTCAAATCAAGGGTATTGCTATGGGGATGTTATTGCATTCGTTGACGAGAGTGTTAGTGAGGTCAGAAGGTTGGATGAACAATCATCACCGCACCTCATCTAATCTCTAACTCCCCAAATGATTCCTCCCACAAGTATCGGATTGCACTCCATCTTTCCAGAGAACACAGTTCCACTGCTCTACAGCTCAATGCTTTACACCCCTCTGGGCCATGCCTGGCATTAAGCTTAATGCCAATTGGTTCATGTTTATCAAATATAATTTTTTTTCTATCCAAACTAGAATTTTGCTTAGCTATGTTTCCTTAATAAATAGCTAAGTTAAACTGCTTGTTACGAACCAATTGAAACACTGTCCAGAGACTGATAATAACTTTACCATCTGTTGATCAGACATCGTAAGAACTTGTATGGCTGATAAGAGGATTGTGAGGTGGATTGCATTATTGATAAGATTACTGATGAGACGTGAGATAGGAGAAGATAAGAGCTGTTTTGTGGTACATGTTATTGTTGGGCATGGTTAGAACCCTGACCTCCAACTGAACAATAACTATTACTCTTTAAAACCTGGAAAAAGTAAACCAACAAGAGTCCAAATCTAATTTCCATTTAATCACTGTATCCAAACGATACACAGTATGAACTCGATGTGCCAAAGATTTGTGGACACCCCCACTATTCAATGCATTCTGCTATTTTAAGTTGCATAAGTTCCATCCATTGCTGATGCAACCTAATGGCACCATGCGTAATGCAAGAATCGGGCAAGGGGGGTATATAGTGCCCCAGAATTGAGCTGTAGAGCAGTGGAACTGTGTTCTCTGGAATGATGGTGCCACATCTAATACTTTGGGGATGAGGTTATCCAACATCCTGACATCCCTAATGCTCTTGTTGCTGAATGCAATTAAATCCTCACAGCTCTAGAATCTAGTTATGAGCTCCACAGCTGACTGGTAGACAAATGGGATAAAAGCTGTCCCATTTCCCCAATTACTGCTCATTTTCTCCATTCCTCCTGCTCCTTTCATCTCTTTGTTTCCTCCACACTCTTCTGAGGTAGAAGAGTTGCAGTAGCAACAGTTTCTGGAAGCCAGCTTCATTTCTAAATTAGGTGGGGATAAGGTGTGTGTAACGTGTATTTGAGCACAGTAGTTACTGAGGTACATTTAGGGCTCAGCGAAATATTTATATTTATATCGATATCGGGATTATAAACGGAGCAAGATTTGGGTTGAGGCGATACCGTTTATATTGAGTTAAAATTATTCAACTAATCTTCTGTTTCTGCAAGATTGAAACTTTTCTGCTCCCTGGCTCTGTCCCACCTCCTCGTCTACTCTGCTCCCCTCCGCCTCCACTCGTGGAGGCATAAGACTTGTTTGTATAAAAAAAAAAAATGACAATCAAAATTCAATGTTTAAATATAGTTTAAATAGACAAGATGGATTTCAGGGGTGTCTTAATTTTTTCACATTGCATTTTTCACATCATATAGTATATTGATGTTCAGCTGAAATATATCAGGATATGATTTTTTTGTCCAAATCGCCCAGTCCTAGGACCACTGGCCTAGCATGTACTCTGGCTCACTTACCATGCTTCAGCTTCCATACACGCCACTTTCAGTGGTCTGTCTATTGTCTTCATACAGTGCCGAGACTTTGAATGCTCAGCTGTAGCAGGGTCTGGAGAAGGTGAGATGTTGGTGCCGGTTGTTGATGATGCTGTTTCATTCTGGCCTGGACTTCTGGGGCTAGCCTAGATTACTACTCATAATATGTACAGCCCTACCCCTTCCTTCAACCCTTACCCATCAAACAAAACATATGCAGTGGTCCCCCCTCCTTGTCTGAAAAAAACAAATAAAACAAGCCCTGAACCTCATGATGGTTCCTGATGGTATAATGTGCATAATGTGCAGGAGACCCACTGATACTGGAGGTGGACTCCTTACAGACTTATCTCCACAAGCATGGTCCATAACTTAAGAATTTAACAAATCGAGACTGTGGCACTTTTGAAAGCATTGACTCAAGCGCATTATAATTTCTATGGCTTTTCAATTAATTCCCAACATGTATGATAGAACAGTCCTGCAGAGCTTCATTTTCCTGCTCCCTTAAATTAAACATTCATTTAAAGAAAGGCATTTTACGGTTCGTCAGTTTCGGTTGTTGTTTGAGCCGTTAGTCAGAGTAATATTCCATGAGCATCTCTGCAGAGCAAGCCCCAGACTGGTGTGGGTTTACTTCCTTCATTTGCATGGGCAAGAGCTCCGAGTTCACTGACCTTTTTGAGCATAGTTCTGCAAAAACTCCAGTATCTTCAGCTGTGGAACATCGCTCAGCAATCTGAGTTATGATGCAATCCTTAATTAACAGTTCTGGAAAGAAAAAATGAGTTATATAAAAATGTGCTGAACTTGTTGAGTTTGTTAAACACACCAGTTCATAATCCTTTAACAGTCAATCCTGCAGGGGTTTGTAGTTTGTTTGTCTTTTTTCACTTTTTCTGTACGTCAAAGCTTGATATTTTCCATCTGTCAACAGAAAGCAATAGATTCTCCTGACTTTAAAGTTCACAATCTGGACATGGTGAATTCATCACTGTAATTTGTGGCGTTCCTTGCAGTGGTCCTTCCAGTAAACTTCAAAGGCCGTTTGCTAAAAACGTGAAGCCAACAGGCCCAGATGACCCAGTTCGGCCTGATGGCTGTTTTGGCTGTGTGGTCAGGAGATAAAACAGCATGCTGATCACAGCTTTTCGATGAAGTCATTCTTCTTCCTCGATCCAAAGGACCTTTTTTTTATTGTTACGTCCCTTACAATAGCCCTGTTAAACTGTATGAAGCATAATATGGAGGGTTGCATAATAATAACATCACTGTAAATCATTTTTTACAACTAAAATAGTTTAATGTTGAGCTAACCTCAGTAAGAACCCCTGCCAACACAACAACAAAGGTAGAAGATGATTTGTATTAAAAAAAATGCTCTGATGACATGTCATTTTCTATTAAAGCCACAGGACTGTAAAAACTCCATCCAATGACAAAAAAGTTGGATTTCTTACATAATTATCTCCCTGAAGTCAACCAGAGTTTGCTATCTGAAAGCTGGAATGTTTTCCTGTTGAACAGGTAACGTAAACATCATTTTTATGGTGGAATTTCTGAATGATGCCAACACAGTGGCATCATTCATTTTTTTCTGGCATAATATACAAGTGGAGAACATTTAAAATGATGTCTTAACCAGTTTAGCCCAACAGCAGACCACAAGCTCCATAAAGGAGTTCTCAAATGTCACAACAGGACCTACAGGTAGCTCTTGTCACGTTGGATGTCAGAGTGCAGTATCTATCACCATAAAGAAAACAAATACGTTGGATTTTCATAGAAGGTGTGTAAGGAGGAAACCTTTGCTGACATCAGGGCAGGTTTTAAGTTTTCCAGAGAACATCTAGACAAAGACCAGGACTTTTGGAAAAATGTGCTTTGGACAGATGAAACCAAAGTTATATTATTTTGTTTGGAGTTATGTTTGGAGCAAACCAAAATATTTAAGCACAAGAACCTCATACCAGCAGTGAAGCATGGGGGAGGAAGTGTCATGGCTTGTGGCCTGGAGAGCTCTTCATCATAGAAACCACTATGAAATTTCTATGGTATCAGAGGGGGCTTGAGGAAAATGTGAGAGCATCTTACAAAGACTAATGCTGAAACATCACATAGCTGAAATAATTCTGCATGGAGGAGTGGGAAAACCTGGCAGACTGGAAGACCTTCACAGGAAACTTCTAATTGACATTATTTCAGCCAAAGGAGGAGATACCAGTTATTAGGATATAACTAACTAACTTTTTTCTCCCAAGAAAATTGCAATTTTATTCATTATGTTTTACAGAAGTTTTTTTTTTCCTTAAATTGTATTTGGTTATATAATCTTCATCTCTCAATGAAGTAAAAAAATTCAAAATATATTAAAACTCTTTAAAGGGCTATCATCACCTTTTCTGTATACACAGTGGCATACAAATGTTTGGGCACCCCTTAGAGTGAAAAAAAGGAAAGGAGTACCTTGAAAAAGTGTGGGAACTCTAGGAGATTTGAATGTTAGCTTCAATAATATGAGGTCTCAGACCTCAGTTAGCCTGTCAGGGTTATAGCTTGTTCAAAATCATTGCTAGGAAAGGCCAGGTGGTGCAAATTTTAACTTTATAAATACCCAGACTCTTCTACCCAGTTCTTCTAAGCAGCTGCCTAGCACACTGAAAATGAAAATGCTTCAGGCCCACAAAGCAGGAAAAGCTACATGAAAATAGAAAAGCATTTTCAGTTGGCCATTTCCTCAGTTCAGTTGTAATTAAGAAATGGCAGTTAATCGGATCAGCGGAGGTCAAGATAAGTTTGAGAAGACCAAGAACATTTTTTAGAGACAGCTGCTAATAGGATTGTTAAAAAGGCAAATCAGAACCCCCACTTGACCACATAAGACCTTCAAGAAGATTTAAACTTTGGAGTTGTGGAGTTCTACTGTTCAGCAACACCTGCACAAATATGGCTTTCCTAGAAAAGTCCTGTGGGCTCATGAGGTTAAATAGAACCTGTTTTATGGGTAGAACGTTTTGAAAATGTGAAAAATAAAGATAAAAAACATATTGCATTAAAATACAAAGGGCTGCCCAAAGCTTGGCATGCAACTGCACATATATTAAGGTTCCTTTAACTGTGTGCATACAGGGTAGGAACAGGGCTAAACTGCTTTCTGAATGATGCACAATGCAGTGAAGCAGTCTGTAGGATATTAGCTCTTTAAGATTGGGGTTAAATGAGGTTGGTCCTCGTGTTTAATCCAGCACTGTAACCTAGTCTTAATCGTAGATCATAAACAGAACAATTTTCTGCATTTCGGCATCATGAATACTTTCTTAGTACATTCTTAACCTTGACAGCATTTTCTGCATATCAGGTTACATGCTGTGGGGCAGAACAATGTTTGAAAAAGAATCAGAAATGAATAGTATTTACCCTCTGCCCACTTTCAATGAGTCAGCAGTTTGTGAGCTAACTCTCTCTCTCCCTCTCTCTCTCTCTCTCTCTCTCTCTCTCTCTCTCTCTCTCTCTGCCAGACATGGAGCCTGCACCTCACATGGTCCAGATCATAAGCCTGTCCCAGTGTTCGTCCCATACAGGGCCTCATTGTAGGAAGCCTCCCGTCACTCCCTAATGGACCTTATCACAGGCAGGATTTTGGGGGGGGTGGAGGTGGTGGTGGTGGTGGTGGGGGGGGGCAGTGTTCGAGCCTCCCTGACTCGCTGTCATAGTAACAGAGTTACAGCTGCTGGTGTGCATGTTTGCGTGTGTTTGAGCGAGAGGCCTTCATGGGGTAAGAGCACGCAAAGGCACTCTGCGGTGTCAAAAACATATTCGTCAGAATCCAAAACCTCTTAGAAATGCTTACCAAGAACACAACAACGCTGCAGAACTGTCTCGAACATTACAACACTGCTATAGAACCACACTACCGCACAGAAAGGTCAACATCATGACAAATAGTATAGTTCCCTTTGCCTAAGCACCTATCCATTATATTCCCAAAGCAATATTGCACAGATTAAGCCTAATCATAGAGCTCCAGTTTCACAGTGGAAAGGGTTGGCCAGTGTTTTGTTGCTGTAAAGCATTCAGACAGGCGTGTGTGCTGATGTACACTACATTTTCCTTATGCAAAAACTAATATGAGAAGGGATGTTTTTTACAATAATCTACACATAATACAATGATTGATATGCCATCAGTTCATAGGAATAAAGTCTTATTTATCACTGCATGTACTGGTACTGGCACAGCAGCAGCAGAGAGAGTGCATAGAGTTTGTGAACTCTTGAATTTTCCATATTTACAGTGGTATACAAAGGTTTGTTCCCCATGTCCCTGGCTGCAACACAACCCCAAAGCATGTCTGATCCACCCCCATGCTTAATGGTTGGAAAGGTGTTCTTTTCATGAAATTCTGTGGCCGTTTTCTCCAAACATACCTTTGCTCATTGTGACCAAAGAGTTTATTTTCACCTGCTTATTTTAACTCAGTCCACGCGACTTATTTCAAAATGCATCAGGCTTGTTTGGATGTTCTTTTGCAAACGTCTGATGCTGAATCTGAGGTGAGTTTGCAGGAGAGGTTTTCTTGTGAAGATTCTTCCACAAGGGCCATATTTTTGCAATGTACCATAATTCCAGAGTCTGCTAAATCATCTGGAAAATCAAATTTTTCAGTCAAGCAGGGGTTCTGATTTATGTTTAATAATAAGGTCTCAGCCCTCATTGAGTGCTCAACCACAGCATTCCATACCAACCGTTTAGCAGCACCACAGCAACCACTTGGGATACCATAGCAACTAACTAGCAAAATTACAAACCACCTCGCAACCATTTAACGACGCCATAACAACCACCTAGAAATTGCCTAAGAACAGCATAGCAACTACCTATCAACACCATAACAATTACCTGGGATACCACAGAAAACACTTAGCAACAGCCAACAAACTCTGCCGATCCTTCAATAAATTCACTTTTCTAGTTACTTATATAATCACTTGATTTTAAGACAATGAAGAGACAAAAATGCATTAACTATTTGTTTATTTCCACAAACAGTTTACTTACTCACAACCTTTAATAAAAGTATTTTCACCTTCCTAAGAAGTAAACATCTAAATGGATTTCTCCTCAAAGCAAATTCCATTTGTACAAAAATAACCCCATAAGCAGGAGTGAATTGACCTTTGTGTGTTGTTTGGCGGCCCTTTTGATTGCCCTCTGACCCACAAACACTGAGCCGTTCTCAAGGCTCACACATTGATCAGTGAAAATCCTGCCTGTTAAAATGCACGCTGAGAGGGAAGCAGTGTTCAGCCAGGCTCTTTATGTAACATCCATTGTAATGGACAACCCCTCCGATTAACATAAGCGTTACTGTACACAGTGATGCCAAAGCACATGGACCGTAAGAGGATAACAGACACATTCACACATGCACAGTCACATGTGCATGTTTTTATACAATATCTGGAGTTACATTGAAAAGTTAAGGTTCATAATTAATTTTTTATCAGTAAAGATTTTTGCTCATGACAATCAGAAATCCAGAATCTCACAGTATCAGTATTGACATTAAAATAACAACAACAACAACAAAAATCCTTGAAATATGTGGCATTAAATGTAAAATTTGACATATTAAATATTAAATTACATTTTATATTTATAATACATGTATTAATAATTTACAACAATAACAATATTTCTATATGTATTTCACACAGCTCACAGTAATTATCTGGCCAGTAAATCATTATTTGCCCAGAAGAACATGGTGGATTGCACATACAGAAGTAGCGTCTCTCAGTGTGGTGTTGGGTAAATGCAACATGCACGGTTGCTAATGGTGTCCTGTGATAATCTCTCCCATGCAACCTGAATATTCACTCTCAGTTCCTGCAGACTGTGCAGTAGGGGTGGAGTGTTGACAATGTGTCCAATAGCATCCCACACATTTTCAACTGGGGATACATTTTCAATAGTGCACACAGATTTATTAGTCGTCTCCACCAAGATAAAAGCAGGAAGAATGCCATTCTGAGTGACTCCAGGTCAGTCTGGCACAACACCGTTGAAGTCTTTGCTGATGTTGTAGTGCAGTCCAATCGAGGCCCCAGCTTCCTGCAGAGTTTAATGATTTCCGTAGTTCTAACAGATCTGGTTAACCTGAGAATTAACAAATTAGTTGAATTAGGTGTGCTTGAGCAGGAAAACTGAGCAGGATGCTGACACTCCAGGACCAGGATTGTCTACCCCTACCAATATACAGCAATATACTCAGCAAGCATTGGCTCTTTAAGCAACCGTCTAAAGATATGAAAATGAAAGTAATTAATGCCCACAAGTCAGCGGAAGACAGGCTACAAAGGAGAGCCAAGTGGTTTTTACGATGCAGTTATTAAGAAATGTCTGTTCTGGGGAAGACCAAAAACACTCTCAGAGAAAACTGCTTATACTGTATGCTGGTGAGACAGATGAAGTAAAAATAGAACTCTGGCCACTATGGACAAAGGAACATTTGGTGAAAAAGGAACTTATTTTGATTAAAGAAAAACACCTTGTGAAGCATAGGGTGGATGCATCATGTTCTTGGGTTGTATTGCTGCCAGTTGTCTTGCTGGCGCTGGCAATGTTGCACGAATGGAGGAATAAAATTGATTCCAGTAGATACAAGCAAATCTTGACTGTAGATTAAAATCCATGTGTTGAAGGTAAATGACTCAAAGCATACCTCAAAATCATTCCCTAACCATAAAAACCCTGCACTGGTACAGAATATTTTTCGTTTACTTCTTATTTTTCCTTATTTTTAGAATTTTCTAAGCCTAACTCTAAAATTAAATCCTAATGTGAACCACAGTTGCCAAAAAGCTATTTTAAATAAAGCTGTTTTTGTTCTGCGTTTCCTACAGCATTTGGAGTTTTTTTCCATTACCATAAAAAAACACATGCATACACACAGACACACTCCTGGAAAGGCATGGTATCATCTTTTAATAGGTCATGTACTTACAGATATAAAGGGTATACACTCTCCCCTACACTCACCACTCTGATCATGAGACATCTCTCTCTCTCTCTCTCTCTCTCTCTCTCTCTCTCTCTCTCTCTCTTCTCTCTCTCCTTCTGCAGGAGTCATGAAAAGAGGAACTTGTTGACCACTTCCCACTGAGGCAGGCAGTATTGTGCTGATGTGCTGATTCACATGCGCTCGGCTCACAGCAGAAAACTTCTCCACCCACGAACATTGCATGACTTCGATCAGAAAAACAGCAGCATGTCAAAACAATCACAAAAAGGTCACTGTATTTAATGGTGATCAACAGATGCACATGTGATCCATTTCCAAATTAGTTCCAAAACTGTGAGTAATCTGTCTAATAATATTCATTTAAAGATGCTTAAAACACATTTTTCATTAGTTTATTCGTGTATAAATAGCATGTATGTGACTTTATTTTGGGGAGAAATGCTCAGATGTGGATTTACGTGTCTATTTACTACCATATTAATCCCTTAAATGTAGCATAAGTAAAAATAAGTTGTGGAACACAACGTAGTAAGCGACTGCCTCCACTCCTCACAATTTCTTTGTTACAAAAACCCAGACAAACTGCATTCCAAATGTGACACCTCTTTATCTTTCAACTGGGAAGGGTGTGGGGATAGTATCAGAATCCCCCTGCAGCCTTCTTTTTATGATAAAATGGGACAAGTTTAAAATCGGATGCTACTTTGCTGTTCAATTGGGAGGAACTGAACAACCGAACCAAACAATTAAGCAGCATCCAGTTTTAAATGTAATTTTTCCTAAAAGGATTAAAGGGGGCTTCCCCATCTGCCATTTTTGGGACAAATTACATTCAAAACCGGATGCTGCTTCATTTTTCGGTTCCTTATAAGAAAAAAAAAAACAAAAAAACAAGACTGTAACAAGAAAAGAGTAACATAGAAATGACTGTAAGAGTTCAAAAAGAGGATGTGGCTGTATATCAGAGGAGGCATGTGCTTGTCTTCACCCTCCTTTTGTGGGAAGCATTGTATGTGAAAAGGGGAGAATCCTATTGAGGATTTTTTATCCCAAAAAATTGTAATTTTTTACTGCTTCCAACACGTCAGCTTTAAGGACGGACTGTTCAGTCCATTTTCTGCCTAATACATCCATCACTTGCTACCGTAAATGATTATATTATTAATATAATTAATTCCACCTGTAAACTTTCTGAATCCACACGGTTATGTAACAGTTTTATGGTTTTGACATGTGTATCTCTGTTTCTTGTCAATGAAGACACAAGTGTTTGAGGTTCATGGTATTGATGGTACTCTCATCATTCAACTTTTCTCAGATAAATATATTTTCCTTTCTAATGAACCTAAATAAACCAATTTATGATTAAAGTTATACACCTACATCCTTCCTAACATTACGGTACGGCTTACACATTGGCATTTTAGTAACACAGTGAAGAACAAGAGCAAAATTGAAGGCCACAAAAATGCTCACATGATCTTCAATTCCACTAGAAAAGACTGAATATGAATCACCAACCATCCATTTAAAAGTGTTGGTGTGATACATGGCCCAGAAACAAGAACCAACCTGCTGGCACAGTATAGGTGCAATATGTACATTCCTGGTGAAGAAAAGAGATCATGTGGGAGGACAGCCTGGAAGAACTGTCTGGGCCTGTTTGTTTTAAGGCCAGGGGCCCTAAACCTGCAATCTGATGGGACGAGCACAAACTGAGTGAGGCAGAGAGATTTGACTGACACAGTTTGGTCTGTTTTATTACTAATAAATAGTATTTCTCTACATGAAAATGCTAACATTTCAGTGTCCATTGGTTAACCTAAATTTAAAATAGAGTTGAGCAAGCTCTCATATCAATGTTGGAGCACTTTTACTTTCTAAAAATGTAATATAATGTGATATACTAATACTTTTATTCATAGTAACATTTTCTGATATATAGATGCCTTCATTTCAATGCATCATTAATAGAATAGTTGCACCTACAAGTAATCGACCAATTGCGATGACGAACAATGTATCTTTGTGTGGAGGCACTGTGGTCAGTGCCAAAGTCAACGGTTTTTTGTCATGTGTCACACATCCAGAAGGCCTGGTGAGTTGCCAGATGGTCTTCATTGTCGGCACTTTGACAGACCAATGTTGCATAAATGATGTTCTGCAACCAGTTGTCCTACCTTTTACAGTGCATCATAACGTGAGACATCAAAAAACTATGAGAAGGAAGAAAACGGGTTTAATCACAATTTACACAATATTCCCTAAGAAGTGTACTCGAGAAGTCAGGAGATAAATTACATTTATTCATACGTGGAAATCAGAAATCTACTTCCATCTTCATGTTGATGCTGTTTTATGACTTCACTGTATAGGGTATAAGGAGATATTTGTGATTCAGACAGAAACATGCATGCTTTTGCAATGAGATTTTCCCATCCAGGTGACAGCACTCAAAATGACTTTCTGAATCTTCACCCTGGAAGGAATTTTGCAAAAGTTCAATTTTCAGTGACCTAAAATATAGTTTTCATGTGAATGGAAGGTCAGACGCATGGAAAAAGCTATATTTTAAAAAAAAAATAGCCATGTACATGTGAACAGGGCCTAAAGTGAATTTCTAGACCTTACTCTGATCTGAAAAACAGGATTATGCTCTTAATGCACATCTCCAGAAATTTGATTACCGTATTTTCCAGACTATAAGCTGCTACTTTTTTCCCTCACTTCAAAACATGCAGCTTATAATGAGGTGCAGCTTTTTCTTTTCATATATGTTATTTTCCAGGGTGCGGTTATAATCCGGTGCGGCGTATAGTCCGGGAAATACGGGACATCTGGAATATTGAGTGTATGTAAGCACACTCAGTGAGAGTGTTTACATGCACTCAATTATTTGATCTTAATCAGATTTCGACATGCAGGTCATGTAAATTTTATACTGCGTTTTCTTAAATCTAGTAACATTTAGAAATCTGATAAAGAGAACAGGATTTTAGGTACAAACTCCAAATTCTCAGCAAATGTGTACAGCTTACTCTGATTTCACTGGCATTCTCAGATGCAGTGTCTGATCAAGGGAGGAGCATCATGAACCAATGGGGTGATCCAGCGGGGACTCCATCCTCCACATTCACATTCTTCTGAGAGTTTATTGGTTTGTTGCAGAGTAGAAATCGGATTAGTGCCTCCTGTAAACCCAGAATTTTCCCTTTATCTGATTAACCAAATGCATGTAAATGTGTTGATCAGTATAATGACAATATCTGATTTTCTGTAATCTTAGAATGATCAGATTATTCAGTGCACGTGAACACACTCATTGTAGTCTAAGAAAGCAAATTATCAGTTGTTTTGGACATTGCATAGCGGGCTCCACCTAAAAGCTACTGTTAAAATACAGGTGTGCTACATATTTGGCTTTCCAAGGCACTATAAACAGTTATAGCTCCTTCAAACATGACTGTGTTTAGGGTTAAACCTTTATTCATGAGAACAAAGGCTTTATCGGCCGTCTGCTGTATGTCTATCAGTGGAAGTCCTAAAGCTGTCCATGTTTTCTTCAACACTTCATATTACAGCATATTCACTGTGTTCGATGACTGCATGACAAATCAGTGGTTTCTAACATTGTCTTTATTTTTGCTGCTTGCTTGACAAAAAATGCTTTGGTCGAACCATAATTGAAGAGCACTCAGGCCTTTTTAAAAACAAATAACCCCAGACAGACCTTGGAAACATGCCTCCAAGCTCCAGCCATCTGACTAAATATCCCTCAAAGTGACAACCTCAAAAAAGACAGTACATTATGTATTGCCACAGTTATACAGTAACCAGCCACACACTGATGTCAGACCAAGAACCAGCATCTTGTTATTACGCTGTCAAAACATGAAGATTAATGTCAGTTTTATTGGCTTACCATTTTAATTAAAAGGTGGGAGTTGGCACTTTGGCAGATATTAAATGCCACTATAGAGCAGAGAAACCAGCATTTAAGCACCTGTGAGGTCATCACCACGCCACAGAGATGGAGTTCAATAAGGTATTCGACAGTGTTACGATGAGTGTTCACATGCAGGTTCAAAGAAGCCTCATTCAGTTAACAACATATGTTTAGGCCATTGTTGTTGTGAGCTTTGATCCTGATGGTAAATATTCTGTAGTTTACAGTAGGTACAGTAGAAGTCAAACGTTTGGACACACCTGATCCAGTATATGTCAAGGCTTTAAGTTTATGTCTAAATGATTGAAATTAGATTGTAAGGCTCATATAATTATTTGAGACCTATATTTATATGCAAATGTTTGGACAGATCGAGTCAAATTACTTGTAAGCCTGTGACTTTTAAGACTTTATGTTATACAAAATGGAAAAACCAGTCCTGACACGTTGTTCTACCTTGTTGAAGTGCTACCATAGTGTGCTTTTAAAGCTAAAGCTGCCCAAAGGAAACTGTAGTAAGGCTATTATGAACAGAACCGTATCAGAAAATGCTACCAGCAGAGTTTTAGGTAGGATGTTTGGAGCCAAAATCACAATATGAGGATAACAACAAGGTAAATGAGGTGACAAAAAAATGAATGTTGTATTTACAAGAACCTAATAATAGTGCATTTACATTGTAGATGAACAAAAAAAAAGATCTTATGAAGACACATGAAAACCCAACACCAAGAGAAAAAATTAAATAGAATTTGAGAAACATTGAACAGATATCCTAGGGCTCTACAAATATATAAAATTCTGTCTAGTGCATCTCTGTGCACTAATTTTGTTTATAAACAAACCATGCAATTTGACTGTGGGTATACAGTATATAACTGTATGTATGAATTTCAACATTATAACCCCTGACAGCTAAAGTGAATAACATTGATCAGCAGACCTGTCACCAAATGTATGTTATTGACAAATAAAAGTTGTACAATAAATGAAAACTAATCATTTTTACTGATAATGATATGAAACATTATGTTTTACTTGGCAAGAAGAATCCATGAACATGAACGAGCGTGTTGCCTTTGTTAAAAACAGCAGATTTATTTTATTTATTTATGATATATTTATTCATTTGATATGTGACATATTTACACATTTATGCCTTCAATGTTGAAATGTGGTTGGAGTAATATCAATTGTTGCATTAACAGTGATAGTGAAAAGGCTATGCTGCATTTTTAATTAATGAGTTATGACTGAAACTATGTTGAAACCAAAATCACAGATACGTTGTGATATCACTGTTCAGAACAGAAACATAATTCAACATTGATTCAGTGGGAAAAACATGGTGAAATGCTGGTTGAGGCAATATATACACATATATTCATAAATTTATAAAAGTAAACATTTATATATAAATGTAATATGTTTTATAGAAATGACAAAAACGAACAAAACTTTTGTATTTTGTAATTTTATGAAATCCGTGTAAAATATGAATGTTTCTTACTTGAGTACGTTATCTATCCATTAATCTGTTAAACATACTTCATTAGAACAGGACAATGTGTATTAACTGCGCGCACGCACACACACACACACACACACACACACACTCACACACACACACACACACACACACACACACACACACACACACACACAGACAAAGCAACACCAGCAGCCTCCAGAGAGATTGTTCTGCACTGCAGGATTTCTGCAACAAGCAGATCAAATTAAGATTACTGGATAAAGAAGGTTCCTGATGGAAGCTGTCTTTGTGATTTGTGATTTATTGCAACATGATCCAATGACAACTGCCTTTGAGTTTTGAAACCTTGACATGTTGACACTGCATAAGGTGATTTTGAAACCTGGTTGAGTAGTAAACTGACATTTGGTTATTGATGTTTGTGGTTTTGAAGTTCTGCAAAAGTAAGGTGCCGTTTACCGTACAGCAGAAGGTGATGAACTCAGTAGGAACATCGGAATGGTTTCAAATATGCTTTCAGAGGTAGCTGTCCAAGCACCTGCCTCGGATGCTCTTCTGTGCGGAGGCATATACATAAACTGAAAAAGCACGAACACTAAATAAAACGTACACTGAAAAAAAACCCCACAAACACACATTTTGAATTAAACATGCACACTGAAAAAAACCCCACTTATAATATATAAAATATGTAAACAGATAAAAGCACGCACTGAATAAAACACATACACTACATAAAATGTACACTGAAACACACACACACACACACACACACACACACACACACACACACACACACTGAATTAAACATGTATACGAAATAAAACACAGACACTGAAAAAAACACATACACTTAAAGAAACATGTACAATAAATGAAAAATGTACAGTAAACAAGAAACATACATTGACCAAAATATGTACACTGAAAAAAAAAACAACCCACATTCTCTGAACAAAACATGTTCACAGAAATAAACATTTATGCAAAATTAAACACATACACTAAAAATACAAGCATCCTGAAAAAAGCACACACTGAATAAAGTATGTACACTGAAGAACATATGACACCGAAAAACACATACAATAAATGTGATATGTGCACTGAATCAAACAATTTGCAAAATGAAACACATACACAAAAAACACATACCCTGAAAAAAAAATCCTACGTACACTAAATAAAACTGAAAATAAGTAAATAAATAAATAAACACTGGGAAAAAGCGCACAGAATAAACTGTGTACATTGAAAAAAACATACTGGAAAAAAAAAATACACATACACTGAATAAACACAGAATAAAACATACAATAAAAAAATATACACTGAAACAACACGTAGACTGAAAGAAAACGTGTACAATAAATAGAACACATACACTGAAAAAAACTACACAAAATAAAACGTTTGCTAAAAAAACACATACACTGAATGAAAACACTGAATGAAAACACGTGCAGTGAATAAAAAAACGCGTTCACTGGAAGTTCCACAGAAAAAAGTTTCACAATAACGTATTTTGTTTGAGCTAACGATGTTCAAATTTCAAGCAGGTGTTATTCGAGCTCAATATTGCCTGGCTCAGTGAGATATTAAAGATGTCGGTGAAGACAACTGCAAGGTTCTCTGCACAGTCCCTCGCCACACAACCAGGAATACTGTCCGGACCAGGGGCTAATCTATGATGGTCTGTATCCTCTTCAACAGTCTACGTGTATCTTTGCAATATGTGTATCTCTGCACGTCAATGAAGTGGTGAGCAATCCCCTTGGAGTACTGCCTTTCCGATGCCCTAGGAGAGGTTGTTCTAAATGTTCTCAGGCCTACCTGGTCTCCTGCTGTGAAGGCAGCTTCCTGGCCTTCAGGAGCCTGTAGACCTCACCTGTCAGCCAGGGGTTTTGATTGGCCCAAACAGTGTTGGTTTTGAGGTCAATTACGTTACCAGTAAACTTGGTGATGTAGGCAGTGACAGCGTCTGTGTATTCCTGGATATCTATGGTGTTGTTGTAGGTTCACAGTTCATTCAGTGCCTCATTCCTATGGTTGTTACTGGAGCTCGGAGGAATATATTCAGTGGTGATTATAATGGCCATATATTTTCTTCGTGGATAGAACGGTCGGCACGTAATAACCATAAACTCTGCTAAACTCTGCGGGATGTTGTTCAGCCATGTTTCCGTAAACACAAAAACACAACAGTCTCTCACAGTCTTAGGAGAAGGTCGTAATAGGTGAATGTAGTCCAGTTTATTGTCCAAAGAGTGTATGTTTGCCTGTGTGAGTCGGCCACTAGCCTTGCTTGGATACCTCTTACCCCGCTACCTCTCTGACCCCTCTTCTGCTTCCTCTCACGCTGCTTGTCATGCTTCCACTCTGAATGAGATGAAGGAGTGGGGGTCAGTGGTGGTGCCGGTCTCCTGAGCAGACAGCAGGCTCACACCTGTTCTGTACACACTAATATTGTAACATGGACTATAATACTATTCTATGACAAAATAATACTATAATATAGACTATTATAGTGCATCTCCAAAAATCTGATTTTTCTCATCATTTAATTCAAACGTTTTCTATTTTATTACAATTAAAGTGACATATTGATTTGTCATCGATTATACTCAATAATTAACTAAATATTTGAATAATTTGAAATCCTGACTTTTTCATTTTAATGAGTTTTAAGGCAAACTGATCAAAAGTAACACAAAAAAAGGTTTGAAATATTTTAGCTTCCATGAAATAAATATAAAAGAGTTTTTTTTTGTGAATGAAATTCTGAACACAAATGATAATATGTACATTGTTTTCAGATGCTCTACTATATTAATCTAAATTGACTGGGTTTGGCAGGTTAGTACGCAATGTATTAACCCAAGGTCATTTGTCAAAAGCTCCCTTACGCAAAGATGATTTTTACATGGTTGAGTGAGCCTTACACTGAGCACTCTATCGCTCAGTTCAGAACTTCTTAATGCCATTATTCTTCTGGGAAACTGGGCCTTGCCTTTCATTAACAGGAAGGATAGAGTGTTGGTATGTACATATGAATGTACATCACTGCAAGTTATGCTGCAGCCATTGCTGCTTCACATGTATCGTTATCTGCCATTTTCCCCCTGATTCTCCAGATGTGATGAGCTTATACCCTTCTGTTTTGCATTGTGTTTCAGAATAGTGTCAACTGTAGCCATGCTCAAAAATTGACTGCATTCTGGATATTTGAATATAGGCAATTGTAAAATTATAAATTTTAGTACTCAAAGTACAAACTGTATTCTTAAAAGTAATATTAATTTATACACAGCCGTAGTGTTTGTCCAGTGACCCACAAAATAATGTCCCGTGACCCACTTCTCACACGTAACCATGCTTTCTGTGTGGACTAACACACTGCTAACACTAGAGCTTTGGAACTGTGGTGAACCCTTGTGGTTTAAAGTGTAAAAAAATCCAAAATAGCCACTTGTCTCAACACTATGACCCACCAGTGGGTCACAACCAACGGTTTGAAAACCACTGATCTAACAGACTGGAAAGAGCTTGTGGTAACTGGCAGTGAGCTGCAGAAAGCACTGTGCTGATGTTACCTAATTAATGGAAGCTGTTACTTTCAGTGGGGCTCACGGATATTTAGTGGAGTGTGATCTGTATGTGTGTGTGTGTGTGTGTGTGTGTGTGTGTGTGTGTGGGTGCAGAGCCACAGTCTGGTAGTTGCTTGTGTGTGTTGATAGTGTAGGACTTAACACACAAATTATTCTGCTTCAGAATTTGTTAGGTTTAGTGTTAGGTTTAGTTTTAAGTTTAGTGTTAGGTGTAGTGTTAGGATTAATGTTAGGCTTAGTGTTAGGTGTAGTGTAAGGTGTAGTGTAAGGTGTAGTGTTAGGTTTAGTGTTAGGATTAGTGTTAGGTTTAGTGTTAGGATTAGTGTTAGGTTTAGTATTAGGTGTAGTGGTAGGTTTAGTGTTAGGTTCAGTGTTAGGTGTAGTGTTAGGTTCAGTGTTAGGTGTAGTGTTGGGTGTAGTGTTAGGTGTAGTGTTAGGATTAGTGTTAGGTGTAGTGTTAGGTGTAGTGTTAGGTGTAGTGTTAGGTTTAGTGTTAGGTTCAGTGTTAGGTGTAGTGTTAGGTGTAGTGTTAGGTTTAGTGTTAGGTTCAGTGTTAGGTGTAGTGTTGGGTGTAGTGTTGGGTGTAGTGTTAGGTTCAGTGTTAGGTTAAATACTCTTGAAACAGATGGTCTTCAGTCTCCATTTGAAGACAGCGAGTGGCTCAGCTGTTCGGACTCCCAGGGAAAGTTTGTTCCACCATTTTGGTGCAGGACAGTATAGAGTCTGGATGCTACGATAGTGATGTTACAATAAGACGTAGCTGACTTAGCTTATGTTATGCTGTTCGGTGCTCTTTAAATCTCTAAAATCATAAATGGTCATAAACATTAATGCATAAACATTCCCTCCTGATTCAGTTGCAGGGTCAGTAGTGGAAGAGGATTTTGCTGTGTTGCTGGACAGTAAGGAGACGATCTCTCTTCAAATTAGCGCATTGTTTTCATTTTCAAACTCCTAAGACATTCACAAAAGCAGTGAAAATGGTCTCAGCCAAAACGTTCTGCTCTCTCTGATGGACCAACTCAAGTTTGCCACCATAAACACCAATTATTATTTTTCCCTGCCAAGATTGTATGCCTTCCAGTGAAGTTACATACCCTGGTAGAGTCGTATATGATTCACTCTGCCTCAGTACAATGTAATTCATGCCTGAAGGTTTTATTGGGCTTCTGGATTTTGGCCCACCTACAGATGGACTGTGCCATCAGCAACCAAGAACTGATTGCATCACTGATTCTTTTCACGCCCAGCTCCAAAATAACAGAGCAGGAGTGCAGAGCCCAGTTACGTCACCGAATCATACTGTACCGAGCCGGCCTTTAAATCCTCCTCAGAGTTAGTTTTAAATCTGTAATACTCTTAGCCTCCATGCATGCTGGAAGGGGCCCACCCAGGGCCATGTGCTGGGTTAGAATGCCAGGCGGTGGCAGGAGTCATGAGCGAGGTAGGGTCAGGGGAATAATGATTAGGTACCATTAACAGGCAGAGGTGCAGAATTGCCCGAGCACAAGCTTTGTCCTCCATGCCCCCTAAACTTCATGAAAGAAGACGGAATTCCCAATCCACATCAAAAGCATTCTGCATCAGTCCAATATTGTTGTGGGCATGATGAAGGAAAATGAAAACAAGAACAGCACATGGGATTTCTTTCTCAGATAAACATTAAAAAACTGAAAGTGTGTTCTGACAGGTTGGCATTTTGGAAGGGTTTGTGGGCTCTTTTGATGAGTGTGAAAGAAGCAGGCCTGAACGATGCTGGGAAAATGAAAATTTTTTCTAAATATTATGATGTTTGAAAAGAAACATCAGTCAAAACCTTCCCTCTTATGAACTTTTCTTCATTTATGCTAATTATCACTGTGCTAATGAAAGGATGGATGGATGGAAGAAATATATATATATATATGACATATTCCACCCAATATATAGAGTGCTTTTTCCATATATGTTACCTATAAGGTAATATATTATCATATACATACACTTCATGGATATATGTAGATACAAGGGATTTTGGTCCACTCTTCCAAACAGATCTACTCCAGATCTTTCAGGTTTCAGGGCTGCCACTGGGAAACATTGAGTTTCAGCTCCCTAAAAAGGTTTTCTGTTGGGTTCAGGTCTGGAGAGTGGCTAGGGCACTCCGGGACCTTGAAATGCATCTTACGGAACCAATACTTAGTTGCCCTGGCTGTGTGTTTCAAGTCATTGTCATGGTGGAAGAGCCACCTGTCCCCTTTGCAGAAAAGCACCCTCAAAGTATGATGTTTCTACCTCATGCTGGGACAGTGTTGTTGGGGTTGTATCCTTCTTCTTCCTGCAAACATGGCAAGTGGAGTTGATACCAGAAATCTATTTTGGTCTCACCTTTGTCTCTCACAGTTGAAATGTACCTTCAATAAAAACGACAGATTTCTCCATTCTTTGTAGGTGGGAAAACTTGCAAAATCAGCAATGTATGAAAGACTTATTTTCCCACTGTATGTACATATAAAGTGCATCTAAAAATATACTTAATAGAATAATAGAACTAGATTAATAGAATATCCCTAAAAAGGATTTTCAGTTTCATTCAAAAGGTAAACTGTCACATCATTCCTTGTTAAGTGACATATTTTTTGTTTTACTGTTGATCAGTACCAGAAATCTGACTTCTCAAAGTATTAGAAATGTTTAATTTAATTTGAATAGATTACTAACCACAGTACAAACTTTAAAACAAAAAGCTTGAAATATATCAATATAAATGTAGTTAGATTAAAATAGGAGTTTATCAAACCTAGTACTAGTCTATTACCTTTACATATAAGAAAAATAGCTCAGTATTATGATTATTCCTCATTCAAATTGCTATGCTAATAAAAACATTTGTAATAAAAAAATACAAAAATCTGAAAATAATAGTAATGATTAGAGTGAGTTTTTGAGCCCTATTGACAGCTTTATATTTGGCCATTTTCTAACCTCTTGGAATTAAATACGCTGTTTTTCTGTTTTCTGATACGTAAATGATCTCAGAAGTGGTAAACACGGTTTACCATGTTCCTAATTAGTAACACAATGCACATAATGTGGGCTTATGTGGTCAATATTAAAAACATCATTGTAGATAGAATAGAAATCACAACTTCAGCTATAAGTCTTTCATTTTTTGTTAAATTTGTTTTTTGTTAAAATTGTCCTCACTTGCAGAAGGTCTGTAATTCTACACTCACTGACAATAAACAATGCAAGAAGGAATGCGTAAATGTAATGATCATCAGACGGACGTATAACAATGGTATTGGGAAGGACTACATTAGTTACCAGGAAGGATAAATGGTTCAAATTTAGACTGATATGGGCAATATTTATTGTGTTACGCATGCAGAAGTAGTGTCTCTCAGTGTGGCGTCAGACATAATCCAATGTCAGACGTCTCAGAATGCTGTAAAGAATCATAATGGAATCCTGTCATAATCTGTCCCATACAGCTTGAATATTCTTATTTGAAGAGCATCCCTCACATTTTCTATCAGGGGTAGGTCTGGCACTGCAGCTGTTGGAAAGTGCGCACACAGATTCATAGGTTGTCTCCACCAAGACAAAAGAGGGACTCGTCACTGAAGATGACCCACTGCCATTATGAGTGACTACATGACATTACAATCTTGGTGACAGTCTTTGCTGACGCTAACATAGTGTTAAGTGCAGTCATCATAGTGGTCTGCCTGTAGTCCAGCATTGTGAAGCTATTTGCCAGTAGTGCTGGCACTAACAGGACGACTCCTGGAGGGCATCATGCTCGCTGAATTTCTGCAGTTGTAGCTGTTGGGTCACTCCATGTGTCATGCATGTGGGACAATCTCTTGGTTTTCATGGTTTGAGTAGGTCTCCCATCATATTGCTGATTCTGGCCTTCTATCCACTGCCACCAACACTGCTATGGTAACCACTGCTATGGTAACATCCACACAACCAGTATGGTGTGCAATACATAGATCCCAAAGAACATCCTACTTCCCAGAGCCCTATGATGTAGACCCTTCTTGAACTCTTTCAACAGCTCAAAATTCTTACAAAATCTTCTCTGAGACATGTTTGCACAAGTTGCTACCAGTCCAACAGTACAAGTCAGAATGTTAAAGTATACAATAGGACGACCTTATATAGTAAGTCAGGTACAATGATAAGGCCTTTCCCATGCTCAACCAAGC